>CM063506.1:68511942-68524442 GCA_032207245.1 Pardosa pseudoannulata | reverse complement strand
AAAAATGTACCGGCTTGAAGCGCTAAAGTTGCATATAAAACTGCAAAAATCGTTATACCAAGACGAGAATAAGAGAAGAGTGAAATTCATCAGAAACTTAGAAGTATTAAGTTATCCGTTCTAGGTTCCGGGTAAATTGCTTGAAACTTTATAAAAATGTAAAGGTTTGAAGCGCTAAAGTTGCATAAGAAACTGCAAAAATTATTAATTATTATACCAAGACGAGAATAAGAGAAGAATGAAATTCATCAGAAAGATAAAAGGATTAATATATCGGTTCTAGATTCCTGAAATTTTATAAAAAATGTACTGGCTAGAAGAGCTAAAGTTGCATATGAAGCTGCAAAAAACATTACACCAAGACGAGAATAAGAGAAGAATGAAATTCATCAGAGAGATAAAAGGATTAAAATATTCAGAATATCCTGAGCCGGATGAAAATCATCAGAATTGCTTTAAAGTTAGTTTGAACTCTTGAATTATAACAGGTCTTTTAAAAACTTAAATTTCAAATGTCTACATGTCTACGTCAGATACATATTACAATATTGTCAGATTACAACATACAAAATGTAATAATGGAATGAGATATGATGCTGTATTTCACAAAATATAAAAATAAATTCTATTTAAAAATGTCAATTGAAATATATAATAAAAATAATGATCCTAAAATTATATGCAACAAGAGAAGTACACATATAGAGCATTGTATAATTCATACATTTTTATGACTAAATAAAGTGGTATACTTATATTGTCTATAAAATTCAATCTATTTTAAAATAAACGGGCTAGTATAGACGTATAAATCGTTTAGCTAGCTTAGAATCACTAGCAAATCACTTAAATGTATTAGGTCCTTTTAAGAAAAGAAAAATCGAACAATCTTCAAAGACTGTATTACACGTGTGAGAACATAAATTTTCATATCTGTCTAGAGGTTTAATCGAAAAGAGAAAAAAGTGTACTGGGAAAATACTTTACATGTAAAAAATAAAAGAAAAAGACACGAGGAAGAAAACAAGAGCCTTTTATCTATATACAATTATAAAATGAATACATACTAAGGTTAATTAGTAAAGTTTTTAACCTTTCAGGCAATTGTCAGATTTATCAGCGAAAATAATTTTCAATTTTACTGATACATTTCATTTATTATCTATTAGTTGTCTGCAAATCTTGTCTATTTATGACAATTTTAGTAATTTTGTGTACAAAAGTGTGCATAAATTTAAAATAGATTTGATAGTTTTTGAATTATAAGTAAAAATTTAATGAATACTTCCTTGAATTCATTTATTTTTTTAAAATTTTAGGAGCAATTTTCTAGTATGTCAATAATTTAAAGTATTTTTTTTTCAATTTCACATCCCATTATAATTTTTGTAATCTTCAAGACATCTTCTATACCAAAATCGATATAAATAGTTTTCATTTCATACAAAAGTATAAATTGATTATGCATAAAGAAGAATATAGCAGTAATTTAAATCACAAAAGATTGCCTGAAGTATTAAATTATTATTTACCGGCTAAAATAAAAGTTGAGAAAGAAATGTAAATGAAAGAAAATATGTTAACAAAGAACAAGCTTTGAGAAACCACTAAAAGAAAACGTTTTCTTAAACGTCCACCAGAAGAAGTCGTTTTCTTAAACGTCCAAAGACCAAGTGTATTTCATAAAAAAAGTGGTAGCATACAATATAATATTAAAAAAACTGAGACTTTAACTGAAACTAAACTGAGACTTGAGACTTTAAAACTAAGGTAAATATTTTTAATATAGTTTCCAGCAATATGAGAAGTTTTAATCTCTTTTTAAAGGATAAGCCAGAAACACGATTAACGTACATAATATAAAATCAATTAGTCACCCAAAAACATAATAGACTGTTTTAGAACCTATGCTATTTATTAAAATACGTTACAAGTTATTCAGCATAGGCTATATTAGTTATCTAATGTCAAGAAACGAGTATCAGTTTGATTTAAGGTCAAAGAGACATTGTAAGACTTAACTGAATATTGAAATAAAAGGAAATATTTACGTTTAAAAATTGTATATAAATAAAAAAATAAGTAAGTAAAATAAATCTTTAAAACATAATCCAGGGAGTAATTATTCACAAACATTTCCTCATAAAAATTAAATACAATATAAGTTATTGTAGTAGTAATTATATTAGTTACAATATAGATACATTATAGAATATTAGCTACGATACGTTATTGAGGTAGCAATTTTTATCTGAGAATTAAATATCGTTTTTGTTATCTCTTTGAAAAAAATATTGAGATATATGGATATTACGCCCTGCAAAATAAAACCCTTCTACGAAAAAATTTTTTTTTAAATAAACATTGTTATCTGTTCAAATTATTAAGTAATAACAAAACAAATCTATATATAAATAATATAACTAATTTTTGTATATAAATAGTAAAAAATATATTAAGTTAAAGAAATCATTAAAACTTAATCAAGGAAGTAAATATTTACAAATGTTTTGTCATAGAAATTAAGTTCAATATCAGTTAAAATATAAGTTATTGTAATACCAATTATATTAGCTACAATATCGCCAATATAGCTACATTATAGAATATTAGCTACAAAATAGCCCCATTATAGAATATTAGCTACAATATCGCTACATTATAGAATATTAGCTACATATAGCTACATTATAGAATATTAGCTACAATATAGCTACATTATAGAATATTAGCTACAATATCGCCAATATAGCTACATTATAGAATATTAGCTACAATGTAAGCAATTGTAGTAGCAATTGTTATCTGAGAATTAAGTATCGTTTATGTTATATCTTTGGAAAAATATTGAGATATAAGAAAATTAGACAATGCAAAAGAAATTCCTTCAAAAAAAAACATTACTTTTAAAATATCCTTTGTTTTCTGTTCAAATTATTAGGAAATAACAAAACAAATTTATATATAAATAATATTTAGAACAAAGTTTTGTATATAAATAATACAAAAAACATTAAGTTAAAGAAAAGATTAAAACATAATCAAGGGAGTAATTATTTACAAATGCTTTCTCATAGAAGTTAGATAAAATATCAGTTACAATATAAGTTATTGTAGTAGCAATTATATTAGCTACAATATAGCTACATTATAGAATATTAGCTATAGAATATTACCTACAATATAAGTTATTGTAGCAGCAATGTTTTATCTATAAACTAAATATCATTTTTGTTATCTCTTTGGGAAAAATATTGAGATATAAGGAAATTAGACGCTGCAAAAGAAATTCCTTCAAAGAAAAACCTTCCTTTAAAAAAATCCTTGTTATCTGTTCAAATTATTAGGAAATAACAAAACAAATTTTTATATATAAATAATATTTATAACAAAATTTTGTATATAAATAATAAAAAATATATTAAGTTAAAGAAATCATTAAAACATGATCAAGGTAGTAATTATTTACAAATGTTTTCTCATAGAAATTAGGTAAAATATCAGTTACAATATAAGGTATTGTAGTAGCAATTATATCAGCTACATTATAGTATATTAGCTACAATTTAAGACATTATAGTAGCAATTTTTATCTGAGAATTAAATATATTTTTTGTTATCTCTTTGGGAAATATATTGAGATATAAAAAAATTAGACCCTGAAAAATAAACTGCTTCTAAGAAAAAACTTCCTTTTAAACAAATCGTTGTTATCTGTTGTAATTATTAAGTAATAGCAAAACAAATTTTTATATATAAATAATATTTAACTAATTTTTGTATATAAATAGTAAAAAATACATTAAGTTAAAGAAATCTTTAAAACATAATCAAGGGAGTAATTATTTACAAATGATTTCTCATAGAAATTGCGTAAAATATCAGTTACAATATAAGTAATTGTAGGAGAAATTATATTAACTACAATATAGCTACATTATAGAATAGTAGCTACAATATAAGTTATTGTAGTAACAATTTTTATCTGAGAATTAAATATCGTATTTGTTATCTCTTTGAGAAAAATATTGATATATAAGAAAATTAGACACTGCAAAATAAATTCCTTCAAAGAAAAACCTTCCATTTAAAAAATCCTTGTTATTTGTTCAAATTATTAGGAAATAACAAAACAAATTTATATATAAATAATATTTATAACAAAGTTTTGTATATAAATAATAAAAAACACATTAAGTTAAATAAATCATTAAAACACAATCAAGGGAGTAATTATTTACAAATGTTTTCTGATAGAAGTTAGGTAAAATATCAGTTACAATATAAGTTATTGTAGTAGCAATTATATTAGCTACATTATAGAATATTAGCTACAATATAAGATACTATTGTAGCAATTTTTGTCTGAGAATTTAAAATCGTTTTTGTTATCTCTTTGAAAAAAATATTGAGATATAAGAAAATTAGACACTGCAAAATTAAATTCCTTCTAAGAAAAACCTTCCTTTTAAACAAATCGTTGTTATCTGTCTTAATTATTAGGAAATAACAAAACAAAATTTTATATATAACTAATATTTATAAAAAAATTTTGTATAAAATCATACAAAATACAATAAGTTAAAGAAATCTTTAAAACATAATCAAGGGAGTAATTATTTACAAATGATTTCTCATAGAAATTGCGTAAAATATCAGTTACAATATAAGTAATTCTAGGAGAAATTATATTAACTACAATATAGCTACATTATAGAATATTAATTACAATATAATCAATGGCAGTAGCAATTTTTATCTGAGAATTAAATATCGTTTCATTATCTCTTTGGAAAAATATTGAGATATAAGAAAATTAGACACTGCAAAATAAACTCCTTCTAAGAAAAACCTTCCTTTTAAACAAATCGTTGTTATCCGTTTTAATTATTAGGAAATAACAAAACAAATTTTTATATATAAATAATATTTATAACAAATTTTTGTATATAAATAATAAAATATACATTAAGTTAAATAAATCATTAAAACACAATCAAGGGAGTAATTATTTACAAATGTTTTCTCATAGAAATTAGGTACAATATCAGTTAAAATATAAGTTATTGTAGTAGCAATTATATTAGCTACATTATAGAATGTTAGCTACAATATAAGATATTATAGTAGCAATTTTTATCTGAGAATTTAATATCGTTTTTGTTAATTGAGATATAAGTAAATTACACCCCGCAAAATAAACTCCTTCTAAGAAAAACCTTCCTTTTAAACAAATCGTTGTTATGTGTTTTAATTATTAGGAAATAACAAAACACAATTTTATATATATCTAATATTTATAACAAATCTTTGTATATAAAACCTAAAAAATACAATAAGTTAAAGAAATCATTAAAACACAATCAAGGGAGTAATTATTTACAAATGTTTTCTCATAGAAATTAGGTAAAATATCAGTTACAATATAAATAATTGTAGGCGAAATTATATGAACTACAATATAGCTGCAATATAGAATATTAGCAACAATATAAGTTAGTGTAGTAGCAATTTTTATGAGAATTAAATATAGTATTTGTTATCTCTTAGAGAAAAATATTGAGATATAGAAAAATTAAACATTGCAAAATAAACTCCTTCTAAGAAAAACCTTAATTTAAAAAAATCCTTGTTATCTGTTCAAATTATTAGGAAATAACAAAACAAATTTTTGTATATAAATAATATTTATAACAAAATTTTGTATATAAATAATAAAAAATAAAATAAGTTAAAGAAATCATTAAAACACAATCAATGGAGTAATTATTTACAAATGTTTTCTCATAGAAATTAGGTAAAATATCAGTTACAATATAAGTAATTGTAGGAGAAATTATGCTTGATACAATATAGCTACATTATAGAATAATAGCTACAATATAATCTATTGTAGTAGCAATTTTTATCTGAGAATTAAATATCGTTTTTGTTATCTCTTTGGAAATAATATTGAGATATAAGAAAATTAAAACCTACAAAATAAACTCCTTCTAAGAAAAACCTTCCTTTTAAACCAATCCTTGATATTTGTTCAAATTATTAGGCAATAACAAAACACAATTTTATATATAAATAATATTTATACTAATATAGTAATATATATAGTAAAATATCAGTTACAATATAAGTAATTGTAGAAGAAATTATATTAACTACAATATAGCTACATTATAGAATATTAGCAACAATGCAAGTTAGTGTAGTAGCAATTTTTATGAGAATTAAATATCGTATTTGTTATCTCTTTTTGAAAAATATTGAGATATAAGAAAATTAGACACTGCAAAATAAACTCTTTCTAAGAAAAACCTTACTTTTAAATAAATCCTTGTTATCAGTTCAAATTATTAGGAAATAACAATAAGCTATTGTTAAATAGAAGAGTATTATAATAACTTTTATAATTGAGTATAGTTTTGTTACATTCTTCAAAATTATTTTTTCCGAGTTAACGTAATTTTACTTTACAATTCATTATCATATTTTAAAAATTTTCAGTCAGATTAATTAATTTCCCTGAAGATAAACTGAAGTTTAAAATGTTTACTAAAAGGAGAAACTCTAAACCGAAGAGCTTAAAAGTTTAACAAAAGTTCTCGAATCTTTTGTTTTTGAAATTAACTAACTATGAAGCACCAAGAACTGTTAATATTTTAGACAACATATGTAATACTCTGTAGAATTTTAATTGCACGGAAACAGTTATAAAAACGCCGACTTTTTGTAGAAAAGTAAACAAGTTTTAAAAAAGTATTTTGAAACTTAATTAAAAATATTTTAGTTGTTTAGCATTTTAATTTACTTCAACGAGACAAAAAAAAAATTCTTTGCAACGATTTTAAAATGTTAGTAAATATTACTTTCTTAAGATGCAAAACTTTTTATTTTTCAAAGAAATATATTTCCGTTAATTAGAAAGTTAATACTCAATATCTTACTTCTTTACAAAAGGAAAAGATTTAACTTGTAAATAATTTTATTAATATATTTTTAAAATATATTAAAATATAATGTATAAATATTTTTCAGATTCCTTACAATATATCTTGTTATACTCCGAAATAATATTTATATGGTTTTATTTGAACTTTAAAACTATTGAAAATAAATAAAACATGCTTTGAAAATTAACTGAAAATTAGTGTGTTTTTTCTAAGTCATTCAGAGTACCATACAGCTTTGTATTGTGATATTCATACTGTATAATTTCCTTTGGCTCTATTTAAAGTTTTAATTTTTTATTTCACTGTAAAGTTCAAAATACATGTAATTGCAAAGGACAAAAGACTCAAAATTCATTGTAATAGTAAAAACAAAATATTCTGTTGCTGAACAAATTGTGTGCGGGTACATTTCGCAGCGGAATTGTACTGGGAGTTGGCGTTTTGTGGGAATTTTTTAACCAACTTTTCGGATTTTATATTAAAATATATAAACATGTATATAAATAGAAGTATATAAACAACAACCATAAGATTTTTGTAAACAAAAAATATATTTTGCTTACAAAAATATATCAAAATATAATGCATAAATATTCTTCCGATTCCTTATAATATATTTTGTTATTCTAAGAATAATATTTATATGGTTTTATTTCAATTTTATGAGTATTGCAAAATTAATGAAACATGCTTTGAAAAATTAGTTGAAAATTAGTGTGTATTTCTTAAGTCTTTCAGATTACCACATAACTTTGACTTGTCATAATCATACTGCATAATATTCTTTGGCTTTATTTAAAGTTTTATTTTTAATTTTCCTGTAAAATTCAAAATACAGGTAAATGGAAAGGACATAAAATTCGAAATTCAATGTAACAGTAAAAATAAAACATTCTGTTGTTTAACACATAGTGTGATGGTGCATTTCGCAACGGAATTGTACCGGGAGCGGGCGTTTTGCACGTAAATTTAGTTATTCAGTTAAATCTCAATAGATCCAAAATTATTTAATTTTTTAACCAACTTTTCATATTTTATATTGAAATATATAAACAAATATATAAATAGAAGTATATAAATAACAACCATAAGATTTTTATATACAAAAAATATATTTTGTTTAGAAAAATATATCAAAATATAATGTATAAGTATTTTTCAGATTCCTTACAATATATTTTGTTATTCTAAGCATAATATTTATATGGTTTTATTTCAATTTTACAAGTATTGCAAAATAAATAAAACATGCTTTGAAAAATTAGCTGAAAATTAGTGTGTTTTTCTTAAGTCTTTTAGAGTACCATATAATTTGCCTTGTGATATTTATACTGCAGAATTTTCTTTGGCTCTATTTAAAGATTTATTTTTATTTTCCTGTAAAGTTCAAAATACAGGTAAATGGGAAGGTAGAACTTGAAATATAAAACTCGAAATTCAATGTAATAGTAAAAACAAAACATTTTGATGTTTAACACATTGTGTGCGGGTACATTTCGCAGCGGAATTGTACCGTGAGCTGGCGTTTTGTGCATAAATTTAGTTATTCAGTTAAATCTCAATAGATAGAAAATTATTTAATTTTTTAACCAATTTTTCGTATTTTATATTAAAATATATAAACAAATATATAAATAGAAGTATATAAATAACAACCATAATATTTTTGTACACAAAAAATATATTTTGTTTACAAAAATATATCAAAATATAATGTACAAATATTCTTCAGATTCCTTACAATATATTTTGTTATTCTAAGCATAATATTTATATGGTTTTATTTCAATTTTATGAGTATTGCAAAATTAATGAAACATGCTTTGAAAAATTAGTTGAAAATTAGTGTGTATTTCTTAAGTTTTTCAGAGTACCATACAATTTTATCTTGTCATAATCATAATTCATAATATTCTTTGGCTATATTTAAAGTTTTATTTTTGATTTTCCTGTAAAATCCAAAATGCAGGTAAATGGAAAAATATAAAATTCGAAATTTAATGTAACAATAAAAACAAAACATTCTGTTGTTTAGCACATTGTGTGCTGGTACATTTCGCAGCGGAATTGTACCGAGAGCTGGCTTTTTGAGAGTAATTTAGTTATTCAGTTAAATCTCAATAGATCGAAAATTATTTAATTTTTTAAACAACTTTTCGTATTTTACATTAAAATATATAAACAATTACATAAATAAAAGTATATAAATAACAACTATTAGATTTTTGTAAAAAAAATATATTTTGTTTACAAAAATATATAAAAATATATTGCTTAAATATTCTTCAGATTCCTAACAATATATCTGCAGCGGAATTGTACCGGGAACAAGCATTTTGAGCGTAAATTTAGTTATTCACATAAATGTCAATAGATCGACAATTATTCAAATTTTTAACCAACTTTTCGTATTTTACCTTGAAATATATAAACAAATATATAAATAGAAGTATATAAATAACAACTATAAGACTTTTGTAAACGAAAAATATATTTTGTTTAAAAAAATATATCAAAATATAACGCATAAATATTCTTCAGATTCCTTACAATATATTTTGTTAGTCTAAGCATAATATTTATATGGTTTTATTTCAATTTTACAAGTATTGCAAAACTAATGAAACATGCTTTGAATAATTAACTGAAAATTAGTGTGTTTTTCTTAAAACTTTCAGAGTACCATACAACTTTATCTTGTGATATTCATACTGCATAATTTTCTTTGTCTCTATTTAATGTTTGAATTTTGATTTTCCTGTAAAGTTCAAAATACAGGTAAATGGAAAGGACGTAAAACTTGAAATTCCATGTAATAGTAAAAACATTCTGTTGTTTAACACATAGTGTGATGGTGCATTTCGCAGCGGAATTTTTACCGGAAGCGGGCGTTTTGCGAGAAAAAAATTTAGTTATTCAGTTAAATCTCCGTAGATAAAAAATTATTTAATTTTTTAACCAACTTTTCGTATTTTACATTGAAATATATAAACGAATATATAAATATAAATATATAAATAACAACCATAAGATTCTTGTAAACAAAAAATAATTAATATAGTGGATAAATTTATAATAATATCGAAAATATGAAAAATTATATAGAAATAGTGGTATATAATTTTCATTTTTTTAATTATGTTATAAATAAACATTATTACATTATAAAAAAATGAAAAGAGCGATCATAAAACTAATAAAATAAAAACAATGTTTTTGTCTAAATTTTTTCAGAATCTATGTAGCAGACAAAAACATTCGGCTTCGTTTTCCTCAATATACCGTTATTTTTGTTCTCACAAACAATGTTGTTAAACAAACCTGTACTAGTACGTGTCCCTCGCTCAAGTATCAATCGTCAGAAAATGTACTAGTACTAGTCCCTCATACAATGTGTTAAACTAATATATATTGAAGCTATTACCTTATGTTTTAAAGTATAAAAATATTATTTTTGAGTACTATTTATGAGCTGATAGAGCCTGAAAAGTTGATATGAATTTACGTTCGACTGTATATTTGTGACTAACATCTTAAGTCCGTAACTCAACTGCTTCAGTATAGTGAACCATAACTCAGTATCTAAAATCGGTATTTGATTTTACAGACAGTATTTGCAGCTTCACTGATCAAATAGCTCCTCATAGGGGAATAATTTAATAAATTAATCTTATGGATTCATTTGAGTTTGCAATTTTACTTGCTACAAAATATTCTAACACGACATTAACGTAACAAATTATATCTTGAAATTTTTACCTAATGTTAGAATATAGAGCCATTAATATGATCAACCCAGAGAATTTTATCCCATTAAAACTAAAGAGTTAATTATCTATCTAAAGTTTTCTTTTTGGTTTTCCTGTAAAGTTCAAAATACAGGTAAATGGTAAAAACGTAAAACTCGAAATTCAATGTAATAATAGAAAAAAAGCATTTTGTATTTTAAAATAATATATATTGAAGTTATTACCTTATGTTTTACAGTATGAAAAATATTATTTTTCTGTACTACTAATGAAATGATTGAGCCTAATAGGTTTTGTTGTAATGTACATACAACCTTAAACACAGTGTTCGTTACAAGTAACACAGAATATATATAATACCTATATAGATCAAACATTTATTTATACATTTATTTACAAAAATAGTTTAACATAATCAATCATTTATTTTTCTATTTACAGACTAATATCCCACAATCTTTAAAAAGGAATTAATAACATTAATAGAGGCCTAATATGACTGTAAATATTCTTTATACAGTACCTTTCAAGTCACAACAGGCAGTTTCCTCACATACGGTACGAATATGATTGATTCAGTGAAACGATTGCTAGTGGATTTTGTTATTCTCTCGACTGCCCACGTCTAACTCTTTAGCTCTCCTCCAAAATTCACCTAGGTCAATTTTTCTTCCAATTATTTGAAATTTTTTCACATCAAATGCCCTTCGAGAGTGCAGGTGGGCTCATTAAAGTAGCCCCTTTTTGTTCAGGCTGACATTACATTTTAACTCCTGCTCATAATTCACGCTTAGTTCTTTGCGAGCTTGACCGTTAAGCTGTCATTCGTGAAGTATCCTCTCTGCATCCCTAAACTTGACGTAAATAATTGGGGTCTTAAATTCGTCAAGGAAAATTATATGCATGCACGTGCACATCACCGTGAGAAAGTATCGGTACAAGGTTATTAGGTGTTTGCATTCGACTGCACATTTGTGACTAACATCTTAAATCTGTAACTCAACTGCTTCAGTATAGTAACCCATAACTCAGTATCTAATATTGGTATTTGAATTTACAGCCAGGATTTGTAGCATCATTGCTCAAATAGTTCCTCACTGGGGAATAATTTAATAAGTTTATCTTATGTATTCATTTTGTGACTATTCTCTTAAATCTGTAACTCAACTGCTTCAGTATAGTGACCAATAACTCAGCTTCTAATATTGGTATTTGTTTTTACAGCCAGGATTTGTATCCTCATTGCTCAAATAGTTCCTCACTGGGGAATAATTTAATAAGTTTATCTTATGGATTCATTTTAGTTTGTAGTTTTACATGCTACAAAATGGTCTAACACCACATTAACGAAACAAAGTACAGTTTGTTCCATAAGAGCGTGTCGCTCATAACTCCTTCAATAGATAGCGTGCAGATATTTTCTTAATTGCACGTGTTCTTCAAACATTAGAGAAAAATGCTTTATGGTTACGTTCTTTATTCGATTTGTTTTGTTGTGTTGAAATCAACAATTCCAAAATAAGTGCCCCGTATGTCAGCCATTTTGAGGCAGTGTTTCTATATAACCATCTAAAATTACCAAAACTGTCTTGAGCAGCTGCAACTCGGTACATGAGAATGTCGGTGTCATTCGTCAAGAAGTAGGTAGCACGTTATAAAGCGGTACAAAATGTTGACGACCTACCGGAACGTGGTAAACGTCGCTCAACGTCAAAATTGACAACTTATTAGGTGAAATACATTTCAGTTTAATGTATATACTAGAAGGTACAAATGTATTTTTAACTAATTCGTTTGTATTTTC
>CM063506.1:68504442-68506942 GCA_032207245.1 Pardosa pseudoannulata | reverse complement strand
AAAAACGTTTAATCACCTTTTATATATGGGAGATATTTTTATGACCGTTTTAAAAGTAACATCTTGTAAGAGATAAAATTATTTGTCAGGTGTGATGAAACATCACAAAATTTAATGCAGACAACGGAGGTTTCGAAGTCGGTTCAGAACCTGTTCGACATGTCAGAGGTTCACACGTATCGTGCTTTAAACCTTGTTTCAATACATTGGTAATGTGATGAAACATCACAACATTGCAAGCAGATAACGGAAGTTCCGAAGTCAGGTCCGAACCTGATCGACCCCTCACAGATTTACACTCATCGGGCTTTCAACCTTGTTTCAATACGTTGGTAATGTGATAAAACATCACAAAATTTCAATTTTAGAACGGGAGTTCCAAAGTCAGGTCCGAACCTGTTCGACCTCTCACAGGTTTAAACATACGGTGCTTGAAACCTTTTTTTGATATATTGGTAATGTGATAAAACATTACATTTCAAGCAGAGATCGGGGTTTCCGAAGTCGGGTAAGAACCGGATCAATCCCTCAAAGGTTTGCACTCACAATGCTTAAAATCTTGTTTTAATAAATTAGTAATTAGATAAAGCATCAGAACATTTAAAGCAGAGAACGGGAGTTCCGAAGTCGTGTCAGAACCTGTTCGATCTCTCACAGATTTGCACTAATCGTGCTTTCAACCTTGTTTTAATACATTGGTAATGTGATGAAACATCACAAAATTTCAGGCAGACAATGGAAGTTCCGAAATCGGATCAGAACCGGATCGATTCCTCAGAGGTTTGCAGTCATAATGCTTGAAATCTTGTTTCAATACATTGGTAATGTGATGAAACATCACAAAATTTCAGGCAGACAATGGAAGTTCCGAAATCGGATCAGAACCGGATCGATTCCTCAGAGGTTTGCAGTCATTATGCTTGAAATCTTGTTTCAATACATTGGTAATGTGATGAAACATCACAAAATTTCAGGCAGACAATGAAAGTTCCTAAATCGGATCAGAACCGGATCGATTCCTCAGAGGTTTGCAGTCATTATGCTTAAAATCTTGTTTCAATACATTGGTAATGTGATGAAACATCACAAAATTTCAGGCAGACAATGAAAGTTCCTAAATCGGATCAGAACCGGATCGATTCCTCAGAGGTTGGCAGTCATTATGCTTAAAATCTTGTTTCAATACATTGGTAATGTGATGAAACATCGCAAAATTTTAAACATTAATAGGTAAAAACCAGTGAGGCGTGAATCGGGTTCCGACCCAACTTCGGAATTCCTATTATTTTCTTGAAACATTGTGATAGTTACATCAGGTTACATCACATTAGGATTTCAGTCGATGAACGTGCCAAAAATGGAATATACAAAAGAGGTTAAAAAAGCATATAATACAAACGACAGCATTTTTTTTCTCTCCCAGTAACTGGAAACTAACTAGTAATGGATAAATGTTAGGGCACTCTGCATTCATTAAAATTTTTTTATGAATCAAATAACCAATTAGTAGAAAAATTCTTTCTTCACGAACTTTAAACAGTGTGTAGCCACAATATGTCACATGTCACAATTACGTGATTTCCTATCTATCAAAGTCATGTAAAATTTAAAGAGAAAGATTTTTTTTTTCTTTTGTAAGGCACACAAACACAAAGTAAATTGCTTTATAAATACTTTTTTACTAAAATATATAAGAAAAATATAAATAATTTTAAGGTACTTCCATTTGTGCATCTCTTATTCTTATTTATAATTGCATTTTTAATGGTACTTAATTTTGAACAATAACATATTAATTAACAATTCCCTCACAATTTTTTTACTTTAATTTTAAAAATACTATCTGATTCTTTGCCTAAAATATTTTTTAAATAATAACGGAATCATTATTATTTTCATTTCTTAGAAATTAATAAATTAATTCCTCCAATTAAAATAGTCTTAGTTTAAAACCTATAAATAACTTTTTTCTAAGAAATATACATTTGTTTATCGAAAGGAAATGAAAATACTTTTCAGACAAATCTGAGTTATAAATTATTATGATTTACTGTCATTTTAAGAGTTAGATTATACTTGTATTAAATAATTGTGTTTTAATTATTAACTTTCATTGTTTATATCTTAAAGTTTCTCGACTTAAAAAACATATTATTGTGTAAAAAGTTTTTGGAGATATCGGACTTTTATATTTTTATTTTTATAATCACTTAATTATCTTTAAATAATCACACAAGAAATTCACTTACTTTTCCAAGCCAGTTGGAAAGATAAATGACCAAGCCAAGTGTTGAGTTTATAAAGAAAATCAAAAGAAAATGTCTTATTGGATTTGACTGATTTTATTTTTGAAATTTTATCACCTATAATTTAATATATTCTAACGAAATAATTGTTGTATAGCTCTCGTTAAATTTTAGGTATTTACCTGTGATCAAATTTATAGTGATATTTATTTTGGTTAGTCACAAAGGCTAAGTATTAGTTGCGTTGCGTTGTG
>CM063506.1:68486942-68496942 GCA_032207245.1 Pardosa pseudoannulata | reverse complement strand
ATTATTTCAAAATTACTTTATCGTGGTGTAGTAAAAATTTGTTTTAGGTATAATTATTTTCAGTAGTTATTTTATTGAAATTCATTCACATCTTCTGGTGTACCAAGCGCCTAAAAAGTAAATAATTACGGAAATTTGTTATGATATTTTATGAAAATTTAGAAATAAAATTAAAACTACATTTAGAGAGTGGGTAGGAATGAAGAAATAGACAGAGTAGTTCAAAGATACTTTTAAATTAAAATCCATTCATTTTCTCAGGTGTTCTAAAAGGTGTTTAAATGTCTCATGTTTTTAATTTTGTATTAGAATTGTTTATTGTTTAAAAATGTTCACAAATCTGGCATACTGTTTTATATAAAAAAAATAAAATTATAATAAATATATATTTGAAAGTACCACAAAAATAATAATTAAATAATTAAAATAATTAAATAATTAAAATAATTAAATAATTAAATAATTAAAATAATTAAATAATTAAAATAATTAAATAATTAAAATAATTAAATAATTAAAATAATTAAATAATTAAAAATAAAATCAATAAATCAATAAAATATTAATAAAGGCTAATAAATAGCAAATAATTATTAAAGGCTAATAAATATGTAAATATAATTTATAGAACACAGCAAAAATTCATTTAGAAAACTTTGGAGTATATGAATATTTAACGACTTTTTCGGAAAACTACAATCAAACTCACCTATTATGAACCCTGGTTAAATAAAAACCCGACTTTAAATTTTAAATTTATTTTAAAAAAATGTTTGTTTAATGTTAAAATGTCTAAAAAACACTTTTACTTCTAGAATCACTCGTGTTTAACACAGGATTTTCTTTTATTAAATGTTGTGCAATTTTTCTCATCCTTGCTGCCACAAGTTAGTACCACAGAAATAACATATACTGTAAGGTGTTTAAAATCACATCTACTTGCCTTTGTTTGATAATAGATTAAACAAGCAGTAAAAAACATCAGAATCCTATTTAAAAAAAAACTAACATTTAACAATGAAATCGTTTCGTATCTTTCCTCTGCTTAAAAATCGAATTTAATTCAAATTATATATAATTTATAATTAAATACAATATTAAAACACATGCTATTATACAGTTAAACTAGCTTATATTTAGTGACTATGCTAAAGATTTTTTAAGGGAACATAGTACCTTAGGAGCTGAAAGTTCTTCTTTATAACTGCCAATTTTTGATTAAATATAAAATAAAAATTTATCCTCTATATAGATAAAATTCTTCCTGTGATATCAGTCAGGATTAGTTAGGTTTGAAAGCATGCCCTGACCTACTAATGGAATGGGAGTTGTTTCCATTCATTTTGCAAATATCAGACTTCTTCCTTTAATTTTGATTTATCATTTTTATGAAATTATCAGAATCCTGTCTTCGAAAATAATGGGTTGGATAAGCAAATTATATTTCATGATTGATTTAGGTAATCTATTGCACAATTGCATTTGCTAACGCTTATTAGTAGAATTTTAAATGTAAGTAGTAATATAAATAAGTTTTTGTTAATTTGTTAATTATTGAAGCAGTATTTTTTTATTTTGTCGATGTCACTGCTCCTTATACCATAAACATTGTCTATAGCCACTCAATAACCTATGGTTAAATTTTAACTCAATAATTTACGATGTTCAAACAAAATAATTATTAGTCTTGTACTAATCAAATAATCACCACTATATTAATCTCAGGTATAAATCTTAAATTTGGAGAGGGCTGTACGAAACATGTCTATCAATATACTATCATGTGGAATAAAGTACTTAAGAAAAATGCCTCTGTAATATTTCTCCATATAATATGTACACATTTGCCATATGTTATTTATTTCCCTAATAGTTTAGTATTTCGTTTTATTCATTTTTCTATATTTTGGTTAATCTATTAATATAAATCAATTCGATCAATTAATAAGAACATTAAATTAGAGATTATTAGCAATATTATTTGTGTCACATTGAAATATTTCTTTTTTCTTTGGAAAGGATGACTAAAGCTGTCAAAGGTATCCAATTCACAGCGGGTAAAAATACATTGTTTTCATGTTCCCTTATTATCTTCCTATGCGTTCAACGGTAAGTGGGCATTAAGTAGAAATGTATACAGGAGAAAAAAAGCATTTTTTATGATTTGTTCACTTGGCACCATGCTTATGAATATATAAGATATCATCAAAAACAAATATGCCATATGTGAGTTAACAGGAGATCCAAGGGAGAAAAAAACATTAATAATTTAGTTTGTGTAAGCATTTAAAGAATGTTTTTCTGCTTGAACTCTATAAAAATAATTGCTGTAAATCAATAATTCAGTCGTAAACGCCTTCAATTTAGATCGTTGATGAAATCAATAAACTTACATTAATTTGGTTATGCATTATCACATTCTTAAAATGTATAGTATTTTTAATTTTTATTCTTTTTCTTTCGACGAATTAATAAGATCGTTTGTGTTTTAGTTTTAGTGATACGAATCATTATGTACTCCATACTGTATTATAAAATACTATTAAATAATTTTTTATTTTGTTAAGCTAACAGCTGTTTACTAAAAAATGTATATCTAAACACCCAAAATAATTACCTATTTGGTTTACTATGTAGTGATCTTTTGGATAATAATGTTGAACTAATGAACTAAAGTATGTACATAGAAATGCCATTCACATAATATTTTTAATTAAGCACTGGTTTAGATATAAATTATATACCGCAAGGACCCATATCCAAACAAATTTTAAGGTAATGATGGTTGTTGAGATTTTATAAATTCTTAACTTAGAATTTCGAAAGTTCATACAAACTAAAATTGATGTATAGGTAAACTAATAATGTCCATTTTTGTTCTAAAATCATTTAAAATTTCTGTATAATTCATTTTATAGAGATCTTGTTCTTTAATAAAATGATCATTGTGGCACCATATCTTCCTTAGATTTATTTAGTTTATTACACTCAGTTTACGTTTAGAATTTTTCATGAATATTCTGTGTACAAATGTAAAAATATATTTTCTATAAATTACCTATTTAATCTACTTTATAAACAGTGCACAAATATATTCGAAAGATGCATTTAGGTAACAAATAATGCCAAAATAAAAGAAGAAATTGAAAATTAGTTCTCAAGAAAGGTTTTAAATATTAACAAACTTTCTCAAAATGAATTTATTTTTAAAAAATTATCTAATGTTTAAAATTTTATTTGTATTTGTTTTGAATTATAATTATTTTAATCTAATTATATTATTTTATTTTTAATTATTTTTATTACAGTTAATTTTTTATATATGTATGTAAAGTTCCGTAAATTTTAGTAAATAATATTCATAAATGAATTGTAACTTCCACTGCCTACTTAACAACTATCTTATCTTAAGCCTAAGCAAATTAAGCCTAAAAGTTTCAGAAATTTTTACAATTATTTTACCTAAAAATCAATTTTGTATAATTATTTTTATCTAATTATAATATTTTATCTTTATTTATTTTTATTACAGTTAATTTTTTGTATATGTGTGTAAAGTTTCACAAATTTAGGTAAATAATATTCATAAATGAATTATAAATTCCACTGCCTACTTAATAACTACCTTATCTTCAGCCTAGGCAAATTAAACCTAAAAGTTCCCGAAATGTGTACAATTATTTTACTTATACATCAATATTGTACAGTTATTTTAATCTAATTATAATATTTTATTTTTATTTATTTTTGTGACAGTTTATTTTTTATATATGCATGTAAAGTTTCGTAAATTTATGTAAATAATATTCATAAATGAATTCTAACCTCCACTGCCTACTTAACAAATATCTTATAATCACCCTAGGCAAATAAACCTAAAAGTTTTGGAACATTGTACAATTATTTTACCTAAACATCAGTTTTGTATAATTATTTTAACCTAAATATAATATTTTTTAATTATTTTATTACAGTTAATTTTTTATATATGCATGTAAAGTTTCGTAAATTTACGTAAATAATATACATAAATGAATTGTAACCTCTACTGCCTACTTAACAACTATCATACCTTCAGCCTAGGCAAATTAAACCTAAAACTTCCTGAAAATTGTACAATTATTTTACCTATACATCATTTTTGTACTATTATTTTAATCTAATTATAATATTTTATTTTTATTTATTTTTATTACAGTTAATTTTTTATATATGTATGTAAAGTTTCATAAATTTAGGTTAATAATATTCATAAATGAATTGTAACCTCTACTGCCTACTTAACAACTATCTCATCTTCAGTCCAGGCAAATTAAATTTAAAAGTTCCGGAAATTTGTACATTCAAAAGAGCTTTATAATGATAAGAAACTTCTACCTATTTTACATTTAATGCTGTTGCAGGCATATGTGTTATCCTTTAATATATTATCTACTGTCTTCAATAAGTTGGAAGAATAATGGTGGTTTAGTCACCGATTACCTACGGCTAAATTCTATCAAGTAAACGTTTTAAGTAATTATTAATTTAAAACTAAACATCCCGTTTAAAACTGTAATCATTAGCAAGAAGCTTACTATGCAAAAAATACACAATTATAGAAAGTGGAATATTCCACATCATTATACTGTAATTAAAAGATTAATTCACAGATCACACTAAAACCTCTATGAAAAATAAGCTGCTTATGATTTATTTATGATTAATAGCTCATATTATGCAATTTATAAGAAGTAAAATTTTGCATCATCCTAGAATCGTTCAGAAATCAATAAAACTCATATATTTTTCGAAAGCAAATAATAAAATTCTCGGATGAATACTATATTAAATTTAAACATTTTATAACTTTTCAGAAAATTTTAATAATTTTTTAATGAAGAGTTTTTTATTTTATATTTCCATATTTATTAATAGATGTTCTATAGGGAGATATTTCAGCAGACATTATTTATTCAAGAAAAAAGCTTGTTTTTTTAAACACATTGTTTTGCTTCTTTAACCGAAAAAAAAAGAGAGTGTTTTTATCTCTCTAATCCAAAATTAAATCCTTACTGCCACCTACTTACTTTCGATGAAGTAAAAGTTTAAAAAAGAACAACAACTTTTAAACAACAATTTAGTTAGCAGAACTCAAAGAAGAAAATTTAGTTAAACAACAAAAAATTTGTTTCTTAAAAAAATGTATTGTGATTTAGAAAAATAAATTTAAGTCTTTAAAAACTTGTTGGTGTCACTTTTATTTATGTATTATGTAAAATTAGAGAACATAAAATGAACTCATTTGTTTTACTACCAATTGATTTACTGGTATTTTGCTGAATATAGCCCTAAATATACTTTACTGCTGAACCTCTATAATTTATGACAAAAGTTTCTTTAAAAAGTATTTTTTTAATTTTCATTACTTGTGTCTATATCATTTGTAAACTATATATAAGAAAATAAATTTCAGATAAAATCATGTAATTCATTCATACAAGAGTTGGAACTTCATTAGTGGCAACTATTTATTTACATGGAGTACAAAAGGGATTCATGTCGCCATGTTTTACAGTCCTTCTATATAGACGTCAGCATTGTGTATAAACCGTTTCCAACAATGTGGAAGTCGCAGAACAACTGTAGCAGCACCTGTTCTGTTGATAGTTCGAATAGAACGGTCTTTCGCCGCAAGAATCTCTAGAACAGTTCTGAAGCGAATGTCACGAATTGGTTTCTTCGTCATAGGAATTAAATCCCAAGGGCTTAGATCTGGGGTGTATGTTGGATGATAAAGCACTTCCAAACACATCGATCGAACAAATCAGTCGCACCTTGCCCTGTATGTGGCAGAGCATTGTCATTCAGAATAATAGGGGCGTTCTGCAGAAAGTGCAGAATTTTTCTCATGCTCAGGAGTTCCTTCAGAATATGCAGCACAAACCTATGCGAAAATTTTTTCTTTCGGACCACCTCTCGAATCATTTGGCATCGATGACTGTCCATTAGTGTGGCAACACCACGTACTGCTGCATCGCTGACACAAAACGACCTGGCTGATGCATGTTTGTCACATTTTGGCGTCCTTCATTGAAGGCTTCTAGACATCTTGCTTCAGTTCTGTACACAATGAAGATTACTACCAAGCCTCTTGAAGCCCTAGATGACATTGTCGCCATGTGCGATCTCTGGTAAGTTGAATTTTTATCCATTTTCGTTCTTCTTCTTTTGAAAACGTCCTAACAACACTTACTTTACTCCGCAAGCTAATACAAGGATGAGTTCTTCGCGTCACTCCTGATTTCTATGACGTAGGAAGGAAGAGTCTTTTTGCTGCGAGGTAAGTTAGCTTACGTGTGGTATACGTGACATTCTTTGGTTTTGTTGTGTATCTTTTTTACAGCAGTGTTGCTAGTATTAAAGTTTCAACCCTCGTAGTTTTGTTTTTATTCTTTTACATAAATTTTGTTTGTAATTTAAAAATTGGGATGAGTTGTTCTATTTTGCATTCATTAAGCATTTCAGCCTCATTTTCACATTTTCCCTTATCACATTTTGCCTCATTACAGAGTATTGCAATAGGTATGGAGTAATTTATGAAATATAGGTAGTCTTCTTTATACCACCATCTTGTTTTACATATTTTACAGCTGGTGAAATTATATATCCTGCCAGATTACATATGGCGTAGACTATATCTGAATTTTTTAAGAGAATTTTATCTGTATGTGACTGCTTTTTCATTTAATTATTTGCATTCTATTCATAACTTAAACTTCAGAGTCCTGTACCTAGGTACATATCAGTGATATCTACCTCTAATTAAGAGTAATTTACTCATGCGATAAATATACGAGGGTTGGGGTATAAGTAATGGCTGTTATTTCTTTGTTCTTATAGATATGTGAATGGATCACAAAAGTATGTGTGTCGTATGGGAATTTCTGGAGACATAGTGTGTATGCAAACAACAGATGGCTCTATGATAGCTGGTAGTAGCGCAGCGAGGGCTGTGAAATCAGTCAATTGGTGAGTGTCGTGCTAGATGGAAATAACCCGCGTTGAGCAGCACGTTTACATCAAAATAGCCGTTCTCCAAGGGAAAAATGCGATGGAATGCGTGCTACTTTTCGGTATAGTAGGGCATTATTTCCATGGGCTTTCACTGTGACATTCCATCGCATTTCTCCCTCGGATAACGGCTATTTTCATGTAAGTGCGCTGCTCAATACGGGTTACTTCCATCTCACACAACGCTCACTAACTGACTGATTTCACAACTTTCTCTGCCCTACCAGCTATCACAGAGTCATATGTTGTTCTGCATACACACTATGACTGCAGAGTTCCTCACGACACATATACGTTTGTGATCCGTTCACATATCTACAAAAAAAAGAGTTGTCATGACTTATGCCCCAGCCCTCGAAGTTAGTTGCAATTTTTTTATACAATTGCTATTCTTAATTCATTGTACCCAGAAAATTGTCTGCTGAATATAATGAATATTTCAAATCCAAATTATGATCTTCTGATATGGAAAGAATGAAATTTAAAAAATAATTAGATTATTAAAGCGAGTTCTCACATTAGTGATTATTTGTAAATTTAAGCAACCTAGGATTCATTTATAAAAAAAAGATATACATAAGCTTTCATTGTATGTAACTATCAAAGTTTACGCATAAACAAGTTTGCATATTCACACAAATTGCTCTTTTTTATACAGATTCCAATCATTCTGTTTATTAATCACGAAAACTCTTTACTCTAAATCAAAATATAGAAAATTATTCTCGCTACTGAAAATTTAAAATTATCATATAAAGAGTAATTCAAAATTGCATAACACTATTATATTTACATTTAATTAAATTTTGAACACTTCTTTAAAACAAATACATTTTAAATCAAATTTATTTTAGTATATTGTACTATGTTGCAGAAACACACTAAAATATTGAATTTATGCAGTATATTCAGAAACTATTGATCCTTAGATTGAATCAGGAAAACTCTTTACTTCTAAATTACAAAGAAACTATGTATAAACAATCAATGTTCTCTATATAAACTTAACAAAGTTAATATAGAGAGAAATTTAAAATACATAATACTATAACAGTTACATCTCATTAAAGTTTGAGAATTTCTATGAAAGTAATATATTTTAAAAATAATTTTAATATATTGTACCTCTTCAAATTATCACCAAATTTATTAGTTTATGCAACATTTTCAGAAACTATTCATCCTTACATTGAACTAGGAAAACTCTTTACTCCATATTAAAAATTAACTATGTATAAATACTCTCTGCTCTCTATATAAACTAAATAAGTTTAATATAAAAATAAAGTCAGTATGCTATAAGAGTTAAATCTCATTAACATTTGCAGATTTCTATGAAAGAAATATATTTTAAAAATAATTTTCATATATTGCACCTCTTCAAAATATCACCAAATTTATGAGTTTATGCAATATTTTTAGAACTATTGATCCTGAGATTGAATCAGTAAAAACTCTTTACTCTATATTAAAAATGAACTATATATAAATACTCTATACTCTGTATATACATTAAATAAATTTAATATAAAAATAAATACATTATGCTATAACAGT
Source organism: Pardosa pseudoannulata (assembly GCA_032207245.1). Lineage (NCBI taxonomy): Eukaryota > Metazoa > Arthropoda > Arachnida > Araneae > Lycosidae > Pardosa > Pardosa pseudoannulata. The sequence continues at coordinate 68,488,332 of CM063506.1, read as the reverse complement.
TACATCTCATTAAATTTTGAAAATTTCTATGAAAGAAATATAATTTAAGAATAATTTTCATATATTGTACCTCGTCGAAATATCACAAAATTTATGAGTTTATGCAATATTTTCAGAAACTATTCATCCTGAGATTGAACCAGGAAACTCTTTATATTAAAAATGAACGATATATAAATACTCTATGCTCAGTATATAAATTAAATAAATTTAATATAAAAATAAATACATTATGCTATAACAGTTACATCTCTTTGAAAATTTCTATGAAAGAAAAATATTTTAAGAATAATTTTCATATATTATACCTCGGTAAAAAATCACCAAATTTATAAGTTTATGCAATATTTTCAGAAATTATTCATCCTTAGATTGAATCAGTAAAAACTCTTTACTCTATATTAAAAATGAACTATATATGAATACTCTATGCTCTCTATATAAATTAAATAAATTTAATATAAAAATAAATATAAAATACAATATGCTGTAACAGTTACATATGATTAACATTTGAAGATTTCTATGAAAGAAATATATTTTAAAAATAATTTTCATATATTATATCTCGTCAAAATATCACCAAATTTATGAGTTTATGCAATATTTTCAGAAACTATTCATCCTTAGATTGAACCAGTAAAAACTCTTTACTCTATTTAAAAATGAAGTATATATAAATAATCTACGATCTCTATATAAATTAAATAAATTTATTATAAAAATAAATACATTATGCTATAACAGTTAAATCTCTTTAACATTTGAAGATTTCTATGAAAGAAATATATTTTAAAAAAATTATTCATATATTGTACCTCTTCAAAATATCACCAAATTTATTAGTTTATGCAATATTTTCAGAAACTATTCATCCTTAGATTGAACCAGGAAAATTCTTTACTCTATATTAAAAATGAACGATATATAAATACTCTATGCTCAGTATATAAATTAAATAAATTTAATATAAAAATAAGTACATTGTGCTATAACAGTTACATCTTATTAAATTTTGAAAATTTCTATGGAAAAAATATATTTTAAAAATAATTTTCATATATTGTACCTCTTCGAAATATCACCAAATTTATAAGTTTATGCAATATTTTCAGAAATTATTCATCCTTAGATTGAATCAGTAAAAACTCTTTACTCTATATTAAAAATGAACTATATATGAATACTCTATGCTCTCTATATAAATTAAATAAATTTAATAAAAAAATAAATATAAAATACAATATGCTGTAACAGTTACATATGATTAACATTTGAAGATTTCTATGAAAGAAATATATTTAAAATATAATTTTCCTATATTATACCTCTGTAAAAAATCACCAAATTTATAAGTTTATGCAATATTTTCAGAAATTATTCATCCTTA
>CM063506.1:68469442-68479442 GCA_032207245.1 Pardosa pseudoannulata | reverse complement strand
TATATATATATATATATATATGTACCATTTATAAAATTTGATACAAATTTGTATATGTTTGTATTAAAAGAAAGATTAGGAAAACTATAGGTATTTTTTGGAATTTTTAGAAAATCTTTCTTTTTCTTTGTAGTTTATTCAATTATGTAAAATCACTGTGAAAATATGTAAAAATCTGTAAAATCTTATATGATTTTTAATCTGTTAAATACCAATTAAGTAAAAACCTTCGAATGGTTAACATTCAATTAAACTACCATAAGCAAATTAAAAATCAAACCTTAGCGCAGTTTTCTTAAGAGAACAAAAAGGTTTCAAAATATCTCAAGTCATAAGTTTTTTAATGAGACTTTACTGAATAAAATTATTTCAATTACCTTGAATAAGTGACTTAATACTTGAAAATTTTCCCCCAAATATGTCGACACTCTTGTTAAAACTCGTTTGTAGTATGCCGCCCACAATAGGGTACCAACATAACCATATTAACTACTTGTGAAAACCCTAAAGAGTGAAGATATTACTCAAAGCTGGGTCTACACATTTAAATGAGCTTAGAAAAGCTAAAAAATGCGGTATATGAAAACGAAGCCTTTTGTTTTTATATGAAGAGAAAATAAATTTTTATGCTCTTTTAATTATTCATATAACAAATGGAAATCACTCGGGTCTAAAAGATGTAAGCTTATCAAGATGAACATGTAAGCCTATCACAGGAAGTGTTGATAAATGTCCACTATGACTAGCTAAAATATCATCCTCTACAACATAAAATAGAATATTTTTAAATAATAATTTGTTGTTGAAACAGAAATAATCTTTCTAATCACATTTAATCATCTGTGTTCATATATTGAATCGCATTTAACAACACTTACTCACAGTTATTTTATTTTAACTAAAATTTTATATTTATATTATCATTTTTTAAATTGAAATAGCCAGCATTGTTATATTTTAACTTATTTTACTGTAACTGGTATCATGACTACATACATATATCATTATAAACCTCACCCTGAAGAACATGTTGTCTTTCTTACTGGAAGTTTGGACTTCAGAGCAGGTGTTTCGGTAATAATACCATTAATATTAAAAGATGTTGTAGAGGCAAGTGATGTAAATTCATTTAATTATACATCATTACGTGAGGTCATTTAGGCTAGGAGAATTTTTATTATCTTTATTTACAGATGGACAAGTAATAAGGAGCCGTCTTCCAGTATAAGAGTCTATAGATTTGTATCACTCCATTGTATATGTGTAGACTATAGGAATCGACGTTAAGAAGTAGATTGCTATCTTATTATCACAGAGTAATAAAAAGAAAATTATGTTACCCCCAAATAACCAACCGATTCACAAATTTAATTATTGGCAGTAAAATATTGATTAAAACTAAATTATTCAAGAATGATTTGGATTCACAATTTCATCCGATAGAAAAATTTGTTTTTTAATTAAAAATCCAGAATTGACAATTTATTGTGATTAAAAAATCATTTTTCTTACCCTAATGTGATAACAATATATTGAATGAAATTATTTGTTGTAAATGTTTACTGCAAAAATAAGCCTTTAATAATTTGTTTTAATAGTTATTTGTAATCAATATATATTTAACATTGGGCTGAAAATCCATTTATTCAATGAAACATTTTACTTTTTAAACTATAAAACCACTTTAGTCAAACAATATAACATTATATATTTTGTTCGAAAATCAGAAAAAGAATTCTAATTTCCCTGTGCTTTATAAAAATGCAAACGATTTGAATTTATTTCGTTTTTATACTGGTACTGACTGCCTTTAAGGTATTTGTGATTAAAATGTTTAATCAGAAGTTCGTCTTTGAAAAGATTAAAATATTTTTTCCACCACTGACAGCAAATATTTAAATAGTTTGCTGTATGACTTGTTGAAGTATCATTGTTGGAAATATTCTTTATTTCAGAACAAGTATGTTTTTTTTTCACATTGATTAAAAAATATTTAATACTGTCTAATTCAACAACTTTGATCGTATACCTATGTACAATAAGGGATGCTTAACACTTTTCATTTTTTTTTTTTTTTGTTTGAAAAAGTTATTTGAAGAAAAAAAAATTAATCTCAATTTGAAACTGATGAAGTAAAACTGACTATATTCATAAATATTTACAACCTTTTTTATACAGGATCTTTTCATTATATTAAATTTGCTTTAAATTTAAATAACAAGACTGTTATAAAACAAGAGTTATTTTGTAAAATTTGTAATAAATTCTAAATATGATGAAAGTTTTTTTTTAAATTTTTAGAGTATTTCTAAAAAAAACTTATAAATATTGAAGCAAAAATTTTTTCTTCACAAAATATTAGTAAAAAAGTATACAGTTACAAAAAGTTTGTTGTAAAAAAATTATATTTTTAAAATCTTAAATAAACATTGCACACAATTATATACAGTCATGTTATATAGTAAAGAGTGAAATTATGTAAGAATGTATTCATTTTTTTTAGAATTATGAATAAATGATTAAAAGGGTTCCTTTAATTGTATAGAAACAAATAAATAATTATATATTTAGAAGGCAAAGTAAAATATATTCATTATGATGTTTGTTATAAGTATTACTAAGTTATCTTGCTAGATGGGATTATATATATTTTTCAATTTCATTTGCAACCAAAACTGATAATCATTTATTCATTTTTTTACTACATCTGTATAAAAACTAAGAATACAATGCTATTTTTCAAAACTTTTATCTCTCCTATCATTTATACGGGCACTTCATTTACTTTTTCGCTGAACGGTGGTAAGGGTGCTGGCCTCCGCAAAAGTTTTTTGTTTGATATATTTACTATTGCAATAACGAAAATGAGAACATGCATTCATTACTTTTAATCTAACTCATCTGTATAGGATGGCATTAATGTTTACACACTACCTTATCGACATATACTCTAGTAAATAGTACATTTAACATTTGTGAAGATTTTAGAATGAAGAAAAATTATTAAAGTGCATTACTTTTGATGGATGGTGCTACTTATTTAGTTGAAACTGGTAGAAAGCTTTATGTGTTTTGAGAATTTCTACTTCAGAAAGAATATACATTGGTCCTGTTGGAGTTAAAGGATCCACCTTACACATAACATCGGAAATTGGAATCCATAGTACATCTGGCTTATATAGATATAAAAAAAAGATGATGGTCCAGATGAGTGAAGGAATGTCACTTTTACCTCTTCAGAGTTTTTCTCTTCTTTCTCTTAACATAAATGTAAGCCACCAGTTGCAATTATAAACAGCAGTAATATAGCCATTTTTATCAGCAAATAGAAGCTTTTATTGTGATGCTATCGCAGTTTGCATCAATAAATCTTGTGAAAAGGAAAATGTCTTCTCAAAGACTTTTGTTTTTGATTCTGTGGGTATAAAAGCATGATATTTCTGAGTCCCAGGAATTGCAAAAGCATTTTTAAATTGGTCATCTAGAAATATAGCTGTAGAAACATGTTCTTCTTGGGTTGAAAAACAAAATGTATTCTTGTGATGTTTTCCTGTGCCCAGTTAAAAAGTTGTTGTGGTGTAAGTATTTGATTTTTATATGGTCGTTGTAGGCTTGCTCAAGCCGCTAACTCTTGAGTGTACCTCCTACCCCATCACAAGGTCCTTTACCATGAGCTGTTGTCCAAAAATGCCATTCTGCCTCAATGCCAAAATCTTCCTTATGTAAGCATAAATTGGCAAAGTTTTTCTTATTTATATATTGTGCAGATGACCCATCTGAGAAATAAAATATTTTCCTTGCACTTTTTTTTAAATTCTGTCTTAAAAAAAGTAATAAGCTTCTTTTGAAAACAGTAAACTGCTACTGTATTGGGCTCCAAACAGTCTTAAATTACAATGTATGTAAAGTGGTCAATTCCAAACTTCCCTTTGTAATATACAACAAATGGGTGAGTTGTAGATTGAACATTAGTCCAGTGGCAGCTCTGGGCCTCATCCTGTATAACAAATAAGTAATTTTCAGCAAAATCAAGAACTACAAACTCTGAATCTTTTAAATTTCCTTTTATATTGTTTATAAATGAATTTTGTTGTTTCACCACAAAGTAATGATAAACTAATACAGACATTTTCTCACAAAATAAGTCAATAAATTCTGATGCTGACTTTTGTATTGTTTCTAAAGAGCTCCTATCAACAGAAATCCACTGATTGAAAATGACCTTTTCCACCATATTTTCATCGAATGTTTCACCAAGTATGGTTTTTAATTATGTAGTCCCAGAACATGATGTACACTCTCCCATGTGGCAGCTGACTGATGCTGGATTACAAATCATCATAGCAAGGCAGTCCTTGTATGTGTTAATTTTTCCATGTGTTAATGGAAGCTAATTTGGTATTTTATAGCTTGTGATCCCATTATAATCCCAATGTACTATGTCACAATGTATGAAGCCAGATGTACTATGAATTCCAATTTCAGATGTTATGTGTAAGGTGAATCCTTTAACTCTAACAGGACCAATGTATATTCTTTCTGAAGTAGAAATTCTCAAAACACATAAAGCTTTCTATCAGTTTCAACTAAATAAGTAGCACCATCCATCAAAAGTAATGCACTTTAATGATTTTTCTTCATTCTAAAATCTTCACAAATGTTAAATGTACTATTTACTAGAGTATATGTCGATAAGGTAGTGTGTAAACATTAATGCCATCCTATACAGATGAGTTAGATTAAAAGTAATGAATGCATGTTCTCATTTTCGTTATTGCAATAGTAAATATATCAAACAAAAAACTTTTGTAGCTTGTGATCCCATTATGATCCCAACATGAAACTTTGAGGATTAATTAACAATAATATGAGCAATTTTTGAGATTTTTTTCAAAATTTTAAAAACTTGGCTTTTTGAGAAATTTAAATTTTAAATTTTAATTTAAATTTAAATTTTTAAAAAAATTTTCAAGTCATCATGTGTTGTATATCATATGAAAGCCCATTAAAAAAGGTTTAAAATAACACCTTGCACATATCTCTAGCTTAATTAGGTGAGTAGCAAGTGTAATTTAAAGGTATGCCGATAGTGTATTTTTTAGACAAATCTGGCAACTTTAAAGCCTTATAACTCCCAAACCAATTATTATTTGAACATAAGATTTGGGGATTTTCTTTATTACCATGAAGTCACTTACTATACCAAATTTAATCAAAATTGGAGGGGGTCAGGTAGAATTTGTTCTAAAATTGCGTTGATTTCACATGGAATAACCCGTTTATTAGTTTTTATAGTGGACACCGAGCATTTTAAAGATTATGCAACTTACTTTGACAATTTACTTTGACTAGATTTTCTTTGAACATTAAAAAATGTACCTTTCCAGTAGTCGAAGATGTTTATTCGTTGGATTCTTCTTAGGAATTTTTGTCCTACTTCAGACTCCAATTTGACTTTTTTTTTCTTTTCTTTTTGACGATATTACATATCGACACTTTAGTTATCACAAGGGTGCTGGCCTCCGGTACCGGTGTTCGTGGGTTCGAATCCCACTGCGGCATGGATGTTCGTAGCCGTTCGAAATCGGCTTTAAACAGTAGGTCCCGGTCTCATTAGCCCTCGTGTTACAAAAACGTAGACCGTAGTACTGTAAACCAAACCAAACCAAACCATTTACTTCTTCAGGATTGATGTAATTAAATTTTCATATAAATTGTTGATACACGCAGCCCAGTCATATTAATGTGACCACTGCCTACTTTTGACTTCACCAATAAATAACTAATTGCAGATGGTATATGTCATCATTGAATTTGGTGGATATATAAAGTATTTTATAGGCATTTGGAAAATATTTCATTTTTCGTGTAGAAATGAAGTGATTTATCCAACGATCAAAAGGGAATGATCATTGGCTTTTGAGTCAAAGGTAGATGCTTTACCGAAACAGCTAATTTTGTAAACAGTTCCTGGACCGTCGAAGTAAAAAAAGGAAGGGGTTTCCAACAGTGTCTGCACTGCGACAGTTCAGCAAACGTTTCAGTGTATGGGACCCCGCAGCTGACGCTTGGTTAATACCCCTATACTGACTTCTGTTCATCGGCGACGGAGGTTGGAAATTACACATCAGTAGTGTAACATAACTTCCACTTAGTGGAGATATGTGGCTTATCCGATGAATCACATTTTATGCTCCATCGAACAAATGAACGTTGGCGTATACGGAGTGAAATATCTTAAAGAAAACACTCTGCAACTACTTCTCCCAAGCTGGAGGAGGGAGCATTATGGTCTGGGGAATATTTTCGTAGTATTCTCTGGGTTCACTCATTATGGAAGGCACGATGGATCAACACAAGTATCCATCTATATTTGAGGATCAGGTACTCCCCTACATGCGATTTTTTTTCTCTGGATAAATGGCATCTACCAGTAAAACAATGAACCGTGTCATAAAGACATATCATAAAGTCTTTGCAGTATCCGTGCGTTATTCGAAGAGCGCCAAATGAGATTACCGTACTTCCTTGGCCAGCAAATACCCCAGACTTAAGCCAACAAACAATCTGTGGGAGCATGTGGGTCGGGTTGTTTGAAACATGAATCCTCACTAGCGTAACCTAGCGCAGCTGGCCATGGCACTGGAGTAGGCAGGGCTCAACTTCCCAATGAAAACCTCCAGTATCCTAAGTGACTCTCTACCTCCACGTCTCCCAGCTGTCCGCTTTGTAAAAAGCGGTTATTTTGGATTTTGATAGGTGGTCACATTAATGCGGCTGGACTGTATATATATTGAGAGATATATAATTTGCTCTCATCGTATAGTAGTATATTTTATTTAATGCATTTAGAACTTTCTTCAAAGATTTAAATATATATTTACATTAGACATTACGTGAATTATTTCTTCTACTTTTAGACAAAAAAAAATAAACTTTAAATTAGCAATACTAGAATATTTTTAACATAATAGTTTTAAGTAGTTTATTTTTTTTTATCTTCTGCTTACAAGATTAGTAACTTTTAAGCCTTTTTAACTATATTTTACTATATGTTAAACTCTTTATTTAGCTTCAATATGTTAACTTCATAATTTGCAATTCTGTCGATTTAACCAATAGAAATATTTAGTAATGTATACGTATAGGTATCTGTACACATGCCTGTATAAGTATGTATGTATATTTATTTGTATATATTTGTAAATATATTTAATATTTGTGTAAACTTAATGACATAAAATCGGTACGAAAAATTCTCAATTCCTAAAGTCAGTTTCTCTTCTCAATAGATATATAATGATATTTTCTATATAATGCTAGAAATCATGTGATTTTTTTTTCGCTTTGGTATCTGCAACATTTATCAAATATTATTTATTTAAATAACATTTGAAAAATCATCATTTACTCAAATATTATTCAAATATTGATAGAAATTTTATTTTTAACAATTACATCCTGGGAATATAGGAATTAAAGTTATCATATTTTTATTTCTATTTCTGAAATTTATTTAGTATTTTTATTAAATGTTTACTTAAACGTATACATCATAAAAATAATATTTTCAAGTGAAAATTATATTTTTAATAACAATTTCTTTCATTTGTAGGTACATATTCAAAACACACATTAATATAAGAAATTTGCACATAGAAATAACATTTTCTATAAGTTTTTATGATCTAACAAATATCGATTTTACACTTTCAAGCTCCTTACTATTACCTGTGCTCGTTGGTTTCCTCCAGCTCTAAGAAGGATCTCATTTATTCGTCTTTTTGTTATCCCAACACATTTAAGATTTAGTTGTTTTTTTTTTTTTTGTTTTTTTTTTTTTGCTTTGGTCTGAAGCGCAATGCTCTAGTTTTTGAAACACAAGAGCTAATGAGACTAAGATCTTCTCATTAAAGTGCCACTTACTGCATTCTGCCACCTTTCAGCACACAATTAAGGACAAACTTATCAACAGTAACCACTAAGTTTAAAAGCTATAATAACGAGCTAAGGTATGTCGTGGTCGGGATGCGTGCCAGTCTGCTACTCTTCAAGTCACGGGTTCTAACCATGCTAAGTCAAGTCCGCCAGTTTTTATTTTAATATAATTTAAATTTAAATGTATATAAATTTATTTATTCTTTCTATGATTATGTAAATCTTGTTCCCTTGAAAGACCCTGGTTGGTCCTCAACTGTTAGACCATGATTGTTTCTTAGCCCAACGATGGCCAATTGGTTATGATGCTGGTCTTCGGTACCGGAGTTTGTGTGTTCGAATCCCACAGTGATATGGATGTTCGTAGTCGTTCGGAATCGGCTTTAAGATGTAGGTCCCGGTCAAATTAGCATTCGTGTTGCAAAAAGTAGATCGTAGCACTCCAAACCAAACCAAATCTGATTGTTTCTTATATTGTATAAATACAGCTTATTGTCGAACCATGAGGCAGTCCTTAAGGTTAGGCTTTTCTTTAAGGTTCAACAGGTTAATCACTTGCAAATAAAATTTAAAATTCCAAATGGTCTTGACTGAATTCTTCATGACAATAACAATAAGGGGAGATGCATAGCAGTGCGGACTTTTTTTACTACCTCTCTATTGTCCTAACTTAATGACAATCTACATTTTCGCCTTGCTTATCTCCTGTGCCGTAGACACAAATGTAAACAACATAGAACATAATTTAGTTGTACTTACTTTATCCTTTATTCTCACTCTCTTCACTTCTGTGCGTTTTAATTATAACTTCCATTTTAGTACGTTGCATTACCAAGATATATTTTTCTTATTTTCATGCACAGACATCTCACAACTCATTTTCATCATAGTAGTGAGAAGAACTTCGAAAAGTGCCCTATTACATCATAATATTAAATCCCATGTGACAATGTTAAATTTTTCACACTTCTATTCATATGACTTTCACAATCTCTAAAAATAAAATACACTGTTTTCTGGAACTGTTGAACATTAGTACGAATTAAAACTATTGGAACATAAAGCGCTTTCATCCGTTAGAAAAATGTATGTTCCGTTATCTCTACTTTCCACATTTTATCCCTGTAAGTTATTAAAAAAAGAGACATTTTGAAAAATATACCAAATTTCTAAAAGTACAAAAAATATATATAAAATGATTAAAGCTAAACGTTCCATAAATCTTTGTTTTATTCTTTTTTTTTTCTAAAAACGGTACTGAAGTAAAGATAATTTCAGTTGTAGATTGAAATACGAAAAGTGAAAAAATTGAGAAAAACAAGAGTTGAATAAAAACTTTTCCCAAGTATGTTCTTTTTTAATTGTTAATTTTTGCATAATATTAACATAAATATAGTTTTATTAAGAGTTACAAAAAAAATTCAATTGACATAAACTTAATAATTTGTAATTTTGTCTTTTCATTATAATAAGATTATTTAGTCGGACACTTATATAAAAATGTGCATGCATAAGTGTACAAGATTATTTGTATATATGTTTAACTCCCTGGGTACGACTCCGGCTCATACCGGCCGAAGCACTTAAAGACGGGCTTGGCCGGAATGGGCCGGAAGGATGAAAAATAGGGGTGATAGGTATGTCTAGCAGGGGTCTTCTTTTCATCTACCCAGCCTTTACGACCAGTTGACAGTTTGATTGATTACTACCTATAGCAAAGATTGGCCACATTTCGAGGTGCTTTCCTTAGCAATCAATTTTTACTTTCTTTTTATTCTCTAATATAATTCGAAACATATTATGCTGATATATATATATATATATATATATATATATATATATATATATATATATATATATATATATATATATATGTGTGTGTGTGTGTATATATATATGTATGTGTATATATATGTATATATATATATATATATGTATATGTGTATATATATATATATATATATGTATATATATATATATATATATATATATATATATATATATATATATATATATATATATATATATATATATATATATATATATATATATATATATATAT
>CM063506.1:68461942-68464442 GCA_032207245.1 Pardosa pseudoannulata | reverse complement strand
TGTTACAGGGCAGCATCAATCAACAAAGCACTTTTTTATCTCCTTATGTTTAAATTATCAAGTTTTGTGCTTGTTAATAACATAACGATACAAAATGATTGTATGAAAATTGCATTGTCAAATATTTATTCTGCCATAGTATCATTTAAGCTAGATTTTAAAAAGCACTTGTATGAATCAAATTCAAAATTTAAAGGCATAATGTTAAACTTTATATAACACAGGATACTACTTTACTTATTGTGGTTGAATAGTGAAGAAAAATTTTAGAACAGTAGAATATTTCTGTAAAAACCTCATAAAAACTCCCTTGACACAAGTTTAGACACAGAATTATTTACTAAAACTTGTTCATATATCAGAACTTTAATCATTTCTATATATTGCATGCTTTCAAGAAGAAGTTGGAATGTATCTAAATGAATATCAATTTTTTACAAAGATTCGTTCCAAATAACTATTATAATAAACATTTTTGTAAGCGTCTTTCCTACTTAAATCTGGAGTGTAGATTTCCTAAAAGTTTAACATTTGCTTATTCATGTTTTTATGTAGCATAAAAATACAAAAATTTAATATGATTTTATTTTGATATTAAACAATGAGAAAAATATTTGTTCATAATATAACGTATTAGTTCTGTCTCGATGGAAATAAAAACAATACAGAAACATTACGGCTGAAGCTTATCTATTAATATTTATTTTAAAAGTTTAATATATCAATTTAAAGAGATCAAATTTCATACTAGATTAAATAACTTATTTTTACATTTGCCATTTGTATAGAACCTATATAGAGTATAAGCGTATGGAAGCAAAGATGCCCAGAATTTGAAATATTTCTCTTATATAGTAACTAAAAATTTTGATTTAAATCAAAGTCCTTTAAACAACGAACTGAACAAATTCATATTACATGAAATATCTGAATAATTTTGCCACGCTATTCTGACTCTCTAACAATTAGTAAAATATATCCAGTTCTTATTTTTCAGAAAATCTTTCGAAATTCCTCAGGGTAGAGATAATAATTAGCGTGATTAACTTAACATGGAAGTATTTGCATTCTTTGAATAGTTCTTCAAATTCTGTTTAGAAGCAGAAATGCATGAAGACTTTAATTGTATGAGTAGTTTTTAAATAATACAATAAAATGGTATTAAGAAAATTATAAGATTGGTATTCATAAACAAGACACTATGAATATGCCCTTAATAGTACCCCATTATGTATTTCTTTATATTTCAAATAAAGAACATATAGAAATATAATTAGGAAATACGATAAGGGCTTTAAAAGTAAAATTAGCATGGCAAAGCGTGTTCATGTAGAAACTTTAAACTTACATGAGTTATTAATTGAAAAAACACCACTGACAGTACTGACATCTTTCAAAATAGAAAATATAGTTAATTTATACTTTTCTCGGATTCTTTTAAGGAAAGCTATGCAGTTGCAACTTTTCCTTCTGGATTTGTGAAACTGCTTTCTCAGTATTTCGTTTAAATCCCAAAGCAGTACTAAAATGCCTTAAGCAAGTTCTTTATAATCCTATTTTATTAACCTTTTAAATGATATATGACATTTGAAATCCCACTGATTCTTGTTGATAATAAGGATCCCTTCGTAAGCATTCCTTTCTTTTCGTGAACATTACATGCACAAAATATTATTCCCATTCGTCTAGTTTAGCGCAGTAATCAAGATGAGTTAGTAATTTGAGAAATTATATTTAAGAAACCTAAAACATTTGATACAGCGACTAAAGATCTGAAACGTTATAAGTATATTCTTATATACTGTAACGTTATCTTTTATGTGATCTATTACGTTATCTTAAAGGTTAATCTTTAACGTTATCTTTAACGTTGTCTTTGTTCATATATATATGTGTAGCGTTATAAGCACCCTTGATAAGTATCTGTGGAATGCTATCTAGAAATCTTCCCAATTTCTTAAGCGTCGAAAATTCACACTATTTTTCATGTGTGTGTGAAAGACAAAGCACTAGCGAAACAAAAATAAGACTTCATTTATTACAAAGATTTCATAAAACTATCTAAAATGGTCAACATGCCATACACATATGATAAACTTTAAAAAGAAATATAGGTCACATTTGACGTCAGAATAACTCTTGCGACACATATTTTCCATAACAGTATCGTTTATCAATGTCCTTTTACACTCTCTCACATACGGAATAACAACCAAGTGGAATTGGAATAACTCTTCGTTCTCCTAATTCACCTGTTGTAAGTTCGATTCTCTAGCTGGGCAAGGTGCACTCAGCCTTTCATTTCTTCAGTGGGTAGACAAACTAAGGATCAAGTATACTTCTTAAGTAAAAACTGGGAGTTCAGATTAAAGTTAGCTACCAATCAAGGGAATATGTTTTGCACCTCAGGGTTCTTAGTCTAGAAAATGGAGATATCCACCGTAGTTCTTGGAACCAATAGTTGGACTGTACAGTCGGAAGTTAAGTTTTAGTTTCATAC
>CM063506.1:68439442-68459442 GCA_032207245.1 Pardosa pseudoannulata | reverse complement strand
GATTTAAAAATTAAGACTAAGATGATAAAAAATTCCAAACATAATTGAAGACTAAAATATTGCTAATTGTTTAGTACATTGAATGAGTGCACTGATACGAAGCCTTTTTATGTACGATAAAATTCACTAAAAAAGCATAATATTAATAAAAAAGTATAGCTAATAAGGGCTCGATAGAGAATTTTATTTGTTTTGTTATCACACTTTTAAATACATTTATTATTTTTTTTTAATTTCTTTCAAAAATAAAGTAGTGCAACCCAAAATAAGTAAAATAGAATCTAGTGGCGTAACTCAATTTTTAATTTAAATTTTATATCATTTAATAAGACACCCTAACTAAGGTATTTCTAGGCGAATTGTTGATAGGTAAACCCATATTTATAATTTAGCGAACGATGAAGCATCAAGTTAGGATTACATGAATTGTAAAAATTAAGAATTGTGAAAGCTTCTAATACGTTTATAGTACTCTAGCAATACTTAAAAATACACAATATTTTAATATGGAATATTTTAATTTATTTATGTATTTATTTATTTATTATTATTTTTAAAATTTTTACTTAATTTTTCACCCTTTGAGGACCACACTTAAATGCTATAACGTTGTGAAAACCATTGCCGTCTAAAGCCATGTAGTGATTAAATCAAGCATTTAAAAATTTAAATAAAACGTCCAGATTTCCGATTACGCATATGCGACACTGGTTTCTCTATATCATCTGGAAATCATCGCATGGAGACGAAGCTGGAATAATAAGAATGAAATCGCTGCGTTGCGTATACGAGACGTTGGTCGCGAAGGGTTTAAACAATATTTTTTCATTAAAGTTGTGACGTTCATGCAAAAATCTGATTTATTCATTTCAAAAGCAGCACCTTTTATGTTTTAAATCGTTTCAACGTTTAAAAATAAGACAACTAATGCTTATAATAAGTTTTTTTTCTGTTTTTTGGAAGTATTTGAATAGTTACTTTTACTATGTATCTTTTGTCAAAACAGAAAAAATATCTATTATCCCTTCAAACAGTAAAAAGTGTATTTCTCCGGCAAGAAAACTGCATTTCTATAGAACTCTGGCAATACTTGAAAATACATAATACTTTAATATGAAATATTTTAATTTATTCTTTTATTTATTTAGTTAGTTATTATTTTTATATTTACTTTATATTTTAAGCAATATTTTTTTATTAAAGTTTTGACGTTCATGGAAAAATCGGATTCATTCATTTCAAAAATAGCACTTTCATGTTTTAAATCGTTTCAACTTTTAAAAATAAGACAACTAATGCTTATAATAAGATTTTGTTTTTCTAATATTTGAATGGTTATTTGTAATATGTATCTTTTGTCAAAAAATATCTATTATCCCTTCAAGCAGTAAAAGCTTTGTCTCTACGCAAAATACTTTAGTGCTGATTATTCATTTTATGATTTACTTGTGTTTTTATTACTCAACATTTATCACATATTGTTCGAAATACAAGTTTTTTTGCTGTAAATAAACGAATTAATAGATAAAAACTATTATATTTGAATATTCTACTATTTATTCATATTAATTGAAATACTTTTTAATATTAATTTTGAAAACTTTAAATCGCACAATTTCATATCACAGGTATATTGGAAATGTAGATTATCAGAAAATTTTTAACCATACATTTAAATGGAACAATTGAACTATAAGTACTTTTTTTTTATTGATACCAGCAAAACCTGCGAAAAATAAATTTCATAAGTGTACAAGAGACATGACGTCTCCGTTTTAAATTTTTCCCCTTTTTAACGATTTTCTTATCATGACGATATATAAATTTTGTTACTTGAAAATGTAATTAATATAATCTACTAAAAATATGTTCATTTCAATAGACAGTCTCGAAATTTGTGAATAGGAAATACATAGTACTAATGCACCTGAAACTTTAAAAATTACTAATTTAATATGAAAATATAAAAGAAACCTGAAGGTTGTTTTTTAAAGTTTTAGATAAGTATTTGTGACAAAAAAATTTTTATTTCAGTATAATAATTATATTACCTGAAAAATCTGTTTTCACAGTGAAACATATAAGTAACTAGATTTACTCAGAAGAAAAAAAACAATTTCATGCAGTTTTGGGAATTCCTGAAGATTAAATTATCTTGTTCATCCTTAAATTATTAAAAAATTATTTTTTCATATAACGTATTTTTAAAACTTTTCTGAAAACATTCATGTTATATATCAACTATAAACGTCATTTTTAACGATTTTCATATCATGAGGATATATAAATTTTGTTACATGAAAATGTAATCAACATAATCTACTAAAAAATATGTTACCTTCAAAATGCTCATCATACTAACAAAATGCTTTTATGTTTTCATTTTATTTTTGTAATTTATATAGAAAGAGTAGTTGGTTATTGATTTTCACTTCATTTAAATGGTATTTATATAACACAGATATTACAAGCTGTACAATGTTTTAGCAACTCTTTTTCCCTTCCTAAAATAATAAATTCTCAGTAACTCGAAACAATAATATGAAATTTTAATAAGCATGCCCAGTGTTTTGAAAAAACGCATTAATAGACAGTCTTGAAAGTTTTGAGGAGGAAATACATTGTACTAATGCGCCTCAAACTTTTTAAAATTACTAATTTAATAGAAAAAAATTAAAATACATGAAGGTTATTTTCTAATGCTTAAAGAAGTACTTATGACAAAAAATAGTTTTTAGCACAGTAAAATAATTATATTTCTAAAAAATGTATTTTCACAGTGAAGGATATAAGTAACTAGATTTACTCAGAAGAAACAAAACCATTTCATGTAGTTTTGTCAATTCCTCACGCTTAAAATATCTTGTTCATCCTTAAATTATTAAAAACTAATATCGTTTGATACAAAATATTTTTAAAACTTTTCTGAAATCGTTTATGCAGTATATCAACTATAAACGTCATTTTAACGATTTTCTTATCATGAGGATATATAAATTTTGTTACACGAAAATGTAATCAATATAAACTTTTAAAAAATATATTCCTTTCAAAATGCTTCTACAGCACGTCATACTAACCAAATGTTTTTATATTTTTCTTTTATCTTTCTAATTTATATAGAAAGAATTATTGGTTATTGATTTTTCCTTATGTTAAATTTTATTTATACAACACAGATATAATATGTTTATATAGCAACTGTTTTTTCCCGTTCTAAGGTAATAAATTCGCAGGAATTCGGAAAAATAATATGGAATTTTCAAAAGCATACCCAGCGTTTTAAAAAACTGCATTAACCCTTAATTCGACAAGATGTTTATTTCCAATATTTTTTAATATCTGTTATTTTCCCATGTCTGTATAGACATTAGGATCTCTGTAAAATAAACGAAAAAAATATATCATTTTCCATTTTTGAGATAATTAATGTCCGCTGTTGCGAACACTGACAATTATGTTATATAGTAGTTATAAATATACATGTCCGGTGTAGCGGCCAGACTTAGACAAATCAAGGGTTAATAGACAGTCTCGAAAGTTTTGAATAGGAAATACGTAGTACTAATGCACCTAAAACATCTAAAAATTACTAATTTAATAAGAAAAAAAGGAAAAATGAAGTATTTTTTAAAGCTTAAATAAGTACTTATGACAAAAAATAGTTTTTAGTACCGAAAAATAATTATATTTTCTAAAAAATGTATTTTCATAGTGAAGCATATAAGTAACTCAATTTACTCAGAAGAAAAAAAAACAATTTCATATAGATTTGTCAATTCCTGAAGCTTAAAATGTCTTGTTCATCAAACTAATATTTTTATACAATGTACTTTTAAAACTTTTCGGAAATCATTCCTGTTGTATATCAACTATAAACGTCATTTTTAACGATTTTCTTATTATGAGGAAATATAAATTTTGATATATGAAAATGTAATCAATATAATCTACTAAAAAATATGTCTCCTTCAAAATGCTTCTAAAGCACGTCATAATAACCAAATGCTTTTATGTTTTCAATTTATCTTTGTAATTTATATAGAAAGAATAATTGGTTATTGATTTTTACTTATGTTAAATTCTATTTATATAACGCAGATATTTCAAGCTATACAATGTTTTAGCAACTGTGTTTTCCCCGTTCTAAGGTAATAAATTCTCAATAACTTGGAAATATAATATGGAATTTGAAAAAACATACCCAGTTTGAACCCAGGTTGAAAAAAGGTATTAATAGGCAGTTTCGAAAGTTTTAATTAGGAAATATATAGTACTAAAGGAAAAAATGAAGTATGTTTTTTAGAGCTTAAATAAGTACTTATGACAAAAGGGAGGTTTTAGTGCAGAAAAATAATTATATTTTCTAAAAAATGTGTTTCCACAGTGAAGCATATAAGTAAGTAGATTTACACAGAGGAAAAAACAATTTCATATAGTTTTATCAATTCCTGACGGTTTAAAATGTCTTGTTCATCAAACTAATATTTTTATACAATGTATTTTTAAAACTTTTTGGAAATCATTCCTGTTGTATATCAACTATAAACGTCATTTTTAACAATTTTCTTATGATGAGGAAATATAAATTTTGTTACATATTCTGTAAATAAACGGATGAATAGATAAAAATTTCTTTTATATTTGCACCTTCTACTATTTATTCATATTAATTGAAATACTTTTTATTATTAATTTTAGAAACTTTAAATCCCACGATTTCATATTACAAGTATATTTGAAGAGTAGATTGTCGGAAAAATTTTTAACCATATATTTAAATGCAACAAATGAACTATAAGTACTTTTTTTACTCAAACCTGTGGCATCTCCGTTTTTTAATTTTTTTTCCACTTTTAACGATTTTTTTAAAGTAAACTTTAGTAAACTTTTTAAGTAACTAGATTTACTCAGAAGATAAAAAAAACAATTTCATATAGTTTTGTAAATTCCTGAAGCTTAAAATGTCTTGTTTATCCTTAAATTATTAACATTTATGTTGTTTCATACAAGGTATTTTTAAAACTTCATGTTAAAATATCAACTATAAATGTCTTTTTTATCGATTTTCATATCATGAGGATATATAAAATTTTGTCACATGAAAATATAATCAATATAATCTACTAAACAATATATTCTCTTCAAAATTTCTTCTAAAGCATGTCATACAAAAAACTGCTTTTATGTTTTCATTTTATCTTTGTAATTTATAACTGGAATAACTTGTTATTGATATTCACTTACGTTAAATGCTATTTATATAACACAGATATTTCAAGCTATACAATGTTTTAGAAACTGTTTTTCTCGTTCTAAGATAATAAATTCTCAGTAAATCGGAAAAAATAATATGGAATTTTAAAAAGCTTTGAAAAAAGAAGCTTTAATAGACAGTGTCGAAAGTTTCAATAGGAAATACATAGTACTAATGCACCTGAAACTTTAAAAATACTAATTTAATAGAAAAAAATTAAATTAAATGAAGGATGTTTTCTAAAGCTTAAATAAGCACTTATGAAAAAAAATAGTTTATAGTACAGTAAAATAATTATATTTTCTAAAAAAATGTGCTTTCAAAGTGAAGCATATAAGTAACTCGATTTACTCAAAAAAAAAAAAAACAATTTCATATAGTTTTGTGAATTCCTGTCGTTAAAATGTCTTGTTCATCCATAAATTATTAAAAATTAATATTTTTTGATACAAAGTATTTTTAAAACTTTTCTGAAATCATTCATGTTGTATATCAACTATAAACGTCCTAAATGTTTTCTTTTTATCTTTGTAATTTATATAGAAAGAATAATTGGTTATTTATTTTCATTTACGCTAAATGCTACTTATACAACACAGATATTTCAAGCTATACAATGTTTTAGCAATTGTGTTCCCCATTCTAAGATAATAAATTCTCAGTTACTGGGGAAAATAACATGGAATTCTAAAAATCATACCCAGTGTTTTTCAAAAAACGCATTAATAGACAGCGTCGAAAGTTTTGAGTAGGAAATACTTAGTACTAATACACCTGAAACATTTAAAAATTACTAATTTAATATGAACATATGGAAAAATTGAAGGTTGTTTTTTAATGTTTAAAATAATTACTTGTGACAAAAAATATTTTAGTACAGTAAAATAATTATATTTCTAAAAAATGTATTTTCACAGTGAAGCATATAAGTAACTAGATTTACTCAGACAAAAAAAAACAATTTCATATACTTTTTTCGATTCCTGACGGTTAAAATGTCTTGTTCATCAAACTAATATTTTTATACAATGTGTTTTTAAAACTTTTTGGAAATCATTCCTGTTGTATATCAACTATAAACGTCATTTTTAACAATTTTCTTATGATGAGGAAATATAAATTTTGTTACATGAAAATGTAATCAATATAATCTTTTAAAAAATATATTCCCTTCAAAATGCGTCTAAAGCCCGTCATACTAACCAAATGCTTTTATGTGTTCATTTTATCTTTGTAATTTATATAGAAAGAATAATTGGTTATTTATTTTCATTTACGCTAAATGCTACTTATACAACACAGATATTTCAAGCTATACAATGTTTTATCAACTGTTTTTTTCCGTTCTAAGGTAATAAATTCTCAGTAACTCAGAAAACTAATATGGAATTTAAAAACAACATACCCAGTGTTTTGAATAAAAGCATTAATAGGCAGTCTCGAAAGTTTTGAATACGAAACACACAGTACTAATGGACCTGAGGCATTCAAAAATTAATAACTTAAAAAGAGATTATTGAAGGGTGTTTTTTTAAAGCTTAAATAAGTATTTATGACAAAACCATTTTAGTACAGTAAAATAATTATATTATCTGAAAAATGTGTTTTCATAGTAAAGCATATAATTAACTAGATTTATTCAAAGAAAAAAAACAATTTCATAGTTTTGTCCGTTCCTGGCATTTTAAATGTCTTTTGTATCCATAAATTATTAAAAACTAATATTGTTTGATGCAAAGTATTTTTAAAACTTTTCTGAAATCATTCATGTTGTATATCAACTATAAACGTCCTTTTTAACGATTTTCTTATCATGAGGATATATAAATTTTGTTACATGAAAATGTAAGCAATATAATCTTTAAAAATATATATTCCCTTCAAAATGCTTCAAAAGCACGTCATGCTAACCAAATGCTTTTATGTTTTTTTTTTTTATCTTTGTAATTTATATAGAAAGAGTAATTGGTTATTAATTTTCACTTCAGTTAAATGTTATTTACATAACACAAATATTTTAAGCTATACAATATTTTAGCAATTGTGTTCCCCATTCTAAGCTAATAAATTCTCAGTTGCTGGGGAAAATAACATGGAAATTTTAATACTCATACCCAGTGTTTTCAAAAAAACGCATTAATAGACAGCGTCGAAAGTTTTGAGGAGGAAATACATTGTACTAATGTACCCCAAACTTTTTTAAAATTACTAATTTAATATGAAAATATGGAAAAATTGAAGGTTGTTTTTTAAAGTTTAAAATAATTACTTGTGACAAAAAATATTTTTAGTACAGAAAAATAATTATATTTCTAAAAATGTATTTTCACAGTGAAGCATATAAGTAAACTAGATTTACTCAGAAAAAAAAAAACAATTTCATATAATTTTTTCGATTCCTGACGCTTAAAATGTCTCGTTCATCCTTAAATTATTAAAAACTAATATTGTTTGATACAAATATTTTTAAAACTTTTCTGAAATCATTCATGTTGTATATCAGTTATAAACGTCATTTTTAACAATTTTCTTATGATGAGGAAATATAAATTTTGTTACATGAAAATGTAATCAATATAATCTTTTAAAAAATATATTCCCTTCAAAATGCGTCTAAAGCCCGTCATACTAACCAAATGCTTTTATGTGTTCATTTTATCTTTGTAATTTATATAGAAAGAATAATTGGTTATTTATTTTCCCTTTACGTTAAATGCTATTTATATAACACAGATATTTCAAGCTATACAATATTTTAGCAACTGTTTTTTTCCCGTTCTAAGGTAATAAATTATCAGTAACTTTTAAAAATAGTATGGGAATTTTTTAAAAAAAAAAACGTACTCAGTGTTTTGAAAAAATGCATTAATAGGCAGTCTTGAAAGTTTTGAGTAGGAAATACATAGTACTAATGCACCTGAAACTTTTAAAAATTACTAATTTAAAAAGAATTTAATGAAGGATGTTTTTTAAAGTTTAAATAAGTTCTTATGACAAAAAATAGTTTTTAGTACAGTAAAATAATTATATTATCTGAAAAATGTGTTTTCGCATTGAATTATATAAGGAAATTCTATTTACTCAGAAGAAAAAAAAAGAATAATTTCGTATATCTATGTCCATTCCTGACGCTTAAACGTCTTGTTCATCCTTAAGTTATTAAAAACTAATATTGTTTCATACAAATTATTTTTAAAACATTTGTGAAATCATTCATGTTGCATATTCAAATGTAAATGCCACTTTTAACGATTTTCTTATCATGAGAATATATAAATTTATTAGATAAAAATGTAATAGTTATAATTTAAAAATATATTTATTCCCTTCAAAGATTCTAAATATTACTAACCAAATGCTTTATGCTGTCATATCTTTGCAATTTATATAGAAAAAATAGTTGGTTATTGAATTTAATTTATGTTAATGATATTTACATATGCAACACGGATCAATCTATACAATTTTTTAGCAACTGTGTTTCATTCTAGGGTAATAACTTCTCAGTAACTCGGTAAAATAATGTAATTTTAAAAAAGCATACTTTAATTAATAAAAATGAAATTCACTGGTACATTTGACCAATAAAGAACAAAATACAAGCTTTAAAATAAAAATTGAATTTTAAACAGACTATAAGTTATCTCACTAGAGTTATCAGGCATCAAAGATTCAAAGGTGGTAATGCAACTGGACCCTATTAGTCATAACTTCTGTCAGTAAGCACAAAAATGACAACGAGCGAATAACACATTAAAAGAGCAAAGAAATAAGGGTTGATCGTATGTTCATAACACAAAACTAGAGAGTAAAGTTTAGGGATAGTAAAACATAAATTATGGCCAGTGACATCCGTACAAATAAGCCGAAAATAATGATAATGAGTAAATCAAAAAATTTTAAAATTTTGGAATAAACTATAATTTTAAAATAAATAAGCTGTATTACAGAATAACTCGAGCGTGCACGTTAAGAGATTAATGAATTTTTGTTTTACTGGAGTGAACTATTACCTATTAAAATTTTCACCTGTATTTTTAATCTTCCTGTACTTATTCTTTTAAGTAATTCGGGATTAACACTTAATTTGTCTAAGTCTGGCCGCTACATGTATATTTATAACTACAATATAACTTAATTGTCAGTGTTCGCCACAGAGGACATTAATTGTCTCAAAAATGGAAATTATATATTTTTTTGTTTATTTTACAGAGATCCTAATGCCTATACAGACATGGGAAAAATAACAGAAATTACAAAAATATTTGAAAAAGCATCTTGTCAAATTAAGGGTTAAGAAGGAATCAGTGACCTATTATTTGATTCCCGCCCTTTTCCTGTTAATGAACATCCATTTGGTTAATTATTTTTCAAGTTTCGAAGCAGTGCAATAAAATATTTCCCAAACCTACATTCTTTAATTTATTTCAGCTACTAATTATTCCAATTGTATTTATTGCCATTCATTTACAGCTAATTTATACAAAGTGTATCGACTAATTTCCACTTAAGTTATTGTGAAAGAAAAATTCGCATTTCTCTCTGTTTGCAAAAATCCATAACTTTAAATGTATTATTACAGCAATCCTCGTAGTAATTCTCACATTTTCATTAATGTTGGTACTGAAATAATTGTAATAATGAAACGCTTCTTCCATCTTTTGTTCAATAAATCTAACTATATTCAAATTCATGAGCATGAATAATCCAGGAGGATGTTTTCGAGACAAAGAGGGACATAAGTTGGCTAATAAGCCGATTATCCGCTCAATTTTGTACTCTTTAAACTTTCTTCGATTGTGAGCATTCCAGATTAAGAACTTGGTAGTTCAAGCATAATTAACGATAATCAATAATCTGAAACATATGTACAGACTTTTAAGAAGTCTATTAAAGATTGCAATCCACTTCTTAAAACTAACTTTTCCTATGTAATGAGGAATTTCCGCTATTTTTACTTAGGCAAATTTCTATTGTCTGTATTTCGTGTTCTAACAACAGTAAATTAAATTTACAACTTGCAATAAAGTCATTCATGCATTATGACAATATTTAAGACAATTAAATAAATATGACATCTTAAACTGTTAATTTTGTAAAGATTTCACAGTCGTTGACAACATAATCGAATAATATGGGAAAGAAAAAATTCTTAAAGGGGGATAGAATATAGATATATTCTTGGAGTTAAATTCTGAGCTCAAAAATCTTCATTATAACAGTCTCCATTGAAAGGTAGTTAAGATATCCGTCTACGTTCGTAGAACTTTTTTCTTTAAACGTAGAAACTAGTTCATGTTTTTATATTTTTAGATTTATTTTATATATTATCATAGAAAATTACACTTAAAAATTTAATCCTGGAGAAGTTTTTATAAAATTTCTAATAAATGAAGAAAATTTAGTAAAAAAACCGGGTTTTTTTAAAAGGTCTAATTTTTTAATAAAATAAATTATTTCAATATTTTTTGATGCAACACATTTCTTATACACTGGACAAGTTAATCACCTAAAATCTTTGGTCAATTTACATTTTGTAAAAATTTTGGTCCTTCAAAATCATACACATTGAATTTTTAACGAATTTTCATTACCTTTATACCTAACTATGAGTGTAACATCATTAAAAATTATCCAAATTTAAAGCTTTTAGGTCATTCTCTAGTAAATACTATCAAAAGCATTCATAATAATTTTCAACAAAATATTTTAAGAACTTTTTGAGAAATCGCATTTCAAGTTTCAACATTTTATTAAAAATACCGTTCTGAGATAAACGCATTTGACGTTTAGGAAAACAACTTTAACTGTAAAAAATTAAAATACATGTTTAAAATTCCCCCCACTTTCTTCCTTCAAAACTATCTAACTGCCAAGTTGCTAATTATTAAAAATGGTAGAAAAATGTTTAAACTAATTTTCATTAAAATTTAAAATGTTTTATCCAAAATTTTAAAAGGCACACAACTTCCGGTTCCAAAGTCGCTAATTCCGTTTTGTTTTGATTCCGTTTTGTCACTGATGTTTAAACAGCTGTAACTTTTTCTTTAAAATGACGTAAAAGTCAAAACAAAAACATAGTTAGAAGCCTATAAACTGAAATTTTTAGAATAGAGAAATAAAAAAAATTTATGATTTTTGGTAAAAAAAAAATGACGTTTTCAACGCAGTTGGATACCTTAACGGAGTCCCTTGGCCAGGATGGGCATATCTCCAGTTAGTACCATAGAATAGTATGAGAAGGGAGCGGTGTCTTCATGAACAATTTTAAAGCACAAATATTAAGATGCCAGAGACAGAAATGATAAAATAAAGTAGTAATAAGAACAATAAATTAGTAATTAGATGAAATAAATGATTTAAAAAATAGTATATAGTGATAAAAAATGAATAAATGCTATTAAAATGGGATTAAATGCGATTAAAATTAAAAATAAGCTGAATTTACTGCGTCAGTTAAACGTTCTATGAATTTTCCTTCACCCTTTTATAGAACAATAATAAATCGTTATTGTCCTTTACTTCCATTTATAAATAGATTTATAAATAGATATTATAGATTGTTAATTTTAATCATAAAGCTCGTCAAGTCTCGAAGATCATCCCCTGTAATGGATTCTAGTACAAATAAAAATAATCTTTGAGAGACTTTTTTTTTTTCTTACGAAACATTCATGATATTTAGGGTGCAATTAAAGATGCTCTATTATCACAAACGAATATTTCGAATAGAGATTTACACATGAAAAGCTGTCAGCACCTTTCTGCCTCAGGGAGTAGGGGTGCCTCCCTCAATAAATGTCAGTCAAAGATGCAGTTCTCCAAACAACCGACGAGACCCTTTCCGCAAACTTCAAAAGCATCAGAAATTACATACATCCATTTTCGGAGCGTATTTGGAGGTCGAATGTACGTTTTACATCATCGGTTTAAAATTGTACGTGCGTAACCGCTTTGAGGGTTAAATGAGATTAAATGAAATTAAATAAGTGTATATGTAAATTGTTAATCCTTTAAAGCACTTAAATTTCGGATTAAGGAAAATTATTTTTAAACGTTACTTAAACCATATGTAAAATATATATATTTAATTATTAAAACTATATTCTTAATATATTTAAATACTATATAATATATTACTATATAAAACCATAAAATGTAAAATAATAATTTTTTATGTAATTGGTTGTCTTTTAAATAGAAATTAATCTAAATACAAATATCTTCTTCTTATGAGCATAAAATATTATATTACAATTCTATTAAACTTAGAGAAATCTTTCTCCAGTTTAATCTGAATGGAGGACCATTTAAATGTTAAATCTTGTATTGTGTCCTCGGGTACGGGTTTCTTGTTCTTTTCATTTGAAGATAAAAAGAATTGCGCTAGCTGCGATATCCAATTCCTCCAATAAACGGTTTGAGCAACTTTTAGTTCTTAATTTCAATTTTTATTTACAAACATCGTCAACTTTTTTTCGTCCTTTCCTTTTGTTTTCTTTTAAGCATAACAACCTATTATAGGTCCTAGCTGCCTCGGCAGCACGCTTCTAAATCAAACGGTCTAGACAACTCTTTTCCAGTTCTTAATCTTCAAGGATTTGAGGTCCATTTCAACATCGTCTACCCATTTGTAGGTGTCGTCCTTAAAATCCACTCTTGTTCTTCTTCTTTATGAGCATAACAACCTATTATAGGTCCTAGCTGCCTCGACAGCACGCTTCCTCAACTCAAACGGTCTAGAGCAACTCTTTTCAGTTCTTAATCTTCAAGGATTTGATGTCAATTTCAACATCGTCTAGCCATCTTGTAGGTGGTCGTTAGGGTGCGGGATCTCAGGGTTTTTAAAAGTATCTGTTTAGTAAGTTGTTATCAGGGGTTCTCCAGATATATCCAAGCCATTTGTCTATTACTACGAATAACTTGCGTAACAGGTCTTTGTTAAAGTATATAGTTCAAAATTTAAATCTGGTTCGCCAGCACCACCGTTCTTTAAAGGTCCGATAATAGCTCTATAGAACTTTTCTTTCCTGGCAATCTACAAATAAAATTTTAGAAAAATAAGTGGGAGGATCCTAAGCTACCTCATTGGTGAGACTTCATTACGCTGACTTTTCTTGTTCTACTAATTAGAACTTAAAAATTTTCATAGATAACCTAAAGATTAATATTATGGGGGGAGGGGCTAAATTTTCACTTTATACAAAAGTTTAGGAATTCAGCATAAAATAGAAATTCTACACTATTTAGAAGTAGCATATAGCCCGCCATACTTTTTATACATTTTTTACTTGTTGTAACCACTTTAAGATATTTTCAAAGATTAATACTCCATATAATATACCTACCATATAGCCCGTCATATGACTTGATTAGTAAAAATTTTTAATTTTTAAAAATTGTTAAAGTACCCTATGAGGTAGTTAAAACAAATGGTTTGTATCTTGGCTGAGAATTATCTGGTACACCCTCAATAATTTGTTTATCTTCATACTCCTCTAAAGTCTCCAGATACTGTGAATTCAGTTTAGAATCACGTTGAATCCCTTTTGTCAAGTAGTGTAACAAACACACAAACATACAAACTTCTTAATTTTCGAAGATATATAACTTAAACTCTAGGTATTTATTATTCCCCGAAATAGAATGCTAGACTTATGAAAATAATTTGTTAATACTAGTGATAAAATTTTCATTCCAACAAAAAATAATCGATGATTAAATTTAAAATTATCACATATGTACCTAATCTATTATTAAATATAAATATAAAAGAAAATTATGTAAGTAATATTTAAGTTCAGTATTAAAATGTATGAAAATAATGCAGACGATATTTAAAAAATTTAAAATAAGAGATGATTAAATAAGATGGTTAAAAGAATGATTTCATAATGTTATAAAATGTTATTTTTACCCATTTATTATGTGATAAATTGATAAATATAATCGCTCTTAACCTGCTCTTAATAGAGCTTGAAATAATAGTATGAAACTATCAAAAACAGGGGAAAGTGGTGAATTTTGAATGTTTTAAAGATTTGCTTTGAATTTTGCTAACTCTAAACTTATCAAGAATACAATATGGATGCCCCTATCCATTCCAGGTCCAAACACTTCATAAATTCGAGGACAGACGAACAGATAACTTAGGCTATTATTATATAGGGGAAGAATCTTTTCCTAGATCATTATTATGTATCCTATTGATAGAAACTACTTAGTTTTCTTATATAGAGTAAAATATTTAAAAACAACAAAATATATACACTAATTAAAAAAAACATCATTTTTGTAAATTAGAAACCAAGATTTTACATCAAGGGAAAAATAATTTTGAATTTAAGTCTGTCAACCTCAATTACATTAATGTAATCAATATATATAATTTTATAATAAAAACTAACATTTTTTTATTTCCTTTTTCGTAACAAAATAAAAGGTTCTGCACTGTTTATGATAACAAATTTTCTATAGCATTTATAAGTATATAATTGTTTAAAAATATTATTTAATTTCCTTATATAGAGCCATATAATAGCAAAATGTATACACTAAATAAAAAAATATACTTTAATGTAGTAATTTGTATAATTTGAATACAATTAATACAATTTTAAACACTATAATAAACATAATTTTAAATGTCAGGTACCTCAAAAGTTTAGGCTTACGGATTAAAACATAATTTTCATTTCAATTATATATAAAACTGTAGTTTCTAATATACACTGTGAAAAATTATCTTACGGTTAAAGAAAATAATTTTTTTATGTCTGGTGTACATTATGTTATTATAAAAGAATATGCTATTTATAAAGTAAAATATAAATATTTTTAAGCTAAAAGGTTATTAAAACGATTTTAAAAATTATTCCAAAAGGACTAAAACATTTTATTTATTTAAAAAAATGTGTTATAAAATATTCTGAAACTCTAAATGTATTATTTGTCCTTAATAGTGAAAATCTAAATTTATATAAGCTAAAACCCGTTAACAATTTATATAGCAATTTATTTATTTTTGTATAACAATTTATTAGCATTGACTTAGGAGTCAACGCTAATAACTTGGGCTCAATCTAGTATATATATATAAATGAATTTGTGTCTGTCTGTCTGTCTGTTTGTACTCTATAGACTCAAAAACCATGCGTCCTATCGACGTGAAAATTTGGGAAATTATTAGGTATATCCCTGGGAAGGTTTTTGTAAATTTTTAACGTTCGAAATCCATTTCTTCTCCCTTTTTCAAGCATTTCATGTCATTATTCCAAGTATTTTTTTTCTCCGGTTAAACACAAACAATTAATTTTTTTAATTTATCGCATAACTAAGTGAAAGAAGCAATATTTCTAGCAATGTGATGTCATTCCAAGTAATTGTTTTAAACGCAGTTATCCTGTTAAATGCCAGAGATTAAAAGTTTCAATTTATCACATACTTAATAGGTGAAAATGATATTTATTTTATCATTATGACGTCATTTCTGTAAATATCTCATTTATTAATTTCTTATTTTATATTATTTAAACATCGTCTGCGTAATATCCATTCGATTTGACATGGAAATTTAGATATCAGGTGATTAACTTTCACCATAGATAAACGCACTAAGATGACCAACTCCCATAGGCAATAGCGATACGCTTCTGTAACATGGGACTCGCATAGAAAGTGGCGCCCTCGGTGTCAGACCATCGGAACTAAAGCATGGTTACCTGATAATTATGTTTATCGCTCTTTTGGCGACTTTTTCTTAATTATTTGAAAAAAAAAATTTTGGCGTGGGGGTGCTTTTATACCTTTTTTTTTATTTTATAAATTAAGCTATCAAAAACAAAACCAATCATAATTGCTTTTCTAGAATGCTTTTATGTAGCTCTGTGTTAAATCTCTAATATACTCTATATAGTTAGCTTATATAGATAATTTTTAATACAAATTTATCAGTCTATAATTAATTCACAAATGTGTATTTTTAGTATTCTAATTTCTTTGATTAATCATGTTTATCTAATATTGACACTATTTGTAAAGATATTGAATATCAATTATGAAAATTACCCTTTTAATTTATCTTTAAACATTGCACTTTTTTATAAATTGAAATATTTCTGAGAATATTCTGTGTATTAATTGTTTAAAAGCTTACTGCTTTTACATCAAAATTACTATATAGTATTATTTTGCTATTTTTATTTGCTATCAGATAATATAAAAATTCAAATAAAAAATGGTGTTCTTTTTTATTAAGAAAACAAAAATTGAATACATTTTTTTATGGCAATAATAATAATACTTAAAAAAGTACAAAATTGATTATTATATCCACAAAATTTCATAAGTTCTCTTCATTCTTTCCATTGAATCTAAAACAAAGAAAATTACAGATATAAATTTTAATAAATATAAAATTGCAGTATTAACACAAAAAATTTCATTAAAATTATTTCATCTCAAATTCTTGATTAGATAAATTGCACAAAAACTTTATGCTTTAATATTTACCCCCTTTTTATGCATATAAATTCAAGTTTAATAATTTTTTTAGAGATGAAGTATTACTAACAGAGCTTTTATTACATATATAAATATAATTGCTATCTACTTTTTCAATAGACATAAGAGGATTAATGATTCCTTGATCAATGAATCATTAATCCTCAATGCTTCTATTAAATCATAGAGAGTAAAAGGAACTTTAAATGCTAATTAGTCTAAGGCACATCCATGAACTAAAGTAAAACTGAGGTAGGCTATTCTTAGCTGATAAATAAATTCTTTAAAATGGTTTCTTATTTTACCGATATCAGTGATAGAGCCAGAATTTATTTGCATGGAGGGTTCAAAAGTCTTAATCTAAAGTACAGTGAACAATCAATTTCATAAAAAAAAGTGATCTCATTACATACACACATGCAAAATACATACATATATATATCTTAAATTCATAGGTTTGCTTGCATACATAAATATACTATAAAACAGATCAGTAATGCTGTATGTAATTCCATTTTACTTGAAAAATATCTTTTAAATTATGCTGTAAGTTTTTAATATTGAATTTGTTTAAATTTGCCTCGTAAATATTGAAGCATATTTAATTTATGCTCCTAAACATACAAGCCAAATTTAAACTAATTTCATGGAATAACTTGAAAAATTAAAAGTACATTGAGAAAGAAAAGTCCACAGATTTTTCTCTTTATATTGCTAATTAATCTAAACATATACAACATATCAAGTTATGTATTAAAACATATACACTTTATTAATTCCCATTCAAGTTTAAGAAATTTCATTCAAGTATGACTACAAATTCAGTTTGAAATTATAGATGATTGTTGTCCTGCTGAATAATTGGTTTCATAAATTTTCTTTTCTTGCATTTGTTATTCCATTAAATTATATTCCCACAAATAAAATGATTTAATTAAAACAATACTTTAATTCAGTTATTACATACTATTAATCATAAAAACTTAATTAACTACTAATCTTGAATAAAAACTATTTACTAAGTTATTATAGAGCAGAAACTTTATATTTACATTCATGATTTTCCATTTCATTGTTCTTTACGAGCACAACAGCCCTTTGCAGGCCTTAGCTGCCTAAGTATGTACTCTTTCCAGCATTTAGTATCTACAGCTTCCAATTTCACTTCGAATCTATTCTTTTGACACCTAGGTATTATAATGAGATTTTTTGTTGATATTGCATTGTACAAGAAAAGAATTTAATTACACCAAACTTTTTTAAAGTTTCACAACTTATACTTGAGTATGTTACTACACATACAAGATAAACAACTGAAATATTAAGGCAATTATTTTTAGTCATTCAATGTTTAAAAAAGTTACAATATATGTGTATGTATATATATAAATAAATATATACATACATTCATGTACAAAGTTAATTATATTGGTATACAGTAATGAAACTAAAATGCCAAGAATGAGAGCTCCATTATTGGTAACACTTTGAAAAATTATAGAAACATTTACCTCAAAGAACATACTGTAAAATGAAAACAATAATGAGTAGTATATTAAGCCACTGGGTGTGTTTATGATCTCTATTGTCTATGATTCACGAGGTCTTACTCATAAAGACTTTTACTAATTACTGAAATAAAACTGATCTAAAAATATTTGTAGAAAAAATATTTTCCATTGGTGAGCAAGTTCTCACAATGAAACCCCAATTTTAGAATTAGTGTATATTATTTGTTATTTTCCAAAATTGGTGTCAGAGAGTACAAAATAATGCATCAATTTTTAGAAACAATGTATTACTGCTGGTTAACTTTAACATTAGTCACATACATGGATGATGAAATACTGATTCTGAATGTTAACTTGCACAAAGTAAAAAATAAGCTAACTCAATGTCTCTAAACCTAAGGACCATAAAATAAATTACATAAATAAGTATTTTAACCATAAATAAATTATTTCACTGGTCAGGTGATTTATTTATATTATCCAGGTGAATTGTAGCAAATATGATTCATCCGTTTTCTGTGAAAGGTATGTTTTGAATGTATATAAAGAGCAAAATTAATCTAACAGAAAAAATTTATACTTTAAAAATTTATATTTGAAAATAACTGGGCTGATACAGATGAAAAACACTTGATTTAAATACTTGCAGAGAATGGAATTGCCAATAGCACTTTGTACATAAATCATTCACATTAATCTGTTTTATTATAAAAATTTTTATGCCACATATTACACAGAAATAATTTTAAGTATAAATTAAAAAAAATGCCATAGAATCTTTTAAGTTTTAGCTTGGTATAATAATTTATTAAATGTGAATTTTAAACTGCTTACCGCTGAAGATTTAAAGATCATACATTTCTTCTTAGAGAGTCCTATACAATATATATGTAGTCCTATATAATTTAATCCAAATAACACAGCTCCAACAGCTGAAAATATTAAGAAAAACAAATAGAAAGAGCATAAAAAAGTTTATAAACCCCTTTCCCCTGTATTACAACCCTAATAAACTAATTCATAAAACAGCTAAAAGAAAACAAATTATTTAAATTTAAATAAGATAGAGGAAAGAATAACAAAATATAACTCAAATTAAAATGTACGTTTGACAGATATACATCCGCTAAACAGAAATTAATAAAATTTTTACTAATATTTACAAACAATAATGTTACGAAAAAAATCAGTTATTAGCAAAACACATAAATACAAAAAATAACAACAAAATGTATCATTTTAAGAAATTATAAAATATCCGTTAGAACATTTGCTAACAAAAGTAATGAAATTCTTTGGATTTTTCAAATAAACAAAACTAGAAAATAAAAAAAGAATACCAGTTTTTAGCAAACCATGTAAATAATATTCGCAATAAAGTGGTAATAATCAAACCGTTAAATTCGGTTGACTGGATTTAAATATTGGCCGAATGTCATAATTAATATTTATAGGAATTATTTTTCAAACAAAAATGCTATAAAAAAAAGGTTACTTATTAGCAAAGCTAAAAATTATTAGTTTAATTATTTAAAATATTGTTTAACAATAATAAAATATTGCTGATATCAATAATTCTATGGCAATAAATATTATCATTTTAAAAATCAAAGTAATTCGGTATTTCCATCACTAATTTGTATGTCTAACAAATAAATGGCTTTGAAATTTTAATAGTTTTTACTAAACATGACAAAATATCATAACTAACGAAAATTGTTCAGTCACAT
>CM063506.1:68414442-68434442 GCA_032207245.1 Pardosa pseudoannulata | reverse complement strand
CATAAGCAGAATCCATGCAAGCAGACTTAGGTACTTCCAAATTTAGAAATAATTTAAGGTTGGATATTGTCTAGTAGTGAATATATTTCTTTATCAATAAGTTTAAGGCGCATTTTCCCAATTGTATACTAAATGCAGTAAATGTGTTAGCCTGCATGTCGCATAATTAACTTTGATACTTAGAAACTACAAATTTAATATCGTTGTGTTATTTTTTAGTACATTTAAACTGTGTTTAATGTTACCAAATAGAGAAACTTAATTGAGATATTCTATTAGGATATTCAATTAAATTATTTTTAATAAAACGATTGCTTTTTTTCTTGGTGTCATGACCAAGAAAAGTATTGTGTCTTTTCATGGAAAATAGTTTGCCATTGCTTTGATAGGCTGACCGAAAGATGGCCTAATGGAGAGTGTTCTGCACTTGAATAATAGAGTTCGAAGAAATGTGTGTTTGTAGCAGGTCGGAATCGGCTTTAAACTATTCGTCCCTATCTCATCTGCCCTTGTATAGTATCGTACTGCTTTAAACCAAACGAAAACAAATATTTAATGTAATATCCAAAAGTACAACATACGTTCATGTTCAATATGAAACTGTCTTTACTGTGAAGTTTTAATATTATAAAGAAATAAAATGTTTGAAAAATATTGGTTTTATAAAGCTTACTGTAGATAATGCTTGTTATAGATTTTATCTTACAAATAATTATATTAGTGATTAAGTTATGATTGAGTATGTATTCTGACATTCGAACTATTTGCGATACTCGTCATTTAGATAAAAAAACCAGTAAAAGACCCCCAGGCTCAAAGAGCTTCAGAGATATTATTTGGTAACATACTTTGCTACCTATGGGAATAATGTTACACTGGCTTAGTGTTTGAGAAAGAAAAAATTAAAATTCATTGATAAAAACACACACCTGGACAAATATGTCTTGATTAAATAATTTTATACAATACAATTAAATGCTTAAGAAATACAACAAAAATACAACTTATCATTTGTAGATATGGAAGATTAATCTGGATTTGTCAAGATTAAATCGAAGATTAATTCGGATTCGCAAAAACTGGTGTCGCTTTTTCCTTTGTCTCGTGTCGTCGCTCCAAATATCTATCCCGCAGGCAGCGTCCACCCTCTTCTTTCCTCTAGTAACAACCTTAAAACAAAAAAAAGGGGTTCCATTCGAGAACGGAGGGATCAGATTCTGCCAAACCAACTGGCCCTTTTATTGGTTGGGAGAAGTCCGAAGACCTTTCCTAGCCCAGACCACTCCTGTCGTGTATGTGTTTGGCGATGGCTTACGAGAAGAGGTAAAAAAAAAACGTTGAACCGAATCTAACTTATTGTTACACTACCAAGAACTTTTTTCAAGTTTCCCGGTGGATCTTTGGCCAAATCGATCCTTAATTCTACAGTGTTCTGACTTAGAACGCCCACTGACTTTACAGATTTAGCTACCATTGCAGAACTTTTATTGATGGGCCACAGACTTATGGACTCCTGAGCATCAACGAAAGAAATATCTGCCATCTGAAAGCCATAACTTAGATTTTACTGAAGGCGATAAAGTGTTACAATAAAAAAATTATCTATCTAACTTTTGTAAATTTTTGAAGTGATTTAATACTTATTTAATTCTGTAAATAAAAACTAGAATAGTTTTAATATCGAAAATTTACTTTTAGAAACCCACTCATCTATGGCTGACGTTTCATCAAAGCTAACACTCAAATAATTTATTTTAGCAAAAATATTTCTTAAAAGGGAAAAGTTTCAACTATGTATTTCAAAGATTATTAGTATTCATTTATTTAAAAGATTTACCTTTCCGCAAATGTAGCAGATTTTAATATGTAAAATACACTTGTACTTTCACTGACGCATGGAAATTTATGACTTCATGCCGGATTCATTTTTTCAACTTTTAATTGCTCTTAAATTACTTTTGTAAGTAAAAAATGTTAGTTTGCATGGTTTCAAACATATATTTAAGCCACTCGTACATTTCGAATCAAGAGAAAAAATGTTCAAGCATATATGAAATTTTTCCTTTATTAGATACTTTATTTACAAGATAAGAAAAGGATCATATTTCGAATGAAATGCAGTTTTAAATTGAGTAACAAAAAAGAGGCTTTAAAAAGTAATAATCAGCAGTAAACCATTTTCCTGAGAAACGCAGTTTTTACCATTTGAAGAGTTATTAACGTATTTTTTGGTGTTTTTTCAAAGATGCATATTGCAAATAACGGTTAAAATAAATGCCAAGGAACAAAAAAGAACCATTTTAAGAACATTATTAGGATTATACTCAAAATCTGCTCCGATTTAAACCATAAAAGTGCCACTTCTAGAATGAATAAATGAGAAATTTGCATGAACGTTGCAACTTTAATGAGAAAAATATTGATTGAGTAAATAAACAAACAGTAGAAAAGTATTTCATTTTATATTATTCGCCAAATTTTGTGACTCAATAAATGCATGATGTGTTTTTATTACCTCTTTTTATTTATTCCAGTTTGTGTAAGATATTATTCACTTCGTGTTTCATATATAAATATGATACTGGCTTCCCAATCAACTAATCATCTAGCATCACATTTGTATTGGTTTCTTATTAAGGGGACATTGTACTATTGAAATGAAAAGTCTTCATAAAAACAACCTAGTTTTAACCCTCCTAGTGGAACACACCGAGAAAAAAAGTCTCCAAAAATACGCTAAAGTTTTATTTTGTCAGTGAGCAAAGTGTTCTATGATTTTTTACTTCACCCTTTCTCGACTAGATTGGAATAAGAGAAACCCACCCTCGTTATTGTCCCTTTACTTCCGGTTATAAATATATAAATATACATTATAGATTGTTAACTTTTAATACACATAAAGCTCGTCAAGTCTCGAAGATCATCCCATAAGAAATAATGGATTCTAAAAGTACGAATAAAAATAATTTTTAAGAGAAATATTTATATTTTTTTTTACGGAAGTCATCCAAGATATTTGAGTGGTGCAATTAGAGATACATCTGATACCTCAAACGAAATGCTTCAAAATAGAGATTGACAAAGCCATGAGAAACTATCAGCTTCTATGTGCCTCAATGAGTAGGGGTGCATCCCTCAATAAATGTCAGTCAAAGAGGGGCGCAAATCCTAGACAATCGACCTGACCCTCCTACCTCAAAACTCCATGGGGGAAAAGCACTAGCAGAAATGTACAATACATCCATTTTCAGAACGTTTTTGGAAGTCGAAAATTGTACGGGACAGCTGGAAGAATTGTACGTGCGAACCGCTTAGAGGGTTAATTCAGTGTAAAATATAAAAAATCCTACTTTGTTTAGAATAAACTTTTTTTGCGACGGTAATACGAGGGTCACTCTGAAATTTGTGAGATAAAACTAGGTTTTTAAAGTTTAAAAAAACTAAAATCTCCTTGGCGCAACAGCCCCTAGGGGGCCAAGGCTTACGGTACCAATCTCCGTTTACGCGACCAAGGGCTCTGGGGTGTGAACCATATGTTCCGGTTAGGTGGTCAATCTACCGCGGAACCCCCAGTGTTTAGCTCCCAAGCACGCTTGGTACTCAATTCATCTACCCACTGAAGGGATGAAAGGCTGAGTCAACCTTGCCCAGACCGGGGATCTTTTTAAAGTTATATTTACAAAATTTTAGGTGTGTTCAAAGTAGTCTCCTCCAGCATCAATGCAATTTTGTAGACGAATTTTCCACAGATTAAAAGCCTCAAGACATTCATTTCTTGGAATAGAGGAAAAAAATACATTTATAGCCACATCAATCTCTTCTTCTGAATGAAAACGGCTTTCATGTAAGTTCTTTTTTAGATTAAAGAATAACCAAAATTCATAGCTAGATCAGGTGAATACGGCTGATGTTCTATCACTTTAATTTGTTTTTGTTTAAGAAACTCAACTGTTAATCCGGATGTATGTGAAGATACATTGTCATGGTGAAGCATTAGTCCCCTAACATTCACTTCTTGTAGAATTCGTGGAAGATATTTGGTGGTATACTAGTTTGCTGTTGCTGTCTTCTTTCCTTCGAACTTTATGGCTCTGACCAATCCCAATTCTGAAGAAAACTTCATACATCACTTTTTTCAGTGTGCGTAGTCTTTTCAACATCGTTGGCGTGGGATCATCTTCAAAGACCGATACTTTGCTTTCTTGACGTATTGGAATGTCAAAAAACGGTATGTACATTCCATCATCCGTTACAATTTTAGAAATGATGCGGTGGCCGCCATCATTTAGCAATTTAAGAGTTTCTTTACTGATTCTTACACGCTCCACTTTTTGGTTCTTAGTTAGATTATAGGGAACCCAACGACAAACTACTTTTTTCATATGTAATTCTTCATTAATAATTTTGTGTATGGCAGGGATCCAATGTTAAGTTCCTCCTGTATAATTTGATAGGTACAGTGATTTTCATCCATTAACATGGCAGACACATTATCCGGGATTTCTGACGACGGCGGGCTTCCCGTGTGTTCTTCATTCTGAAGAAAATTCCGATCTCTACTAAATTCTTTAAACCTTCTGAATACACTAGTTTGAGCTCGAGATTCATCCCCCAATACCAATTACAACCATTAAAAGCATTAATTTTGATTTAATGCTGCTTAAAAATCGTAGAAAATCTTACAGCGAAAATGTTCTCCAGACAACTCCATTTTCTCTTCTGTTTAAAATTTATTCTACGCTAAACAAGTTGAAGTAAGTCAGCAAAAAATCGTTTCCTGTGTTAACACTTTGACTGCCAAGCCAAAATTGCAAATGTTCACAACGGGGCCAAACTTTTTTTTGTGTAATTTGTATTTTTTCAACATAAAACTATATATAAAAACAATATTTCAAAACAAACAATATTTTAAAACAAACTCTCTCTATTTATATATATTCCCTTTTTTGTTGCATGTTCCAAATATTTAATTTTTCATAAAACTTAGTTCATAAAATCGTCACATATACCAATTTGCGCAAACCACGTATACCTAACACATCGTAGGGAGCCCAACAATCAAACTCCAATACGATTGTCATGTAACTGATAACATCTTTGATAGCCATGGCCTGAAGTGTTAAAACACCATGGCTATCATATCGGATAGCCAGTGTCTCAACGGAAATATCACTGGATATCACATATGATAGCCATGGCAGTCAATGTGTTAAAATACTTGGTATTTTAAAATTACACCGTTATTTTTATTTTGTAAATTCTCGTCTAAGCTTATCTCAAAAATTTCAGAGTAACCCTCGTAAGAAGGTAAAATCGTAAACATTGTTTCATTTGGTTATATGAAACAACGTATTTTTAGGAAATAGAAGATATATACTTAAGAATAATAAAACTGAAATTCATTTTTTTATAATGTTTATCATCATTCAATATCGGTTTTAAGCAATAGGTCGATGTTTCACTAGCCTACTTATGACTAGAAAGTAGACAAGTAAGTAGAAATTAGTAAGTAGCACTCCGAATCAAGTAACAACTTCACAAAATTGAACGAGGCAAAGTTAGCATGAGTTTCTTAGTTTTAATCTGAACTCTCAATTTTAAGATTACTTCCTTAATTTCAATGAAAAAAGTTAAACCAAAAGAACATCTACCATTTCTTTTGATACATATTTCATTACATATCTATCAAAGTTTTTTTTGTATCAGGTGGACATGATGATATATGAAGGGAACACTTTTATGAAGCAAAAGAATTTAAACCCCATCTCTGATGATCATCTTTATATTTAAAGAAATTTCCCTCCTACAGAAACATCGCTGTTAGATCTGACAGGCGTAAAATAAAGCTTTTGTCTCCTCCATTTTTAAATATATTTTTAGATCGTAAGAACTCTCTGACAGCCAGTGTTATAACTGCCAAACTAAGAAACATTTATTTTAAGAATAAAATACATTGCATTATCTATTTTTTTAACCGTTTAACGTGACATAATACTTATCGAGCTGAATAAAACTTCACTATAAAACTTTATTTTGGACCAGGTATAAAATTAATATTTCTGATTAGAATAAGTTTTACTTGACTCATCAAAAAGGATCCATCTTTATTAAAATTATTTATCTTAGTTGTATGAATCAATACATTTTTAGAAAATATAAGATATGTGTTAAAAGAGATCAAATTCAAATTTATCTCTCGTAAAGTACTATTTAAAATGTGTAAATTACA
The DNA here is from genome assembly GCA_032207245.1 of Pardosa pseudoannulata. NCBI lineage: Eukaryota > Metazoa > Arthropoda > Arachnida > Araneae > Lycosidae > Pardosa > Pardosa pseudoannulata. The sequence goes on along the minus strand of CM063506.1, from coordinate 68,428,213 downwards.
ATCTAATTTTTTATATTAAACAGAAGCTAATTATCTATTTTATTTTATGAATCCCAGTTATATTAATTTGAGCAATATATTTTGTTTTATAGCATTATAAATTCAATTTTATTTTAAACTTTTAATTTCTTGACAGTTTTTAATTTTTACAATCCACTTTTAACACATACTAAAAGAAAAACTATTCTTGCTAGATCATTTTTAAGGATCCAACGTCGAAATATTATTAAGTTTTCTTACATAAAGCAATACATTTTTTTTAAAAATGTAAATTATATATACCAAGTGAAGAAAATAGAAATTAAATTAATCGCAAAATATTTTTTTTTAAATATGTAAATTAAAAGTAGCTAATATTCCTTTTTTATTCGGTGAACCTGCTTTATATAAAGAAACATTTTATAAAGGATAAATTTTATTTTTTTATTATAAAATATCAAATAACATTTGGGTTTAACAATTACAAGACGAAAACAAAATTTATTATTAACCCGTTAACGCCCAACTTAATTTAAAATTGAAATTTTGTTAAAAACTTTTAAAATTACGTTCTAAACACTTAAATTAAATATAATATGCAATTAAACTTCACACCATTAATTTAGGATCCTAGATAATTACTGTCCTATAAATAGGACGCTGGGCAGATATGGAAGTTTTTGAACACTTAGTGCTTTCCCTTTGTTTTTAGTTATTTGATTACGTTTCTGTTCTAAAAACAATTGAACTTCAATATTTAATGCAAAATAAAATTAAACACAAATAAATTTGGCATTTTTTATTAAGTTTAAAGATACTTACGCTATTTATGGTAATTTGGAAAACATTTTGTACATAGAGTTGCATTACATTTCATGCAAAATGTAAGAGGTTTTCCCGAATAATTTTAAATTTAACAGCGTCTTTGTTTTTCTCTTTTACCAATTACATGGCCAACTCCTTCACGTCTAACAGTGTCTATTTCCTTCACTCGAGATGAAATTGTATAACTTATTCAACCGATTTGTTTTTGACTTGTGTTGCAATTGTATTGCAATATGTCTTATTTCTTTGATACTCTTTTTCTCTGCATTTAACATATTGTAAATAACGCAGGTATTTACAACAGCCATGTCTACAATTCGGGTAAAAATTGGCCAATACAATTTTTCCACTGATTTTTATGGTAAGTTTCTCTAAAAGCAAATCTTGAGAACCTACACCACCCATGTTTTTGTTATAATTGTTTACGAGACATGACTGTTCGATTTTATTTTATTCAGCATTTTATTTTTCATACCTTGAAACAGATGTTAGTATCTCAATTATGTCAAAATCTGTAACCAAGTCTAAAGCATTTATTATCATTCCATTTTACCGCAGTGAATTTATTTTTCACATCAAAGTAGAAATCATGCGAACCATGGCTAGTCTTTTTGAAATTAGAATCAGTTTCAAGGGAACAATGCTGTATTTTGTCACTTCTTATTTTCTTAGGTCAACTAACAAATTATTGGAATTAAAAAAATTATCAAATAAAACTATATGATTCTTGGGATTAACCCTCCGAGTGGAACAACACATCGAGGAAAAAAAGTCTCCAAAAGATAGTTAAAAGTTTACTGTGTCAGTGGGCAAAGCGTTCTAAGATTTTTTCCTTCACCCTTTGTCGACTAGAATAGAATACGGGAAACCCACCCTTGTTATTGTCCTTTATAAATAGCTATATAAATAGATATTATAAATTGTTGATTTTTAATACACATAAGGCTCGTCAAGTCTCGAAGATCATCCCATAAGAAATAATGAATTCTAAAAGTACAAATAAAAATATTCTTTGAGAGACTTATTTATATTTTTACGAAATTCATCCAAGATATTTAAGTGGTGCAATTAGAGATACATCTGTTACCACTAACAAAATACTTCGAAATACTGATTTACAAGCCATGAAAAGCTATCAGTATCTTTGTGCTCATGGGGTAGGGGTGCATCCCTCAATAAATGTTAGTCAAAGAGGGGAGTAGCTCCTAAACAATCGACCTGACCCTCCTACCGCCAAACTCAAGGTGGTAAAGCACTAGCAGAAATGTACCTTACATCCATTTTCCGAGCGTTTTTGGAGGTCGAAAATTGTACGTTTTGAAGACATCATAGGTTTTGTGGAATTATAAGTTTGAACCGCTTAGGGGGTTAATAACTTGCTGAAGCATTTTTTTACAACTTAAAATTTCAATACAAACTGCAACATCTCTTATAGACGTGTCAAGAGTTTCAGTATCAACAAAACCTTCTTTATCTGTTAATTCATTCCCTTCAGGTGGCAATGCAATTTCGGATTCTAATTTCTCTGAATATAGATATTCTACAGCTTCCTCGGCAGTTTTAAGAACTTTTTTCCGCTACATCTTAAGCACCTATGAAATAAGATAAATATCAGAAAATTTAACTAATCCATCCAACATCCTATTTTTAGGACAATAGTTTAAATTTGTAATTAAAACTAATAAAAGTAAAAATAATTTTAAAAAGTAAAAAGATATCTATTAATATAATATCTGAAATATAAATTCTGAAATAATATTTAATCTTACCTTTAAAATCTATTCGTACGATTACAAATCATGAAAATGGCGATGTTTGAGTATCTGCAGCTGGCTGAAAAATGCTTCAATCTGGTCCAAACCGGTTTAAGTAAGTATGGTGAAATCATTACTTTTCAGGGGGTTGAAAAAGATTTGGCAAAACGTTGAATAGCTTTATTTATAATGGTGAAAATAAATTGTCCTGTAACTAGGACGCTGGGCGGAAACGGGTTAATTAAATCGAAAAAATTGTTTTTAATATGACTATTTCAAAAGTTATTTTACAAGTAAGTAAATTTCATATTTTTTCAGTTATTTAAAATATGTTCTACTTGAAAACACAAAATTAAATATTTTTTAAAGTGCCTGTAAGTCAAAAAACGATTTAATTTAATGATGAGTCACTAAAAAGCTGATTTAATTTAAATTTTAAATCTCAAAATGTAGTAAGTCCCTTTATAATTAACTGTTCTCTGAATTTAAAATCGAAGACGTATAACTAAGTTTATAATTCTGGATAGCTCGCCAATACAATGTTTCTCTAGAATACCTAATTTATTTCTCATATTATTGTTAATTTAAACGACAAGTATTACAAGTGATTTCTGTTATGTGTAGAAGTATTTTTATTGGTTGTGTAACTGTTGCTTAATACACGGTATTAAGCTTGTGCATATTCTTTCGACCCAGTGGTTCAGTGGTATTTTCGTCTGGGTCTCGTGGTTGTTTACACCTTAATTACACAATGAATATCCAACGAGTTCGTTTAGCTGCTTTTATTTACACGCGCTATTTACATGATTTGGTACAGGCGGAGAGGTTATCGCCCATCCTTTCGCTTCGAAGGTTACATTCGATATCTCCGTCCAAGCGGGGTTACAAAAATACTCAGTAGCGCCATCTAGTATAGTACCAATGGGCTATGAATTTCCTACAAAGCTTAATGTTCAACAGAGTATAGATAGATTGTTACTATTTGCTTCTCATCCGTTGTAATAACACAAGTAAGAAGTTACTTACTGTTGCAAAAAAATAATTATAAAAAATTTAATAACAGTAATAATGACGATTCACGTTATTTTTGGTCTAAATTTCCCACACTATTCTTCCTATCCAATTACAAAATTTCCAGCACACTCTCTACAAGAATTAATTCCCAGCAGCAGCAAAACTTAATACTTGTCGACACTCTTCTACATTACAGCTCCTTGCTGTCCCCCAGATATGTCTCTCCTTCCACTCTTCTTTTTTTCCTTTTCTTATATATATATTTTGCTGTTAACTTCTTTCTTTATATTCCCTATTTCTGTGTTGGGTTAAAGTTTATTTTCTATTTTTTATTCCCACATAGTTTCGGTTTCATACTGTAACAGCTATTAAGATAAATTATAACACAAGTAATAATATTAATAACACAAGTAAGAAGTTACTTACTATTGCAAAAAGAATTATAAAAAAGTTTAATAACAGTAATAATGACGATTCACGTTATTTTTGGTCTAAATTTCCCACACTATTCTTCCTATCCAATTACAAAATTTCCAGCACACTCTCTACAAGAATTAATTCCCAGCAGCAGCAAAACTTAATACTTGTCGACACTCTTCTACATTATAGCCCTTGCTATCCCCCAGATATGTCTCTCCTTCCACTCTTCTTTTTTCCTGTTCTTATATATTTTTTATTTCTGTTAACTTCTTTAATTATATTCCCTATTTCTGTGTTGGGTTAAAGTTTATTTTCTATTTTTTATTCCCACACAGTTTCGGTTTCATACTGTAACAGCTATTAAGACACTAGGAACGATTTCATTTACATCACACTTAGACATTTAAATTTCAAAATTATTCCATCTGATCTCAGATATACTGCTTCCCTACTGTTAATTCTGTATTTAATTAAACCAATACAGATGTATCACATGAATGCATTGGTTAGCTCCTCGGATTTGGCGTTTTCTTTTTTTTTTTTTGCTAATTTTTTTGGCTTTTTTAAAGGTTTATGTGTTTTTTTCTTTTTTCTGTTAGATTTTCTATGTTTTAATGCGGGGTGACTTTTCTCCTAGTTTTGTCTAAATCACAAAAAAATTATTTTTCTTTTAAATTATATGTTTATTACCGAAAATGATCACTTTAATGCTACAAAGTATAAGTACAAATACATTCAAGATCAACAAGATATTCTACAGGCGAGACCTATTGTAAATTAATTATAGTTCAAAAATTTACAATATGTAGAATAAATTATAATATATACATTGTTCTTCACACACCCTTTGAGATTGAAAGAAATGAAAAAACTCGCAATTTTTAAATAACACTTTTTATTAAATGGTGCTTCTAATTTCCAAAAACTACATTCATGTTATGCCAAAATTCCAAGTTGTCTAGCAATAATGGTAAAAACTGTGTTTCATGGAGTTTAAAGTGGTTTAAAGATATTAAGTATCCCATCATTTAGTTTTGGAAAATGTATAAAATACTCAGTATACCGTCTGTTGCTGTTGGCTACGAAAAAGTCACCAAACGGAAAACATACGCCAACTGGGGAATATAATACAGTACTTAGTTCCACCATAAATAAAAGCTGAAAAATATTAGACATATTTAAGCCTTAATTTGACAAGATTTTTTTTCAAATATTTTTTTAATTTCTGTTATTTTCCCATGTCAGTATAGACATTAGGATCTCTGTAAAATAAACAAAAAAATATATCGTTTTCCATTTTTGAGATAATTAATGTCCACTGTGGCGAACACTGACAATTATGGTATATAGTAGTTACAAAAATACATGTCCGGTGTAGCGGATAGACTTTGCCAAATTAAGGGATAAATGTAATTTAGAAGTTTCAACTCTTTATTAACATTTACCCTAATCCAAGATGATCTGTTACTGAACTTCATAATTAACCGTTCATTGCCTGTTTGTATAACAATTTTCCATTATTCGAATGAATTTTTGGAAAGATGTCACCTCAAACTTCTAATGATAATATTGTTCATCCCAAGATATATAATAGTCTGGTACACCACTTTTAGATTTCATCAGTTGGTATTAGTGATCAAAACACTTTATAATATCAAAGAATCTACATATTTTGTGGTATACACCACTTTACTTCATTGTACTACTTAATCTAAACACACTTTTTGATGCATGTCATTGAAACAAATTTATCTGAATGTGAGACACTTTTCTTCAATACTCCAATAAAGTTGACATTTATACAAATGCTGAAATATTACTTTTTAATACGATTACTAATTAATGCAATATTATTTCAATAATCAATAGATTTCTATTCACCAGTGAGAATATATAGTGACATCTGAAAGTCAACGTTAGAATTTTAATGTCCTTTATATTGATATTGTTTGCTATGTAAGTTTAAGATAGAAATAAAAATGGCGGTGCAGCATTAGATGATCCAATGGTTTTGAATACAAACTTTTCAACATTATAGAGCTAATATTTTTGAGTTATGATCCTCAGTGTTAATATCCGTTACATTGAAACAATTTGCTATAAGAAATTTGGATTGCATTCAAGAAGGGTTCACAAATGATACAATAGTTATGAAATGAAATAGTAATAATATTCTAACATACTTTATCATACGCCATGGGAGTTTTCCGACCTTCCTTTATAAAATTGGCAAACTTCCATCAAGTTCTTGTGGTGTCTTAGGTAACACTGGCCACTATGTTATACAGAATTGCATTTTTTCAGAAGTACTTATATAAGAGACTAGTGGAGAACTGGGGTAATTACTATAAGCGTATAGTTAGTAATTGGCAATATTTTTAATTAATAAGTGTATTTATAACAAGCATATAGCCCATCATATGAAGGGATCAGTAAAAGTTTTAAATTTTCAGAATTGTAAAGTAACCTATGAGGCAAAGTAAAAAAATGGTTTGTGTTTTGGATGAGAATTATCTGGTACAGGCTCAATAATAGGTTTATCTTCACCTCTAAGTCTCCCTATACTATGAATGCAGTTTAGAATCACATTGAATTCATTTAGTAATACCACGTGGTTAAGTATAAAAAACAAACGAACAAACTTCTTAATTTTCAAAGATATATAACTTAAACACTAGATATTTATTAGTCCGTGAAATAGACTCCTAGACTGTTATGAAAAGAATTTGTTGTTAACACTGGTGATAAAATTTTCATTGTAACAAAACATAATCAATGATTAAATTTAAAATCATCCCCTATATACCTAATCTATTATTTAAGCCAAATATAAAAGAAAATCATTAGATTAAAATTTAAATTGAGTGATAAAACGTATGAAAATAATGCAAACGATATTGAAAGAATTTAAAAAAGGAATGATTATATGAGATGTTTAAAGGAATGACGTCATAATGCTAGAAAAAAATATAATTTTTACCTATTTATTATGGGATAAATTGATAAATTTAATCACCTGCTCTTAACTGGGGAAAATGGGGCTTGAAATATTGGCATTATACGTTCGAAAAGGGATGTAGGGGTGGATTTCGAACGTTATAAAGACTCGCTTTGAATTTTGCTAACCCCGACTCATCAAGAATCCAATATGGATGACCTATCCATTCCAGGTCCAACCACTTCATAAATTCGTGGACAGACGAACAGATAACTTAGGCTATTGTTATATAGGTGATGAGCTGAACAGTTCTAATCCGATTATCATTTTCTGCCTTTTAAAATCATTTTCTGGTCACAATGTATAGGTCCATATATTTTTATAATTTGCAACAGTTTACACATAATTGTATAAACTATAATATATACTTTAATAGCATCTTCTGCAAAAGAATAGATACATATTTTTACCTGAAAAAGTTATTGTCTGTTTATAATTATTATTTGTGTTGCCATGTATATCTATCTTTTAGTTTGAGTCTGCACTAATGATGTATTAACTTTCTTTTTTGAAAAATTCAGTCAGTATGATATTTTTATCTGATTGCTTTAGCTTTCGGAGGGTTATAACCTCCTTGGAGGTCGTTGCAGCAGTAGGCATTTTCTGTCCTAACTGCCTAAAATGCTGTACGTCTAATCTTTTTTGAGTCATGCGTTATGCATACGAACATAGATATGTTTGAACTGGTGTCAAGATTAATCATGTCAGAATGCATTGAGGGATGATCAAAATTAATATTTAAAGTTTCAAAGTTAAAGTTTTATTTATCGTTCAAATGGATGAAACACTTAAACCATGCTTATTATGTCATGCTTTATGTATATGGAGTACATATGTTTGTACAAATGTCACGATAAATCTAGTCAGTATACCTTTATAGTAGTATAAAGGAATATTTAATTAATGAATTTAATTATTGAATTATTAATGAGTTTCAAAAGTTTCAAAAGTTTTTTTTGTACGTTCAAATCCTTAAACCTCTCAATATAGGTTCAGGTTGTGTCAAAATAGATGTTTTCGTTTATAACTGACAGAAAATTTTTGCGATTTCATAACTTTATTTACTTAAAGTTTGTCATCCATGGCATACTCCTAAATTGAGCTTATAAACGCATATTATTTAGATTTAGTCAACCGAAGAAAATTTAATAAATTTATGTACATCATAAATCATTGTTTATCGTTTCATCTAACACATTGCGATTTAATTATCTGATCTTATTCCCTTCATGCAGTACATCTACTTTCCCCATATTATTGTGTACCTTACTAGTACAAATATTTGCTTCCTCCCATTTTCCTTAGAAACATTACTAATTTTGCCTTTCTTTAAGTATAACAATTCGATGCAATGTAATGAAAAGAAGTAGGTAATTAATCATTTTATCCTCCCTCTATTTCCCCCCACCATGCGTCAATATTACAGTTAAAACTGAGGAAGTATACCATTGTAAATAAAATTGTCTATGAGTTGGAGCTTTATTTCAATAGAGTCTGTCTAATATCTTAGAAGTTATAAACTACGTGACTATATTAAATGCTATCAAAGGTAGATTACAAATTTGCTCTTTCTCAACTAATTTTTATCAATTTATTGGAGGTATTATATTTTATGATACGAGACGTGTTTTTTTTAGTCAATACAGTTTTTATATTAAAACCATACACGTGTACTTTCTTATGAATTTTCTTCACTACAGCCTACAATTAGTCTACTGATCAATCTATTTTTAATATAAATTCTACCTATAACAAAACACTTGTTAAATCATTCAAACCGCTTTTGATTCCCATCATAGACAAATGCTGGTTATGCACAGGTTATATGTTTCGTTTGTGTTCCTCATTCAACATGTTTGGTTTTCAGATTCAGTTAAAAGATAATTATAATTTGACTCAAGCCTGCAAAAGTTGAACCATAGAAAAGTTTCAATACAGTTTTTATAACAAAACCATACACGTGTACTTTTTTATCAATATTTTTACGACTGCCTGCAATTAGTCTACTGATTAATCTATTTTTAATATAAGTTTTACCAATAACAAAGCACTTCTTTTTAACCCATATTGGACAGCTGTCCTATAAACAGGACAGCAAATAAAATTCCATTTAATAATAAAGTTATAAATATTTTCTGAGTGGATTTTATTTTAACACCTTTAAAATAGACACACTTTAGCATAGTAACAAAAAAAAACTGAGAAATCAAATTATATTGTATTGTAAAATTTATTTTCAGCAACCTCTTAAAAATTGTCATTTTTTAATCTTTAATTTTATATTTATTATTATTATTTATTTTTTAAACATTGTGGAGGTTACTTTTAGCTTAAAAACAGAGCTAATAATGCAGCTGAAAGTTTTTGTTGAAAAATATATTTTACATGTGTATTTTGTAAGTATAAAAAAGGTGCCCTAAAATTAAGACGACGGTCCAATCCTGATTATTTTTCTATGAATTCGATATTGCATTGATAGCGCACATTCTTTTCTTATCTTTCAATGAAAACCAGTTCAAACACCTGTTCACACACCTGGCCACAACAAGGGGTAAATAGATGTCTATTCTATTCAGAAAACTGGAGATTTTTTGCAAGATAAACTTACTCTCTTACTGCCAGTTCAATAACTGCAAGAGAAAACCTAGAACAGTATGCTTAAAATGTAATGTTGGACTTTGTTTTGACTGTTTCCCCAAATTTCATCTATGAATCAGCCTAATGCAATGTAAGTGATATTTGTTAAGTTTTAGTAGTGTAATGGACCGTTGTCCTATTTATAGGACAGCCGATTACATAAAAGATTAAAAATATTTTTTTCAAAATTTTGGTTTTATATACTTAGTTACACCATATTAATGATATGGATTAAGTTTTAATAACTTACAGAAATATTTAGTTGATGTGGTACAACATGGGTTAAATCATTCAACCAGTTTTTGATTTCTATCATCATAGAAAACTACCGGTTTGCACAGGTTATCGTTTCGTTTTGTGTTCTTTATTCAACAGGTTTGGTTCAAGCTTGAGTAAAAAAAATAACTATAATTTGATTCAATCCTTCAAAAATTGAATCATACAAAAGTGTTGGTCATGTAATGACTGAATTTTAGATTATTAAAAGACTGATTTCCCATATAACATCTATTTTTAAATGGGATTGAATATACAGGCAAGAAAAACGTAGTAAACGTGTACATATTCAAAATATTTTAAATGTTTTATTTACAAATTAATTAATTTATGAAACAATTCAAATTATTTGCTAAATATATGTTACTTTTATATTAATTAGAATTTATATTATTAAAATAGTTAATGATATCCACCATTGTTTATTATATCCTGAAATCATGCATTATTAATGCTTTCGTTCTCTTTTTTAAGAAAACTCCTTTTCACTGAGTTTGTCTAAACAACCTGAATTTTTCTGTGAATTATCCAAATATAGTGTGGAACGTACAGGTATAGCACTGCATTTCGGTGTCATAGTTCAAGAGTCCGAATGCTGTTGATAGCATGGATATTCAAAGTCATTAAGAATGGGTTTGTGTAATAGATCTTGGTCACATTAGCCCTTGTTTAGAGAAACAGTAGATCGTAATGCACCAAACGAAACCCAATCTACGATTCATGTATTGTTCTAAAAGTTTATGATGAATTTTATTTTCAAACAGTTTAAAATGTTTCGGAATATCTGGACCTACTTAAACACCTTCTTATTTTGCATCCAAATAGTCTTTTTAAACTTTTATTAAATCTCACTACTTATAAAAGAGCTTTGATAAATTGTTTCATCAAGCCAAGTTTCTTGCGAAAGAAAGGCAATAGAATTTTCAATTAAACTTTCTTCTATTACTTTTTGTTCTCAGATGTTACTGCTTTCCTTTTCAGCAACGCCATTTTGACTCACTCATTGATTTTAATCCGAATGTCATATTCACACAAGAAATGAACCTACTCGGTGTATCAGTCTCATTGTCTTGCAGAATTAGACATATACTTTTTAGATAACCACATACCATCCATTCACGTTCCTTTACAGTTCAGATGGTTGAGAATCAAAACTAAATTCTCTCAAAATCCATTGAGTTATACTTGACAGGTAATGAAGCATACTTGTGACTACTATGCAGAAGCAGTTCTTTTGGGCTTCTTTTTAAAGTGTTAACTAAAACCTCCACTTGTTTACATCATACTGTATATTAAAAATTCTCCATCATTCCAGGGGTATTGCTGTCGTAAACTAAGTCACTATATTGAGAAATATATGGAACAAAATCTGTTTCTTTATTAACCATGAGAAATGGGTACCAGGAGCCAAATTGCTTTCTGTTGTTGTTTTATGCCACTTGGTCAAACCAAGGGTATTAGAGATATACTTCTTGTATTAAAGCAAAGAGGTGGGCCTTTCTGTTTAAAGAGCATTTCAAGGGTGAAAGTAAGACTTTTTTCTCCAGTGGGTCCTCGTAATTTAGAAGCATAGACCAAGCAGAAGATGCATAGGCTTGACCTCCCCCCAAGAGGTATTTATTGAGAACTTTCAGGAAATTTTGGCCACGAACATATTTTAAGTGTCCCAACCACCTTTAATGAACAAAGTGGATTTTGGGCCGGCCAGGGCTCCGAACCCTCAACTTTCCAGTTACGAGATTGATGACTTTGCTGACTGAGCCAGCGCGGCTCTAAATTGCCTTCTTATTAATTAAATTGTACCTTTCATATTACATGAACAAAAGTAGAAATCACTGTAGCTTATCCCTTTTATTTAAATTAACCTAAATGATTAGTGGCTACGAAAGTCACAACTGTTGACTTTTCAATCAATTTTGTAGATTTTATTTTTTTTATTTTTGGTACATAGAAAATGGTACACCATGGAAATTCTTGACTATTTTTCATGTAATGAGCACCTAAAGGAATATGCATATGATCTTTTGGTCGCAACATTTTATTGGACAGTTTATGGTAATTTAAGAACTGTACCAAAATTTCATAAAAAAAAAGATTACAGATTACACCCAGGTCTACAGTCCTTACAGACAATGAGCAGTATGTGCTACTACATAGTCACCTACCATTCTTTGTTTTTCAATACGATAGTAAATAACATAAAGTCTTATTTATTAACATTATTGAAGTGATATATTAATGCAATAGTTTCTAAACTTATCCCCCTATGTAAATAATGCAATGCTATTTCTATAAATTCTATACAATACAATAAAATACATCTATAAATTTGTGGAAATTTATTTGACTCAGAAATATTCGCCCATTCATCGATTCCCCACCCGTATTTTTCTTTCAACGCAGACCAGAAATAGATAAACGATTTCTAAATCTTAGAAAACTCAAAAATGCTTTAACTAAAAATATTTTTTTTAAATATAGAAATAGTGCCAGAAATCAAATTTAAGATGCGAATGATATTTTTATAAAATATATTAGGAAGATTTAGGAAATCGGAGAGTGACAATCCTTATGGAATGTAATACTTTTAATACTGATCGATCTTAGATTGTTTTAGATCGACTATAATAACAAGAGACCCATTGGTACTCTTTAACGTATTCCGATGAAACGACATAGCTCATAATACAGAAATCCTGCATAGTACCGATTTCGCCAGAAGGACATAGATGGGAGTCCATCTTACAAATTTTACTCAAAAATACCCGAATCCAGTCATGCATGCCAACGGAGTAGATACCAAGAGCGAATGTCAAAAAATACTATTTATAAAATGTTCGAAAATGTCATAGAATAGATAGAGGATTCAGTGGCAATTTCATTTCCTTTAGGACTGATAATAGAGATATTATAGCCAGTTTAGCTCATAATTATAGTCTATAAATCGTAATTCTCTACTGTCATTTGTCGTTAAGAATACGAATATTCGAAAATTTTTAGATTTGTTTTCTTGATTTAAAAACTTTTTGATAAATTTAATTTGGTAATTACTGCAATTTAGAATCTACAGCACACAGCTTTAGTGCAGAACATAATGTTCTATATACATATTTTTTTAAACACTCTGCTATGCGTATATAAAAAATAAGAAAATTATACATATATATACAAATACATATACAGATATATATATACATATATATATATATATATATATATATATATATATATATATATATATATAATATATATATATATATATATATATATATATATATATATATATATATATATATATATATATATATATATATATATATATGTATATATATATATGTATGTATGTATATGTACATATATATATATATATATATATATATATATACTTATATATATATATATATATATATATATATATATGCATATATATATAATATATATATATATATATATATATATATATATATATATATATATATATATATATATATATATATATATATATATATATATATATATATATATATATATATATGTATATATATATATATATATATATATATATATATATATACTTATATATATATATATATATATATATATATATATATTGCAATAATTGCTTTACTCCGTACTAAGAAAAATTAACATTGGAAAAATTAAAAATTTTCTTTACAAATGGCAGATTATTTTTTTAAATGAATTCAAAAAACATTCTTAACTCTTTTCTCTGATTTTTTATTTATTTTATTTATATTTTTAAGAAACTTATTTATTTAATAAGCACTAATTATGTAAAATATTGCTTTTATGTTAAAGGTATATATTATGTTTTGTTAGATGGATAAAATTGCACAATAATTTTGAC
>CM063506.1:68366942-68409442 GCA_032207245.1 Pardosa pseudoannulata | reverse complement strand
TAAAAAATTTAGTTTTGTTATATGATGCAATATATTTTATAAAACACATACACAAATTAAAAAAAATTAGAAATTATTTTACACGGAAATTAAGACTTTTTAGTAGAAAAAAAAATGTATTCAGCCTTAAATAAAAATATAACTTCCACTGTGTTAGTGGTTTTAGTAATATTTTTAAATAACTACAATATTCTTTATTCTTCATTTAAATTTAATTTATGCATTTCTCGGTAAGTCAAAACCATATGTGCTGTAGATATAAGCCCATTATAACGGAACTAAATTGCATCTAAAAGAAACAAAGCTACATATCCTGAAATAAAGAACATTTATTTTAATATGAAGAATCTGAAATAGTTTCAATCTCGCTTAGTTTCAGAGAAATGGTAATAACCTTCTTTTCAGATTTACGTAGCCTCATGGAAATAATTCTTCGTTTATTCTCTGAATCTTTTTCAAATATATAGAAACGAAGGCAAGCAATATAAAATCAAAATGAGATTTTATGCCTCTAAAGTTAAATCTAAGTCGCAATTTACACTGTTCCTACTTTATCACAATATCTAAAATCGAAATGTTCCATCATATATTCTTGATTGTGTTCCACGTTTCCGAAAGAGTAAAAACATATTGTTGTAACATTAGTTATACATAAGAAATGGTCGCTCAAAAAGTGAAATTGGGCATTTACTTCATTTTATGCAATCAAGACAAACTTGGTGAAAGTAATCTAACAAAATGAATTTCAGTATTTTGCATTATTTTAATTATCTCCCAGAGGCATATGGATTAGAAATTCTGAAAACCAATGAACATAGCTCTAGTTCTATTTTCTATTCCGAAATAAATAATTTCTTAATTTTAAAAATTAAATAATAAGCTATTCTTTTAAATATTTTCTTTAGTTTATTACATTTTCAAATCATCATGTTTGAATATTTGTTTTCAGATTATGACAAAAAAATACATAGAAAAAATAAACTTTTCATATTTTGGTTTCATCATAATTCCAATAAATTACTATATTCTACATATATATACTTACATATAATTAAGAAAATTAATTTGTTATTACATTTTTTAGAATTAAGAAAGTAGTGTCTTAAATGATTTAAGTAAAAAACGTAAATTAATGCAAATTATGTAATAATAATTATCACTTTATGACAACTATTTAAACAGAGGCTTCAAATGTACAAATAATATTATAATATAAATTTTTAAGGGGTATTATTAATTATAAAATAAAAGATTTTTATTTTTACAATATCTAAAATTGAAACGTTCCATCATATATTCTTGATTGTATTCCCCTCTTTCTGAAAGAGTAAAAATATATTGTTGTAACATTAGTTAACCAAAAGAAATGGTCGCTCAAAAAGTTAAATTGGGCATTTTCTTCATTTTATGCAATCAAGACAAACTTGCTGAAAGTAATCTAACAAAAGGAATTTCAGTATTTTACATTATTTTAATTATCTCCCAGAGGCATATGGATTAGAAATTCTGAAAACCAATGAATTTAGAGCTAATTTTATTTTCTCTTCCGAAATTAATAATTCCCTAGTTTTAAAAATTAAATAAAAAGCTATTCTTTTTTTTCTTTATTACGTTTTCAAATCATCATGTTTGAATATTTGTTTACAGATTAATTTTTTTTATCCGGAACTCTAGCCTTCCGAAATTAAGTTTGAAAAAACATACAAATCCTAATAAATTTGCACTAGTATTACCCCGTCCTACAAAAATATAGGTAAAAGTTACATTACATTTTATAGCACGATAAGGGTAATATTAAAAAAATTGAATTTTTTAGCAGTCTTTAATTTTTGTACTAATTTTAAAATATCAGATCGGTTTAAAATTTTAGTTTAGACAATACAATATTTTATTTGAATTTCATATGAAAATTTAATTTGTAATATACAGCTTTTAAAACTTATCTTGTAAATGAGAGAATTGCATTCTTATCATTTGGTGTATATTGCCTAAGTTATTTACAACATAATCTTCTTTAACCCTTTAAAGTTCACTAGTAAAAATTATTTGGGATATAATGGAGATGGGTTATAAAAGTTATCTATGAACCTTATATATGCGAAAAATATTAATGCTTTCTCATAGTTTGTTGGGAGGAGAGGCGGTGGGTTTAAATGTGAAAATCTCAACCCCCTTGTACAGTTCGAAAATACATTCGTAAAATTTAACCCATATTGGACCGCTGTCCTATAAACAGGACAGCAAATAAAATTCCATTTAATAATAAAGTTATAAATGTTTTCTGAGTGGATAATATTTTAACACCTTTAAAATAGACACACTTTAGCATAGTAACAAAAAAACTGAGAAATCAAATTATATTGTATTGTAAAATTTATTTTCAGCAACCTCTTAAAAATTGTCATTTTTTAATCTTTAATTTTATATTTATTATTACTATTATTTAAACATTGTGGAGGTTACTTTTAGTTTAAAAACAGAGCTAATAATGTAGCTGAAAGTTTTTGTTGAAAAATATATTTTACACGTGTATTTTGTAAGTATAAAAAAGGTGTCCTAAAATTAAGACGACGGTCCAATCCTGATTATTTTTCTATGAATTCGATATTGCATTGATAGCGCACATTCTTTTCTTATCTTTCAATGAAAACCCGTTCAAAACCTGTTCACACACCTGGATACAACAAGGGGTAAATAGATGTCTATTCTATTCAGAAAACTGGAGATTTTTTGCAAGATAAACAACTTACTCTCTTACTGCCAGTTCAATAACTGCAAGAGAAAACCTACAATAGTATGCTTAAAATGTAATGTTGGATTTTGTTTTGACTCTTTCCCCAAATTTCCCCTATGAATCAGCCTAATGCAATGTAAGTGATATTTGTTAAGTTTTAGTAGTGTAATGGACCGTTGTCCTATTTATAGGACAGCCAATTACATAAAAAATTTTAAAAAAATTTCAAAATTTTGATTTTATATACTTAGTTACACCATATTAATGATATGGATTAAGTTTTAATAATTTACAGAAATATTTAGTTGGTGTGGTACAATATGGGTTAAGTGATATTGAGACAATATTGCATAATTACATGTAATAGATAAATATCTAACTTAACAATTTATAAGTGATGTTTTGGGTAGGTATATTTATTTGGGGTCATGAGAAAGGAAAATCGAATATTTTTTTTTCAGGGAAAGAAGTTTAAATGTTTATATTTTAAAAAGAAAAAATAAAGTGTGTGTTCTGCTACCATTTATTAATAGTCTGAAGTATCAAAAATACCCAAAAAATCATTAATGTAACTTAAAAATGAAGAGAAAAAGTACTTTACCAGGTGGTTTCACTACGAAACCACTGTTCTTTAAAGGGTTAAATAACATAGTTAAATTAGATGTTTAAGTCCAAGTATTATTGAATTACTACTAAAATATATATTCAAAAGAAGTTAATTTTTATAATGCATAAAAAAATTCTGATTTAATGAAGATTTTCATCTTGAAAGATACTATACCATCTTAAAATTAAAAAAAAATTAATAGTACCATTTACTTTAAATTGTAACAATTCCCACGACTGAAATTTGACTGCAACCAAGAATCAGATATTTTCCATTAACATTTATCTTCTATTCTACTGAACAACCATTAATTCCTGAAAGCTTAACATTATCATATTTATTTCTCTCTCCACCGTAGCTGAAATGAATTATATGCAAACTGCCACATACTGCATGCGGAGGTTTTAGAAAATTTCTGGTTGCTGTAGTAACCAAAGTTTTAGATGAGTATTTCTTTCTTCATACATATTCTTTCTAATTAAATTTTCTAAACGACCAAGAATTAAGAATCTTCGTAATCATAATCAATTTATTCTAAATTCAGTGAACCATTAAAGAATAGCATATTCAGAGAAATACCAAATGAATCTAGAATGCGTATATTTCTTAGATTTGAATATAATTTCTAAAGTTGCGGTGCTGCATAGTCTCTTTAGCAATTTTCATTGATTTTCATTGGATATTTTCTAATTAAAACTGTACATTTTCTTAAGGAATTAAAAGACGTTTCCGTGGTAACTTTTTATTGGCTATCACAGGATTGCTGGGATTTTAAATAATTTGAACTACATTAGATTTTGTTTCCAGGTCTCTGGTTTAGTAATTACAACGTTATCGTCTAAAACTTTATTATTAGAAAATATGTTTACAATCTGAAAGTTAAAATGTTGGATAGAATACAAAACTTCCTTCCAGACTGAAAGATATGTGTAACAATCTAAAGGATAATTTTTAAAAAATTTAATTTTTTTTAATTTTAAAATGTTAGATACATTTGAAATTTCAGTTTAGAGAATGAAACAAATACTTTAACTTATTTTTATATAAAAATTTATTTTTTAATATACAGACTTAAAATATATCTTCTAGTTCTGATAATTCCTCTCTTTTCAATTGGTGTATATTGTCTATGATATTCAAGAAAAATACTTCTTGATAAAAAATAAAACTAAAAAATATTTTTAGAACTATATTATTATTGAGTTACATATAAAACATTTATTCTAAAAAGGGTTTTCTTCTGATTTTAATGACAAATGTTCATTTTGATATGTGCTATGTTCTTTTCATATAAAAAAAATTTACAGGTAGCAATTTCTGTGAATTGCAGCCATCATCAAAATTGAATTCTAAGTGTATTTAAAAATTATATATTTCCATTAACACAATCTCCATAATTTCTGCATTACGATTAATTCATGAAAGTTTAACATTTTCATATTAAATCAAATTTTTCATTCCATCGTAACGGAGATAATTCATATGCAATCTACCATATATTGCATACGGATGTTTTAGAAAATTGGTTTTTACTGTAGTAACTAAAGTTTCAAACACCTAATTCCTTTATCATACATATTCTTTCAAATTACATTTTCTAAATGACCGAGAATTAAACATATTTGTAACCGTTATCAATTTATTCTAAATTTAGTGAACCATTAAGGAATATGGAATCCAGGGGAATACCGAATGAATCTAGAATGGGTACATTTCTTAGATTTGAATCTAATTTCTAAACTTCGAAGTTTTGGATACCCTCCTTCGTAAAATAAGTGTTTTCTTGGACATTTCCAAATGAAGCTTTTCTAATTAAAACTGTGAATTTCTTTAAGTAATTAAAAGTGGTAACTTTTTATTGGCTATCACAGCGTTGCTGTGATATTAAGTAATCGGAACTAATTTAGATTTGATTTCTAGATCTCTGGTTTAGTAATTACAATGTTGTCATTTAAAATGTTATTCTATCAAAATATCCTTCATAATTACAAATTAAACTGTCGAATAGAATGTAAAATTTCCTTCCAGACTAATGATATTTGTAGCGCTCTAAAGGGTAATTTTTAAAAATACTCCTTGATGAAACTAAATCTAAATAATATTGTAAAAGCTTGGACATTATTGAGTTACTTGTAAAACATTTATTCTAAAATGTATTTTAGATAATTTTTAAAAAAATTCTGATTTGAATGAAAAATTTTCAGTTTCAAATGTACTTCGTCCCCTTCAAATAAGAAGAATTAGAGGTAGCAATTATATTGAATTGTAGCCATTATCATGATTGAATTTGGAGTGTATCCAAAAATCATATATTTGCATTTTCATTTCTCCATAATTTCTGCATTACGATTAATCTATAAAAGTTTAACGTTATCACATTAAGCATTTTTTTCCAGTCTATCTTAGCAGAGATAAATCGTGTGTAAACTATCATGCACTACATACGGATATTTTAAAAAAATTACTGGTGACTGTAGTAACTAAAATTTTAAACTCATATTTCCTTTACCAGACATATTCTTTCTAATTAAATTTTATAAACGATCCAGAATTAAGCATCTTCGTATCCATAATCAATTGAATCTAAATTCAGTTAACCATTAAGGAATATGGAATCCAGGGGAATAGCGAATGAATCTAGAATGGGTACATTTCTTAGATTTGAATATAATTTCTAAACCTCGTAGTGTCGAATAGTCTTCTTAGAAAAATGAGATTTTCATTGGGAATCTCCAAATATAGTTTATTTTAATTAGAACTCTAAATTTCCTTAAGCAATTAAAAGACGCTTTCGGGGTAACTTTCATTGCCCATCACAATGTTGCAGGGATTTTAAATAATTGTAAGTACCTTAAATTTTGTTTCTAGATCTCTCTCTAGTAATTACAACATTGTCGTCTAAAACGTTATTATACGAAAATATCCCTCATGTTTACAAGTTGAAATTTAAAATGTCGGATAGAATGCAAAGTCCCTTCCTGAACTAAAGGATATGTGTAACACTCTAAAAGATAATTTTTGAAAATTTTAATTTTTTAAAAGTCTTTAATTATTTTAAATTTTAAAGTGTCAGATAAATTTGAAATTTTAGTTTATAGAATGAAACAAA
The DNA here is from genome assembly GCA_032207245.1 of Pardosa pseudoannulata. NCBI lineage: Eukaryota > Metazoa > Arthropoda > Arachnida > Araneae > Lycosidae > Pardosa > Pardosa pseudoannulata. Next base: position 68,402,992 of record CM063506.1, on the reverse strand, counting down.
TACTTTAAGTTTTTTATATAAAAATTTAGTGTCTAATATACAGACCCAAAATTTATCTTCTGTTCTGAGAATTCCATTCTTTTCATTTGATGTATATTGTCTATGTTTTTTTAAAAAATACATCTTCATAAAAACGAATCTAAATAATATTTTTAATGCTTGGGCATTATTGAATTACTTGTAAAGCATTTATTCTAAAAGGAGTTTTTTCTGATAAATATTTAGAAATTTCAGATTTTCAAGAAAATTTTTCATTTTGAAATGTACCATGTCTCCTTCAAATAAGAAAAATTAAAGGTATCAATTGCCTTGAATTGCAGCCATTATCATGATTGAATTTGGAGTGTTTCCAAAAATCATATATTTCCATTAGAATTTCTCAATAAATTTTGCATTATTTTTAATCTGAAAAAGTTTAACATTATTATATTTAATCAAATTTTTCTCTCCACCGTAGCAGAGGTAGTTCATATATAAACTATCATACATTGCATACGAAGGTTTTAGAAAACAGCTAGTTACTGTAGTAACTATATTTCTAAACTCCTATTTCCTTTACCTTACATATCGTTTCTAATTAAATTTTCTAAACGACCAACAATTAAGCATTTTCATATCCACAATAAATTTATTCTAAATTCAGTGAACTCATAAGAATATGGGAACAAGTTTAATGTCAAATGAATCTAGAATGGGGATATTTCTTAGATTTTAATATAATTTCTAAACCTTGCAGTCATAGATAGTTTCCTTTGTAAAATAAAATTTTCATTGGAGATCTCCAAATGAAGGTCATTTAATTAAAACTGTAAATTTCCTTAAGCGTTTAAAAGATGCTTTCATTGTTAAATTTCATTGGCTGTCGCAACATTGATTGGTTATGCTGGAATTTTATTTGACTGTAAGTACATTAGATTTTATTTTTAGATCTCTGGTTTAGGAATTACAGCCTTGAATTCTAAAACCTTAATATACGAAATAATTCCTCATGTTTACAAGTTGAAAAATAAGATATCAGATAAAAGCAAAATTTCCACCCCAGCTAAAGGATTCGTCTAGCACTCTAAAGGTAAATTTCTTAAAATTTCAACTTTTTAAAAGTGTAGTTTAAATGTCAGATACATTTAAAATTTTAGTTTATAGAACAAAACAGATACTTTTCTTTTGGTATAAAAATTTAGTTTTTAATATTCAAGCTCAAAATTTTATATTTTGTGTAAAAAAAATGTCATTCTTTTCATTTGAATATATTCTTTTTGTTATTTAAAAATGTTTCTTGACGAAAGCAACATTAAATAATATTTTTAAAGCCAGACTATTTGAATTACTTGTAAAAAGATTATTTTAGGAGGAGAGACTTATTTAGATAAATCAAATGCTGATTTAATGAAATTTTTCATCTATAAATGTACTATGCTCCCTTGTAAATAAATAGAAGGAAAAATAACCATTTTTCTTAATTTGCAGCCACCCTGGCCATTGAATATTGAGTGCGTCTGAGAGTCAGATATTTTCCATTAATATTTCTCCTCTTAATTTCTGCTCAACCATAAAAGAAACATGAAAGATGAAACATGAAACATGGAACATTATCATATTTAATCAAATTTCTCTCTTCACCGTATCTGAGATAAATTATTTTCAAACTGCTTACATTGCGGAGTTTTAAAAAAATTGCTGGTTACTATAGTAACTAAAGTTTTCAATTCCGATTTCTTTTTTCACACATATACTCTCTAATTAAATTTCAAAATGGACAATAATTAAGCATCTTTGTAACCATAATCAATTTGTTTTAAATTCAGTAAACCATTAAGTTATCTTGGGATACAGTGTCATGACGAATGAAACTAGAATGGGGATATTTCTTTGATTTGTATATAATTTCTAAACCTGATGGTGTTGGATTTTCTTAGTAAAATACGATTTTCATTGAAAATCCCCGAATGAAACTTTTCTAATTAAAACTGTAATTTTTCTTAATCAATTAAAAAAAACTGTCCAAGGTAACTTTTTATTCGCTAGCTCAGGGTTTTTAAAATCTTAGGTAATTAAATACACTAAATGTTATACCTAGATCTCAAGTTTATGAAATAAAACGTTTTTCGTCTAAAGCAAAACTACACGAAAATATCCTTAATTTTTATAAATTGAAAGATGAAATGGTAGATAGACTGCAAAATTCCCAATTAGATAAAGTCACGATTGTAACAATATGACTTGTTACTTGCATCGTTTTAACAAACTTTCATTGCCTTGCATATACATATAGTTTATATTTACGTTTATTTAAGTATGATTTACTGTAGATGTTATTTGATTATTAAATAAAAATGTATAGAGAACTAAACTTCAATAAATTTAAGAATTAGAGTTTATTGCTTTCGTTCAAAAAATATATTACCTTAAATTTGGTAGATTGAATTCTGTTTGTGTTACGATTTTCATTGTTTACAATTAAGAGTTTGTGAAAGTATATCAGATTCTATTAATCAAAATGTTAGATCAAAAACCAAACTAAACTCATCTAGGAAACTCTCATATAAATCGTTTCTAATTTAAATTGTGAATTGTCGCAGGTAATGGAAAGACTTTTAGAAGCTACTTTTATTAACTGTCAAACTATTGCTACTGTCTTAATTGTAAACATGTTTGTTTCTAGGTCTATCTAATGTATTAACCTTTTAATTCCTAGTATCCCTTTAAAATATAATTTTTAGTTTTTTATGCTATCACAGAACGAGTTTTCCTTTTCAGGAAAGATAAATGAAAATCCAATAAACACTCTACCAAATTCATGAGTTTATCTTATTCTATATAGGTTTACCATTTCGATCAACATTTTACGAGTTTTCGAACTACAAACATAAATTTAGTTTAACGTCAGGTATATCGACTAAAATTATAACAAATAGGTTTATCTGCTACGCAATTTCAGTTTATAGTACTTCTCTTTCATCCAATAGTAAATGGATCGGCACTCACGAGATTCTTTTTATTTTAAATGACATCCTATGGTGTTTAAAATGACAAATTATTACTTATAAAATATGCTGGGATATTAAAAGTTATTTAAACTTCATATTTGTTTTATTCTGCACAGTCTTACATAAAACGTTGACGTCTAAAACGGAACTACAAGAAAATACCATTCATTTTTATAAATTGAAAAATAAAATGATGGATAGGCTTCAAAATTCCCAATTAGATAAAGCCACACTTGTAACACTGTGACTTGTCACGTACATCTTATTAACACAAAGTTTCATTGTCTTGCATATGCATACAGTTTTTTATTTACGTTTAATTAAGTATGATTTTTCTGCAGCTGTTATTTTATTATGAAATAAAACTGTTTAGTACTAAACTTTAATTCAGTAGATTTAAGGATTATAGTTTCTAGCTTTCGTTCAAAAAAATATCTTATCTTAAATATATAAGATTGAATTCTGTTTGTTGTGCGATTTTCATTGTTTACAATTAACAGTTTGTGAAAGTATTTCAGCTTCTATTAATCAAAATGTTAGATCAAAAACCAAATTAAACTCATTTGGGAAATTCTCATATAAATCGTTTCTAATTTAAATTGTGAATTGTCACAGGTAATTGAAAGACTTTTAGAAGCTACTTTTATTAACTGTCACAGTACTGCTACTGTCTTAATTGTAAACATGTCTGTTTCTAGATCTATCTAATGTATTAACCCATAAATTCCTAGTATCCCTTTTTAGAGACAGCCAAAATATAATTTTTAGTTTTTTTATGCTATCACAGAACGAGTTTTCCTTTTCAGGGAAGATAGATGAAAATCCAATAAACACTCTACCAAATTTAAGAGTTTCTCTTATTTTATATAGGTTTACCATTTCGATCAACATTTTGGGAATTTTCGAACTATAAACATAAATTTAGTTTTACGTCTGACATATCGACTAAACTCATAACAAATACGTTTATCTGCTATAAAGCTTCCGTTTATAGTACTTTGTTTCCATGCAATACTAAATAAATATGTATTCACGAGGGGGATTGTTATTATAAATGACATCCTACGATGTTTAAAATGGCAAATTATTACTTATAAAATATGCTGGGATATTAAAAGTTATTTAAACTTCATATTTGTTTTATTCTAACATAAAGCATATCTAAACTATTCATCAATATAAAATCCGCATAAATAACTCAGGCATTAAAAAATGGATGGACATTTTATGATTTTTTCAACCACACACATAAATTTAGCTTTACGCCAGGTATATCGGTATACATGCAATACTATATAAATATATATTCACGAGTTTTTTCTTTTTATTATAAATGGTATTCCGTGATATTTAAAATGACTTATATTATCAATATTAAACTTATAATATATAAACTAATATATAATATATAATATGTACAATATATAAACTTATCAATATTAAAATAGGTTGTAGTATTCAAAGTCATTTAAACTTCCCTTTCTTTTATAATTTTTGTATCTATATTCGAGTTAAATCTGTATTCGAGTTTTTCCTTTTAATATAAATGGTATTATGTGATATTTAAAAGGACTTATCAATATTATCAATATTAAACTTTTATATAAGCTACTTTATAATATATAATATGTACAATATATAAACTTATCAATATTAAAATAGGTTGTAGCATTCAAAGTCGTTTAAACTTCCCTTTGTTTTATAATCTTTGTATCTATATTCGAGTTAAATCTGTATGGCAGTTTTTCTTTTTATTATAAAAATTATTCTGTCATATTTAAAATGACTTATCAATATTATCAACATTAAACTTATATAATATATAAACTAATATATGATATATAATGTATAGAATATATAAACTTATCAATATTAAAATAGGTTGTAGCCTTCAAAATAGTTTAAACTGCACTTTGTTTTTTAATCTTTGTATCTATATTCGGATTAAATCTGTATTCGGGTTTTTCGTTTTATTATAAATGGTAATTACTAAAAAATAATACTTATAGAGAAAATTATCAATATACTAAACTTATATATACTCTATATATATTAAAAATGCTAGTATATAAAAAATATATGTGCATTCATATTTTTTATCAATATTCAAATAGGTTATAACATTCAAAGTAGTTTAAACTTCACTTTGTTTTATAATTTTTGTTTTGAAAAATGTTCACTATCCCATGGACATTTTTTTTATTATCAGATAAAGGAATTATAAAAAAACTAATGGCAGAAACTTAGGGATAGAGAAATCAACAGAGAAGCTAATACTAAATTATGTTTACTCTATCAGTATTAAAAATGCTAGTTTATAGTTGCAAAATATATATGGGCATTTCCAATATATTATATTTATTCTATTATATATATTATATTATATATTTATCGTTATCGTATATGTATATGTATATATATATATATATATATATATATATATATATATATATATATATATATATATATATGTATATATATATATATATATATATATATCCCTGCTTATCATTAGAGTTTATTAAATCCATCTCAAAAATCCGTTTGCAATAATTCAAAACCACCCACACTGTATAAACAAACTACAAACATAAACAAACTGTGAGCAATGGGAACAAGCAGTATGTAAAAAATGGTTGCTATAAAGCCCTCAGCATGACAAATAGTATGTAAACAAATGCCGTGCCACTGGGAAAACTGGATGATTTATTCCACTTGTCTAAAATAAGTGAAAGCCGTCAAGATCTTTTCCGAGGAAACATGCAGTAAAATATTAATAATGTTTACTTTTTTTGCAACTCTTCTTTTTATTTAAAAAGGTGATGATTTTTTAATTTTTTATTCAAATAAGTTCCTATGTATTCTAGGAAAAGGTATTTTTGGAGTGTGCAATTCAAAAAGAAAAGATTCACTTTTAAATCTCAAATAAACGTCTTTAGATTTTTCTTTTACTACTAATCAACGGACTTTTTTTCGTTAACTCCTTTTGGGAGATTTTGGAATGTGATTTGTCGAAAAACAGAACTCGTCAGAGCGTTTATTCTACACCTAGTAAGCATCCTGTGGAAAAACAAACTCATCAGTTCCTAAAGAATGAAAAGTGTTAATTTCTTTTTTATGCTACTCAAATAATTTTTTACCCTTAATGAAACAAATCTAGATTATTTGGTTTCAATAAAAGAATTTTACAAAGTATAGACATATATATTTCTAGTTCTACTGTATGGATTAATACAATATCATATACATCATATATATATAAATAAATATGTTATATTTGACATATTATTATTATTATTATTATTATTATTATTATTATTATTATAAGGCAATATAGATTTTTACATTCCAAGACCGTCACATTCTAGCCGTTTGGTTGTATGCAAGGTAATATACCTCCTGTACCCTTTAAGTAAGGTTTTTAAGATTTTTGTTTTTCAAACGAAGCAATGGGTATCTTCCACACTTTCTATACATTATTATTATTATAAGGCCATCCAGATTTTTACAGATCAAGCCCGTCACAAACATTCTTCACCATCTGATTCTATAGAAGGCAATAATCCACCTGTCTCCTTTACGTACGGTTTTTAAGATTTAAGTATTTCAACAGAGTCAAGTTACTTAAATGGTGATCTTCCACACTTTCTGTATTTAATTATTATAATTAATATATATTTCTCTTTCTGGCAGTTATACGAGTGTTGGAACTTTACTAGTAGCAACAATGCTGTAAAAACGCTACGTAACAAAACCAGAGAAAATCGCGTATAGCAGACGTGAGCTACATACCTACCTTACCTCTCAGCAAAAAGAATCGTCCTTCTTACGTCATGCGCATGCGGGGTGACTCGAAGGATTGATCTTAATATTAGCTTGTGGTCTAAAGTGTCGTCAGAAGTTTTCAAAACAAAAATAACGATGTTGGATTAAAAATTCAATGTGCCAGAGATCGTACAACAGGACAGTGCCATCTAGGGCCTTCCGCCTTACTCTCCAGGGCTAAGCCGTTGTGACTTTGTCATAATTTCTAAGAGGAAGAAACCACTTCGTGGCATTCTCTTCAGAACTGTTCCAGAGATTCTTGCGTCAATAGACCGGTGCATTCAAACTATCAACAGAACAGGCGCTGCTACAGCCGTTCTGCGACTTCCACATCGATGGAAACGGGTTATACATAATGCATGCATATTGAAAGACTGTAAAACATGGTGACATGAATCAATTTTGTATTCCGTGTAAATAAATAGTTGCCACTATTAACCCTCCGAGTGGAACACACAGAGGAAAAAAAGTCTCCAAAAAGTACGATAAAGATTTACTGTGTCAGTGGCCAAAGCGTTCTCTGATTTTTTACTTCACTCTTTATCGACTAAAATGGAATACGGGAAACCCACCCTTGTTATTGTCCATTTACTTCCGGTTATAAATAGATGTATAAATAGAAATTATAGATTGTTAATTTTTAATACACTAAAGCTCGTCAAGTCTCGAAGATCATCCCATAAGAAATAATGGATTCTAAAAGTACAAATTAAAAATATTAAGAGAATTATTTATATTTTTTTACGAAAGTCACCCAAGATATTTAAGTGGTGCAATTAGAGATACATCTGTTACCTCAAACGAAATACTTGGAAATAGAGATTTACAAAACCATTAAAAGCTATCAGCGTCTTTGTGCCTCAAGGAGTAGGGGTGCACCCCTCAATAAATGTCATTCAAAGAGGGGTGCAGTTCCTAAACAATCGACCTGACCCTCCTATCTACTTCATGGGGGAAAACACTATCAGAAATGTACATTATATCCATTTTCGGAACATATTTGGGGGTCGAAAATTGAAACCGCTTTGAAGACATCATCGGTTTGGCGGAATTGTACGTGCGAACCGCTTAGAGGGTTAAAGTTACAACCCTCGTAATATTTTTCGCCATCTGGTCCTATATAAGGCAATAACCCTCTACTCACCCTGAAGTAAGTTATTTAAGATTTTATTCTTTCAACAGAATCAGGCCACCTAAATGATGTTCTTTCACACTTTCTAGCTGCCATGGATTTGGTAAATGTAAGTTTTTTCACTGAATTGGTATATCAGCTCTAAATAAGCATTCTTGCCACCCAAACCTTAACTGATTTTTAGTCTTAACAATGTCTGGTTGTGTATAAATTCGGTAGATTTTAAAGTTAAATTTGATCTTCAAACACCGTTTTCTCAAACTGCACCAAATATTTTGCTAAGTATCTTGCGCTCAAGGTCAAGAGTTTGTTTTCCATAAATCTAGTCATTGTCCAGCATTCGTAGCCACAAAGTATTATAGGTTGCAATAGGGTTTTATTTACAATAATTTTTATGTTAAAGGTAATGTATAGTGATTACACTTGATTCTTAAGTTCATAATAACATATACTTTCCATACAAAATCTATTGTTTATTCCAACAGTCAAATTGTTGTTATTTGTGATAACAGTTCCAAGATAATTTACCTGTGATACTTTTTCAAAGGTATAATTTAGAGGAATAATTTTAAAAGGTATTATTATTATTATTATTATTATTATTATTATTATTATTATTATTATTATTATTATTATTATTATTATTATTATTATTATTATTATTATTATTATTATTATTATTATTATTGTTATTATTATTATTGTTATTATTATTATTATTATTATTATTATTATTATTATTATTATTATTATTATTATTATTATAAAATTGTACAGTTACGAATAAATTAATTTCAAATACTCCAGAGCATTTTTAAAACTCTAAGATATGTATCAACGTTTGGCTTAATACTTTCGTAAAATTTCCTTATTTCTATTAATAACACATATACTGAACATATACTGAATAGCACATATAAGCGCACATATAAATAATAATAATATCACAAATAACACATATACTGAATATATTAATTTACATCGTACTTTATGTAAATTAATATATATTATGTGTTAAATAATATGTGATTCCTTTCAACAGAAATAAGAGATAAACAAATTAAAAAGGAAATAAGCAAAGAAAAATGACCTTTTCCTAGTTACAGTTTTTACTTCAGTTGCGTGTATATATTTTCTTGAACCAGAAAAACAATTAACCTTTACTTATTCCAAATAGTAATTTGTATAATAACATTGGATTTGTATCATTTGGCATTTTAAATGACGAAAAAAGGAAATTAGATATTTTTAAATTTAGACGTTTGTAGCAACTAAAGAATGTAATCGATATTACATTCTGAACAAAATAGATTGTTGAATTCCATACTTAATTTATTTCGGACGTTATTAGTTTGATTAGAATGTAAAGGAAAAAATATCCTGAAGAATTTTGTTCTTGAAATTTAAAATAAGAAGTACGTAAAAATTAATGAAAACTTAATTTATAATATAACTTATTTTATCGTTATTTGCATAATACAAAATATTATTCTTCCAAAGTTACTGAATGATAAAAGTTGAATAAAATTTTATTAAAAAGAAGTTAATATGATTTTATGCAGGGTTGTCAAAAGTCTGGAAAGAAAATACACAAAACTTTTTTTAATTATAGAAATATTTTATTACATTGACACTTTTTTTGCAGAGGAAATTTTGAATTTTACTACAATCATTTTACTTTATCGCCAAACCTCGAGCTATTCCTAATTAATGTTTCAGCTTTTTTGGAAATTCAAGAATGGGAGTTTTAATTGTTTACATCAAAAATATTTTCTTCTTTATGCCGGATTTTAGATTTTAAGTCTTCAATGTCTTTAGATTTGTCAAAATAAACTAATGACTTAATACGACTCAAAGCTAGTAAATGCAAGGCTATGGGTTCGGGGTTCTTAAAGGCATAAATGTGGGTTACTTACTGCCAGTCCATTCCTCAACAAAAGCATCATCAAGTAACTCGTACTTGACGTGTAAAGTGACGAGAAGACCCGTGTTTCTGTTGAAGGATATCATTAAATATCCATAGTGCTGTAATTCTAAATTTTTTTTCAGTATGTTGAGTTAGTTGTTGCCGGATACTAAGATATTATCCAGATAATCGATCCAAATACAGACTCCATAATCACACTAAACAACTCATTAACTTTTAGGCTGTCAAGATCACGTATCTCGATCTTGCAGCTGTTTATCATTTCCCAAAATTAATTGGGTATAATGGTTGATTCATTGATAAAAATAAATGTTTTTATATTATTTTCCGATGCATAAACAATATTAACTATTTGACAGATGAAATTACTTCCTTCTTAGAAAATAATACTTGCCTTGTCCGAGACATTTGGAAAATAATTTCGCCTGCGTAATCCAATCCTGCTTTGTTGCCAAAAATAGATATAATTTTTGCAACTAAAATTTAAACTCTCATATGTACCTTACTGAATTAAAATATTCTAATAATTAAAATATTATTGGCATTTTTTCCAGGCATTTAATTAATCTATTAATCTCGAAAGACCAAATTCAGTGGGATTTTGAGCATATAATTTTAATAAAATACTGGAACATTGCGGAATGGGAAGTAAAAAAATGTTTTGAAGCAGTATAGACATAAAACATATGATGACAGGTTTTCTATAGAAGGAAGCGTTCAAATATAAATATTTTGTGTACATTCTTGATTTCTTTGCAACATATAAACAAAAATCTTGCCATTGTTCTAACAGCTAAGGATTCCAAGACATTTATGTACATTTTATATTATTGCCATACAATAATTTATATGATCTCTGATATCTCTGTTGACATTGGTAACCGTTAGAATTGGCTTTAATAAGTAGAGTACGACCACATTAACAATTATATATTTATTAAATAAAACCAACATCTAAACAACTAGTAAACTCTAGCATGTACACATATATACATAACATATATACATAACAATTATTTTATACTCATTTATCAAACTGTTGAAGTAGCAATAAGGAGCACATATACCTAATGGAGTTACGCAGCAAAATCATTTGTCTAAATATCTTCATTTTTCATTTCTATTTATAACATATATCATACCAAACAATAAGTAGATTTAACCTTAAATATGACGATTATTCTTACGACGGGAACCATAAAAACAATAAACAACAAACACTGAAAGATGACAAATCACTTGTTTCAAGATCAAATATTTATTTCAATTGTTCGGGTTTATTTGCCTCGTGTGAAAAATAATTAAGCATTACTCTTTCTAATCTGAGAAAGGCACATATATGTAAATTATGATTTCTACTATCTGGCATTTTATATGATGTAGAAATGATGCTTAGGATTTTAAAATGCAGATATTTGTGGCAGATAAAGACTACAAATATTACTTTCTGTACAAAGTAGGTTAAAGTAATTCTATGCTATACTTATTTTTTACAAAATTCCTTTGATTACATGTTAAAAGTTAATCCTAATGTATTGTGTTTCTGAAATTTAAAATGAATACGTTTGTCAAAATCAATGCAGCCTTAATGTATCGTACGTCTGTTGGTGATTTCCATACTACCAAATATGCTTATTATTTACTAAATGATGAATGACCGAATTATTCCAAATGGTAATAACTATTATTATAAATAATTAATATAAATAATAAAATTAAGGATCAGAAATTTTTCATTTTTAAATTATTCAATAAGAGGCTGATTCATTAAAGATTTTTTTCTATTTTTGAAAAGTACTATTTTCAATTAACTGATAAAGAGATGAAGCGAAGAAATTTAAAATGTAGATGTCTGCAGCAACTAAAAAGAGTAAGTGGTATTGCTTTCTATATAAAAGAAATAAATTTAATTACATTGTGAATTTGTTTCTTATATCATTTGGCTAATTACATTATAAAAAGAAAATATTATTCCTTAAAAACTTTATTTCTGAAATTTTAAAGAAGTATGTTAAAAATTAATCACATCATCTTAATCTAATGTATCATTTATTGCTCAAAGATTTTCATTTTAACAAATATATTGTATAAATTTCTTAAATTATGATTCATTGGATTGTACTAGAAGAACTAAATTGTATTTTTGTATTGTAGAAATATAAAATTTGCATCATGATATAAATTTTTCTTACTTTCTTTCTTTAAAAAATGCTAAAAATTATCAAATGAACAATTAAGGAATATTTTGAAGAACATTTATTATTCAAAGAAATTTCATGACCGATATCTTAAAGGAGAAAAATTTAAATTTTCAAATCTTTACATGCATTTTTGATTTCTATACGACACAATTCCGACACAATCAAAAAGCAAGCTAATTGACAAGCAAATAGGATATTGTCTTTCAGTACTGTAGTTTGTAAAATCGAATCCCGCTGTTAGTATGGATTTTTGTAACCGTTATGAAATGATTCTACTAATCTGTTAAAATTTAATCACATCTTAATCTAGTGTATCATCGACTGCCCAATGATTTTCATTTTACTAAATATATTTTATAAAGTTCCTAAATTAGGATTCATCCTAAATTGTATAAAAATGACTGAACTATATTTTTATATTGTAAAAATCTAAAATTTACATGATATAAATTTTTCCTACTTTCTTTCTTTAACAAAATACTAAAAACTATGAAATGAACAATTAAGTAATATTTTGAAGCAAAGTTACTATTCATAAAAATTTCATGACAGATTTTCTAAAGGAGAAGGGTCTAAACTTCCAAATCTTTACATGCATTCTTGATTTTTATGCGACACCATTCCATATCAAAAAGCAAGCTAATTGACAAACAAATAAGACATTGTCTTTCAATACTGTAGTTTGTGAAATTGAATCTTGCTTTTAGCATGCCTTTTTGTACACGTTATGAAATAGTTCTACTATTTTGCAAAACCGATCTCATTAAAAACTTATAAAAAAGTATTATTCGCGGTAGCTTAGTAGAAAAAGGCAACGCTCTCGTGACTGGAAGTTTGTGTGTTCGGAGGTCGAGATCGTTCGGATCACAATGTCTTCTAAGTTCTAAATTAATACTTCTAGGGGTGGCTGGCCAAGACTATAGGTCCCTTCCTTTGTCCCTGTTACAAAATTAAGAGAACACACTTGAGCAAATGTCGAACTTTCATCCTTGAGGTTCTCGTAGAATGAAAAGGCTCACCCCTTTGCCTTAATACGAGAAGAGGCTCAATCGTGATTGGTTGGAGCAAGTGCCATATGACGCAACAACTACAGCAACATACAAATAGCAGACAGTTGTACTCCCAATCAAACCTGCCCCCCAAACAAAGTGCAAAGGAATTCTTAATTGTTTACACCGCCAAGTAGTCTCACTTTTAATTTGATTCTTGTAACACACACGGCATTTCTTAGTAGGTTTCCTTTTATTCTGACTCATTAATTTGGCAATGACTTGTACCAAGTAAACAATATGCAATAGTGACTTGTGATTTTCACAAGTGATAAAAGTGTTGCCAAATTCAGTACACTAGAAATTTTAAACTAAATTAATTATCATATTTAACATTAACTTTAGTCGCAAGACGAGTGTAGCTCGTCATTGTGCGGTATGGAATGAAAAACTAATGACGAGCTAGACTCGTCATTTTACCGGAAGGGGTTAAATGTATTTTGATATTTATGCGACACAATTCCGACACAATCAAAAAGCAAGTTAACTGACAAACAAGTAAGATATTGTCTTTTAGTACTGTAGTTTGTGAAATCGTAACTTGCTTTTGGTCAGGATTTTTGTACACGTTATAAAATAGTTCTAATAATTTGCAAACCCGATCTCATTAAAAAACGTAAAAAAAAAAAGTGATTCGCGGTAGTTTAGTAGAAAAGGTCAAAGCTCTCTTGACTGGAGGTTTGTGAGTTCGAAGGTCGAGATCGTTCGGATCACAATATCTTCCAAGTTCTCAATCAATACCTCTGGCTGTGGCAGGCCAAGCCTATGGGTCCTCTGCTTGATCTCTGCTTTAAAAATATGAGGACTTACTTGAGCAAATGTCGAACTTTCATTCTTGAGGTTCTCGTTAAAACGAAAGGCTCACCTCTTTGCCTAATTACGAGTAGAGGCTCAATCGTGATTTGTTTGACCAAGTGGCATAAGAAGCAACAATAACAGCAACTTAACAAATAGCAGACTGTTGTACTCTCAATCAAACCTGCTCCTGAGAAATGTGGACAGAAAACTCCCAGTTCTGGTAATAATAATAATAATAATAATAATAGTATATGTATGTGTATATGCATGTATAAAGTGTGTTCCATCAAAAATAAATGTAAAACCATAGAAAAATTTTAAAATAAACTTACACCAAAAAAATGAAAAATTTTAAAAAAAAGGAAATTAGACTTTTTCAAAATATTTTCCCTCGAATGATATGGAATGGTACTATCGTTCAACCCATTTTTTCATAAGAAGTAGAAAGTTTTTTCTCTGGAAGCTGCTTAGAAAAAAAAACAGACTGCTCACTGCTGCAATAACGTCAGAATCTATATTAAATTTTCTGCCACAGAGCTTCCCCCTAAACATCGAAAACAGCCAGAAATCACGCTGTCTGAGATCTGCACTGTAAGTGGAAAGTGTCATGATTTTAATATTGCCTTTACTATCAGACTGCAGAAGAAGTAGCAATATGTAGGCGAGCATTATTGTGATGTAATGCCGGATTCCCTACCAGTTCATGCCGTTTTCTCGATATGTATCGATGAACAATTTCCAAAACTGAAACGTAATGTTCTCACTTTAAGGGCAGTTTTTTTGGAGGAGCAGCATGATTCTAGATTAAACCTCTAAGATCAGAGAAAATAATAATCATAACTTTTACGAAGTTTTGTTTGTCGAAATCTTTTCGGAGGGGGAGAATAAGTCAGTGGATTTTCATACACTTGTTATGGACTTGATAAGGGAATCAAAATAATCCATTCCAGTTATCTTACTAATTACTACAGTCTTTAGGAAATTTGGATAATTTAAAAGCACCTGCTTACACTCACATCATTGGTAAATGTTTCTTTATATTTATTTAATAGTATTTATTTATAGTGATGAGGAACCCATGTAAAGTAAACATAGCGAAGCTGTAAATTCTTGCGCAATATGCGAGATATCGGCATTTATATAATGTTAGTTGATACTGGTATCTCTTCACTTTGAATTAGCCAATTTCCTTGCAAGATTGCCCAGACAGTGTTAGAATTCTGATCATTCATAACACTTTGTGGTCAGTTAAATTAGTGGCCCGTTCTGCAGACAAACGTACTTCTTCAAACTCCAAATAAAATATAAAATTTAACCAAATGATAGAAAAATTTTCTGGCACCACGCATTTCGTTTTATAGAATATTTTTTTCTGTAGAACAAATAAGAACAGTTCTTCAAACAATTGCTAAACTAGAAAAATAAAACTGTTTACAACAAAACAAAAAAGTTGTTTCTCAAAGTAATATAAAATTTAACATTTTTATAATTTTAACTTCAATTTTTTAGTTTTATGGTGTTGCTCAATAACGATAAATTTCTTTTCTATGGAATACACTTTGTGGATTTAAAAAAAGATAACAATTTCTATTTTTATCATAATGAATTTCTTTTATCAAATCATTTATATAACGAATTAGAGAAGGAGTTGAAAAACTTAATTGTCTTAATAATTTACTTTTTAAAAAATAATTTTGTGTTTAATTTATTTTTATTTCTTCTTTACGACCGACTTATGTTTCAACGACTACGTCGTTAGGCGGATTGGTGGATAAACGAGGAGTTTATGCTGGAAGTATAAAACTGTTATAAAGTTATAAAAAACTATGAATTTTTTTAAAATTTATTTATAAAACCCATACATATATGCATATTATCATTTTATGATGCTGTAGAGGATCTAGATAAATCGAGATAACTTCGATGAGATTGAAATTGTACAGTTAAAGCAAGAGAACCTGGGTGTATGAAAGCCTTGTGTTTTGCTCCGGAATCATCTTTGTTACAAATTTGTATCTAACAATTTAAAAGTTCACTCAGCCTATGTTCAACTTTTTGTAAACATCCAGTATTTGCAATGACATCTTTCTTTCACTTCTTAACAATTTCTTCAAATTATACAATGTTTTATCTTATCATAGACATTTATACTATTTTGTAGTTACAAATGTGTAAAAAAAATAACGAGATCTCACAGTAACTGCTTATATAACTGAACCTGAACCAAGAAGTGCACTATTTTGCAGTTATAAATATAGATAAAAAATAACACGATCTCCCAGTGACTGCTTTTAGAAATAAATCTTACCCAAGAAGTGCAATATTTTGTAATTACAAATATGTATAAAAATAATGCGATCTCACAAAGGCTGCTTATAGAAATGAAGGGACCCAAGAAGTGCACTACGTTTTAGTAACAAATATGTAAAAAATAACGCGATCTCCCAGTGACTGCTAATAGAAGTAAAGTGACCCAGGAAGTGCCCAATTTTGTAGTTACAAATATGTAATAAAATAACAAGATCTCACAGGGGGTGCTTATAGAAATAAAGGGACCCAATAAGTGCACTGTTTTGTAGTAACAAATATGTGAAAAAAATAAAGAGATCTCACAGGGGCTGCTTATAGAAATGAAGTGATCCAAAAAGTTCACTATTTTGTAGTTACAAATATATGTAAAATAATTCGATCTCTTAGAGACTACTTAAAGAAACGAAGCTTACCCAAGAGGTGTACTATTTTGTAGTTATAAATAAAGACAAAAAATAACACGATCTCCAAGTGACTGCTTTTAGAAAGAAATCTTACTCAAGAAGTGCAGTATTTTGTAATTGTAAATATGTAAAAAAATAATGCGATCTCACAAAGGCTGCTTATAGAAATGAAGGGACCAAAGAAGTGCACTATTTTGTAGTAACAAATATGTAAAAATATAACGCGATCTCCCAGTAGAGAAATGAAGGGACCCAGGAAGTACACAATTTTGTAGTTAAAAATGTGTAATAAAATAACAGGATCTCACAGGGGGTGCTTATAGAAGTAAAGAGACCCAATAGTGCATTGTTTTGTAGTAACAAATATGTAAAAAAATAACGATATCTCACAGGGGTTGATTATAGAATAAAGTGATCCAAAAAAGTTTACTATTTTGTAGTTACAAATATATGTAAAATAACTCGATCTCTTAGAGACTATTTATAGAAAAGAAGCTTACCCAAGCAGTGTACTATTTTGTAATTACAAATATATAAAAAATAACGAATTTTCATTATTTTTTATATATTTGTAATTACTAACAAGGGCTGCTTATAAAAATGGAGGTACCCAAGAAGTGCACTATTTTGTAGTTACAAATATGTAAAAAAAATAATAAGATCTCACAATCATTGCTTACAGAAAGGAAGCTTACCCAAGAACTGCACTGTTTTGTAGTTACAAACATGTAAAAAATTAATGAGATATCAGTGGCTGCTTATAGAAAGGAAGCTGCTAACCGAACAAATGCATTCTCAACCTACAGTACTCTCAATACGCAAGTAACCACTCCCCACTGACCAGTGTGAATTCAATTGGACATAAGAAATCATTAAGCGAATAGGTCGCCAAGTGAAGAGAAAATGCTGAATACTAAAGTAATAAATAAATGTAACCTTTAAATAATGAATAATCTTTAAATAGAAGAGATAAAATCAACCGTCTCATAACATTTATACTATGGCAAATCAGCTATTCCTATATAAATATTTATATCGATTGTGTGTTTTTATTTGCCTATGGACTAGAAAAGTGATTAATCATTAATTTTTCTAATTTAAAAAAAAGTGTATGTAGCTTTTAATTTCTAACATTTGGTTTTTTAAACAAGGAAAGAATAAATCTCGAAATTTTGAATTTTAGGTGCTTCCGGCAGCTAAAGAAAGTAGGCGACTTTTTATACTGAATAAATTAATTTTCCTCAGTGGAAATTTATTTCTTAAATCACTTGTATGGTTACGTTAACCCATATTGGACCACTGTCTAATAAACAGAACAGCAAATAGAATTCCATTTAATAATAAAGTTATAAATATTTTCTGAGTGGATTTTAAGACCTTTAAAATAGACACACTTTATCATAGTAACAAAAAAAAACCCCTGAGAAATCAAAATATATTGCATTATAAAATTTATTTTTAGCAAACCCTTAAAAATTGTCATTTTTTAATCTTTAATTTTATATTTATTATTTTTTTTAAACATAGTGGAGGTTAGTACTCCAGGCATTGGCACTACATTAGTGAATAACACTAGGTCCAGAAAACGGTATTATAACACCAAACACTTTATCCATTTTATCGACGATTCTTCAATTGATCCATATAAGATTGTATTATTATAATTATTATAAAAAATATATAAATATATATATATTATAATTTATATAAATTATATATTATAATATATATATATAGACACACATATATATATATACAAATATACATGGTATATATATATATATATATAAAATATATATACACACACACATATAAAATATATCATTTTTATTATATATATTTATATATATAATAAAATATATATATATAAATATATAGTATATTTTATTATAGATTATATAATAATAATAAAATATATGTATATATATATTATATACATATATATACATATATGTATATATAATATAAAATATATATATATATACATATTATATATATATATATATAATATAATATAAATATATATATATATATATAAATATATAATTTCCATATTATGAGAAAAAATTCAGTAATTTTTTGGAACAAATACATATATGTGTATATAGATAGATAAATAATAGATACAGATATAATATATATATATATATATATATAGACATATATACATACATATATATATATATATATATATAAAATTATATATAAATATATATGTATATATAATATATATTATATATATATTGTATATTTATATGAATATATTGTTAATAGTTTACACATTTATCGCAGTATAATACATATACTGCTATTTATTTAGAATAGCATAGGCATTTTATGTATTTTATTTAGCGAAAATACACACAAACAGATATATATATAATATATATATTATTATATATATATATATTATTATATATTTATATATATATGTATATATATATATATATATATATATATATATATATGTGTGTGTGTGTGTGTGTGTGTGTGTGTATGTAGTTATGTATCTATGTACATATATTTTTTAATTATTACTAAAAATAGTCATACGAGAAAATCTTATTTGGTATTCTTTAGAATCATCTGATAAGATTAGAAGCCTAACAAGCTTAAAAATGTGTAAAAATATCAAATACACGAATTAGTTTTATACAGCTAAAGAAATTCAAAGTAAATCCATTTTCCTAGCATAAATCTAATTTGGTAAATAATTTCCAAACCTATCTTAAGTATGAAAGACGTTTTTCCTTCAAGTAGCAGCCTAAATTAAAATAAGATTATCACTTTCTTTCATTATTCACTTCCTAAAACTAGAATGATAAATTATTGCCTGCACGTATAAATTTATTTTTTATTTTACTGTAAGTTATGAAATTAGAAGTCTGAAAGTGCTACGAATATCGTCCTCTTAAATACATTACTTCAATACTTGCAATTATGTTATCCATGTATTAAAATATATGTATACTAATAAGAATATCTAGCTATAAATTAATAATGATTTCGATTTGGTGTAAACAAAGCCTAATAATGCATTTTCGTCTATTCTAATAAAATATGTTTTATATGGGAAATTATATATTGTACGAATCATTTGATAATGTAACAGTACAAATTTTCATGAATTTTAATAATTACTATAGAATATGGCTTAGTTTCTTTTTAACAAGAATTTTTTTTAAGTGATTACTATACTGCAAAAAGGAAGCCTATTTACATAAATTTACTTTTTTGTTGAACAACAGAATGTAAACACAACAATAGATTTATGCCAATTAATGGGATTTACATACTAAGAAGGCGACAAATATAGAGGGTGATCACATTTTTGGAATGATTTTGCATATATAATATATATATAATATATATATATGTGTATGTATATATATATATATATATATATATATATATTATATGTATATAACAGATATAATATTAATATATAAAACAGATCGAAGTATAATATACATATATAATAAAAATTAATAGAGAGAAGACAGTAAAATTGTAAATAAATATTCAACAACCAGACCATAGCTAGCAAACATGTATAGAAGCCATTGTATTCCATAAACACAAATCTTAATTTTGACGTTACAGAATCGTAAAGTTAAAGAAGTTAATTTCATATATAAATTAAATAATTTATGTTTAACATGTATTACATCTCAAAACAGAATATCTGTAAGCGATATAAGCAACAAATACATAATAAACGTTAAATCTATAATTTATAATAAAAAGAAAAAAAATTTATAATTTTTTTAGTTTTAAGAGTAAGAGACACAATTCTATTTTCTAGCTCAGTAATTGTTTATTTTTTATGCTAGCATCTTAGATAAATCTGCAGTCGATCGTATTTTCTTTTGAATATCTCATGTCTGGAGAAGAATAAAGATGAATTGGAAAGACAAGCAAATATGACTGTTTATTTATATGAAGGCATGACATATATATTTACTTTTTAAAATATATATATATATATATATATATATATTTATATATATATATATATATATATATATATAATATATACATATATATATATTAATATATATATATATATATATATATATATATATATATATATATATATATATATATATATATATATATATGTGTGTGTGTGTGTGTGTGTGTGTGTAATATCGTAATCCAGAGTTAAGCCAAATGGAAAACAGTCTTCTTGATAATAATAAGTTTTATTAACTCATTGTTCTTAAGGAAAGCAACTTATGCCATTTTCATTGTTCATTACGGAGCTAAGCGTGGAAAAGGTGTTGACCGCTCCATGTCCACGCGTTGACTGATCTTATATGTTTGCAATCTCATCATATTCTTCAAAAATGCTTCCGCCTGACCAGATCATTAAACTCTTACATAAAACATAAGTATATTTTATATTACTTAGTAATAACGTAAAAAGTATTTGATAATGATGTTTAATTCAATAATTTATTATCATTTTATCTAGTGACGTTTTAATCGTTAAGTTTTAAATATATTGTGTGTTTCTATTCTGACTATCTAATTGCTTACTATTAATGTATCTAATTACTATAACATTCTTAAATAACAGACATTCCTGTTCTTGCAATGAATAGTAATTAGGGTACTTGTTCTAATTGTGAATTGTGAATTGGTGTGCAACTGAATGAAATAAAGTGAGATTATCAGAACGTTTATTCAGATGTTATCCATTCTTTTACAAATTAATTTTGCCCCATTTTGAAACAGCCGTTTAAGTAAAAAAGGAGAACTATTCAATATTATGTTTGAGTGATTTGATAGCATACAATATTTCTGCATTAAATGAAGATAATATACCAATTCTAAAATAATCCTCATTTCTAATAATCAATAATTAAATAGAATTAATCTCAAGTTTGTTTATGCATTGTGCAGATTATTTTCAATTTGCTTATAATTTCTTGTACAAGATCAAAGCATATCACTCTCAATCAATTTCGAAAACAGAAAATCTTAAATGCAATGTATTCACTTAAAAAGAGACATTACATTCAATCGATCGTAGCTGAAGCCTTAGAAAATGACAATAAGCAACTAAATTTATTCTTAAACAGTTTAAATATCTCAAGTTGGATTACATTTAATTTGTTGCATAATTATCTACTTTATGCTTTTAACTTTGCTTTGAAGTCTACTCTTCTACTCTAACTTCTGAAGTTAAATTAAATATACCCCCAGCAGGAAAAGTATATGAAAACACGTACTAAGCTATCTTTTAAAACAGGATTCTTGTGTATACAGCTGTAACAGAAAAATTGCGTCTATTCAAACCTTTATAAATATAGTTCACGTTTTCAAACTTCTATCATAGAAGTTGTATGTATTCTCCTTGACTGATAATACTGTAAATTTTGCTTTAAAAAAACTCTTAGCAAATGCCTTCTTTTTTTGGGGGGGGGGAAAACATCATTAATATAGTAAAGTGACAAGCAACGTTATATTCAATCGATCGTAGCTGAAGACTTAGAAAATGACAATAAGCAACTAAATTTATGCTTAACCAGTTTATTATCCCAAGTTGGATTGCATTTATTTTGTTGCATAAGTATCTCCATTCCGCTTTTAACTTTGCTTTGAAGTCTACTCTTCTATTCTAACTTCAGAAGTTAAATTAAATTTACCCTAGCAGAAAAAGTATATGTAAACATGTATTAAGCTATCTTTTGAAACAGGATTCTTGTGTATACATCTGTACCAGAAAAACCCTCACTATTCATACTTTTAAGAATAAAGTTTACGTTTTCAAACTTCTATTCCAGAAGTTGTATGTGTTTTCCTCGAATGATAATACTGTAAATTTTACTTTAAAAAAGTCTCAGCAAGACCTCCTTTTTTTGGGGGGGTGGAGGGAGAGAAACATTATTAATACAGTAAAATGACAAGGAACGTTATATTCAATCGATCGTAGTTGAAACCTTAGAAAAAGACAATAAGAAACTAAATTTATGCTTAACCAGTTTAAATATCCCAAGTTAGATTACATTTATTTTGTTGCATAAGTATCTCCTTTCCGCTTTTAACTTTTCTTTGAAGTCTACTCTTCTATTCTAACTCCGAAGTTAAATTAAATTTACCCCCCAGCAGGAATTGTATATGAAAACACGTACTAAGCTATCTTTTAAAACAGGATTCTTGTGTATATAGCTGTAGCAGAAAAATCGAGTCTATTCAAGCCTTTACGAATATAGTTTACGTTTTCAAACTTCTTTCATAGAAATTGTATGCGTTCTCCTCGACTGATAATACTGTAAATTTTACTTTAAAAAAGTCTTAGCAAGGCCTCTTTTTTTTTGGGGGGGGAAAACATCATTAATATAGTAAAATAACAAGGAACGTTATATTCAATCGATCATAGAACGATGGTCGATTGGTTAGTGTGCTGGCCTTCGGTACCGGAGTTTGTGTGTTCGAATCCCACTGTGGCTTGTATGTTCGTAGCCGTTCGGAATCGGCTTTAAACTGTAGGTCCCGGTCTCATTAGCCCTCGTGTTGCAAAAAGTAGACCGTAGCACTCCAAACCAAACCAAATCAAACCAATCGACCATAGTTGAAACTTTAGGAAATGGCAATAAGTAACTAAATTTATGCTTAAACAGTTTAAATATCCCAAGTTGGATTACATTTATTTTGTTACATAAGTATCTTCTTTCCGCTTTTAACTTTGCTTTGAAGTCTACTCTTCTACTCTCACTTCAGAAGTTAAATTAAATTTTCCCCCACCAGAAAAAGTGTATGAAAACACTTACTAATCTATTTTTTGAAACAGGGTTCTTGTGTATACAGCTGTAACAAAAAAAATTGCGTCTAATAAAACTTTTATAAATATAGTTTAAGTTTTCAAACTACTATCATAGAAGTTGTATGTATTCTCCTCGTCTGATAATACTGTAAATTTTGTTTTAAAAAACTCTTAGCAAGGCATCCTTTTTTTAGGTGGGGGGAGAAATATCATTAATATAGTAAAATGACAACCAACATTATATTCAATCGATCGTAGCTGAAGACTTAGAAAACGACAATAAGCAACTAAATTTATACTTAACCAGTTTAAATATCCCAAGTTAGATTACATTTATTTTGTTGCATAAGTATCTCCTTTCCGATTTTAACTTTGCTTTGAAGTCTACTCTTCTACTCTAACTTCAGAAGTTCAATTAAATTTACCCCCAGCAGAAAAAGTGTGTGAAAACACTTACTAAGCTATCTTTTGAAACAGGACTCTTGTGTATACATCTGTAACAGAAAAATTGCGTCTATTCAAACTTTTATAAATATAGTTTACGTTTTCAAACTTCTATCATAGAAGTTGTATGTATTCTCCTCGACTGATAATACTGTAAATTTTGCTTTAAAAAAGTCTCAGCAAGACCTCCTTTTTTTGGGGGAGAAACATCATTAATATAGTAAAATGACAAGGAACGTTATATTCAATCGATCGTAGTTGAAACCTTAGAAAAAGACAATAAGAAACTAAATTTATGCTTAAACAGTTTAAATATCCCAAGTTAGATTACATTTATTTTGTTGCATAAGTATATCCTTTCCGCTTTTAACTTTGCTTTGAAGTCTACTCTTCTACTCTAACTCCAGAAGTTAAATTAAATTTACCCCCAGCAGGAAAAGTATATGAAAACACGTACTAAGCTATCTTTTAAAACAGGATTCTTGTGTATACATCTGTAACAGAAAAATTGCGTCTATTCAAACTTTTATAAATATAGTTTACGTTTTCAAACTTCTATCATAGAAGTTGCATTTATTCTCCTCGACTGATAATACTGTAAATTTTGCTTTAAAAAACTCTTAGCAAAAGCCATCTTTTTTTCGGGGAGGGGGGAAATATCATTAATGTAGTAAAGTGACAAGCAACGTTATATTCAATCGATCGTAGCTGAAGACTTAGAAAATGACAATAAGCAACTAAATTTATGCTTAACCAGTTTTTTTTTCTCAACATTTCTTAGAGGGGCATACCTTTAGCAACGTTTGAGAGGTAATTAAACTGATAAAAACCAACCCTTGTACAGCGTGAATATAATGCTTTTTAAAATATTAATTATATTGTAAGAACAATAAATAACTATCCTTAAACTAATACAATAAATAAAAAGTTTAACAAGTAGTACAATAAATAAATAGCTTAACAAATAATATAATAAATAAATAGCTAAATAGATTGTATAATATATAAATAACTTAAAAATAGTATAATAAATATATAGCTTAACAAACAGTATAATAAATAAATAGTAGAATAAACAGCATAATAAATAATTAGTATAATAAGCAGCATAATAAATAAACAGCATAATAAATAAATAGCTTAACAAACAGTATAATAAATAAACAGTTAAGCAAATGGTATAATAAATAAATAGGTTAACAAATAGTATAATAAATAAATATCTTAAAAAATAGTTTAATAAATAAATATCTTAAAAAATAGTTTAATATATAAATAACTTAACGATTTATAAGTGTTGTTTGGTAGATACTTTTATTTGAAGTTATAATTCAGAAAAATCCAATTACAGACTTCCAATTACTGAAAGTTTAATTTCATATATTCCAAAAGAAAAAAATAAATTAAATGTAGTGCTTAATATAAATAAATAGCTTAATAGATTGTATAATATATAAATAACTTAAAAATAATATAATAAATATATACCTTAACAAACAGTATAATAAATAAATAGTAGAATAAACAGCATAATAAATAATTAGTATAATAAGCAGCATAATAAATAAACAGCTTAATAAACAGCATAATAAATAAATAGCTTAACAAACAGTATAATAAATAAACAGTTAAGCAAATAGTATAATAAATAAATAGATTAACAAATAGTATAATACATAAATATCTTAAAAAATAGTTTAATAAATAAATAACTTAACGATTTATAAGTGTTGTTTGGTAGATACTTTTATTTGAAGTTATAAGTCAGAAAAATCCAATTACAGACTTCCAATTACTGAAAGTTTAATTTCATATATTCCAAAAGAAAAAAATAAATTAAATGTAGTGCTTAATATAAATAAATAGCTTAATAGATTGTATAATATATAAATAACTTAAAAATAATATAATAAATATATAGCTTAACAAACAGTATAATAAATAAATAGTAGAATAAACAGCATAATAAATAATTAGTATAATAAGCAACATAATAAATAAACAGCTTAATAAACAGCATAATAAATAAATAGCTTTACAAACAGTATAATAAATAAACAGTTAAGCAAATAGTATAATAAATAAATAGATTAACAAATAGTATAATAAATAAATATCTTAAAAAATAGTTTAATAAATAAATAACTTAACGATTTATAAGTGTTGTTTGGTAGATACTTTTATTTGAAGTTATAAGTCAGAAAAATCCAATTACAGACTTCCAATTACTGAAAGTTTAATTACATATATTCCAAAAGAAAAAAAAAATAAATGAAATGTAGTGCTTAATAAATTAAGTTAAATTGTAAACATAAAAAAATAAAAAATATATGTCTACAAAATTAAAGAAAAAAATAGATATAAATGTAGTCTCATTGCGAAACACATTAAATTAAAAAAATAGCAGTTTACTTAAAAAAAACATTTGGTGTAAACAAATAATTAATACCTGCTATAACCTCTAATCGGTTACAGTTATAAAAAAATCCCCACTTTTCGGTAATCGAAATACATAACAGACTGTCAAAAATAAATGTTATCTAGAATTTTCTTATACTTCATTTAGTGACATTTAATGCTTTAGGCGTATTCTTTATACAAACTGTTTAAGCAGCTCCTTTAAAAAAATTAGCATCTAAGTAATCTAAACACATAACATACCTGCATATATGCCATTTGAAAAAAAGTTATTTGTTAAACACATGGAATAGTGTGGGGAGAGAAGCCAGACACAAAAGTTTATACAGTAACCTGGTGTTGCTAGTGGTGATACTTAATGAAATAGCTTATATTATAGAGAAGAACTGAAAATGTTGTTAAAATTACAACTATCTGTGTCGAGACAACATCTAAAAATTAAAGTACATCGATAAACTCACTGTGCAGTGTTATGCTAGTACAAACTTTTGAATTTATGTATAAATAATAAGTAATACCGGAAAAATTGTTAAACCACATCATAGGAAAATTAATAAACCCGAATACATTATTCAGAGGTATGAACATTTTAAACACAATAATCCCATTTTTATTATTGTACTAAAATTAACCCATCCACCGACCACCCTCCCCACCTTTTTCCCTTTCAAAACAGTCACCCTTTTCGTAAATTCCAGACGGAACTTACCGTACCATACTAGAATTGCCGGTTTAAAAGTTGTCAGGCTACTTTTAAGTTATTTTCCCTGCAAGTTAAAGGAGTTCCGTTACGCAAAATTAGTTTCTTTCATTTGTTATCGCTTTGCAATATTTTTTTTCCTCAAAAGTGTGCGATACAAGTTATACGAGGGCGAACGAGAAGGGGTCGACAGGTCTGTTTTCGAACAGGAATTCGCTGTCGAACCCCCGTCGACGCGTCCGTTCAGTGGGTTAAAGTGGTTGGCGAGTTTTCTATCATTTCATTTTCTGGTCAAGAGAGCAGTAAAAGAAACTCGCAATCATTGATATTCGTAGGGAGAAAAGAAGAGAGTTAAACATAATGCCTTATTCACTGAGGCCGTATCCTAAAACTAAGTAGATATGAACTGCACAGAAAGAAACATACATCATTATATATTATAGCCTGCACACAGGCTGTAGTCGTCAAGTGTTATTTTTTTAACATCATGAGATGCTAAGTTAAAAATGTTAAAGATATTTTACGGGGTTTAAATGTTGGAATTATATAAAATACCACTACGTAAAATTTTCATAAAAGAAAAATATTTTAATTTGTATACAGAAATTGAACGTAGTTATTAGTTTCATGTACAATATGTTCTTTTAGACATATACATCCCTGTGAATTAGAAGCCTGTGACAGTTTCTATAAATGTTCTTTAGCAACATGATTATTCAACTTTAGATGGAGATGAAATGCCATCAGAACTCTAGTACAAGTATGGCTTGCAGATGCATTTCAGGATAACAGCTGTAAAGTGAGGAAAAGTCAGATTTTCCATTATCTGGAAATGGTCTTATCGCTGAGCCCTGTTAACCAGAAGACATGATTGTGAGGTTATCAGAATTCATTAGGTTCTCAAAAGCAGTCATTTTTTAAGGTGCTTAAGAGTTGGAAACAGAACCATTGTCTAACAGATGTAACTAGTGTTTGAACACAATCATTGAAGATGGTACTCAATGTCGTCTGTAACTGATTTTACGTCAAAAAAGGGGACTGTACTGCCCTACAAGTGTTACAACTGTTCTTACTGCACAAAAAACTTCATTTAAGTTTCGTCACAAACAATCTCGGTGATAATTAACGATAAGCAGAGAATTGCAGAGAATCGTATTATGTAGTCGGATGCCTGTATAGAAATCAGTCATTTTGCCCAGACAGCCAAAATTAATTATATGTAGCATCTGAAAACACAAAAACTGGACAAAAGAAGACTGGATTCGTCAAATAAATCACACTATACTTTATTTTGCCCTCATAAAAGACGTCGATTTTGGAGAGAATCCGAAGAAGCTATTAACCCATCTTACATTATCCACACATTTCAAGAGTTTCATAAAGATATGGTGTGAACCATTTTCTGCAGATATGGATGTGGTATTCTGATACTCAGTGAAGGTAAACACAAATTTAAGCATTACCTAGATATTTTGATATATTAAATATATCCTGTAATGTTATATTTTTAAAACGTTGTAAATGTTGGGTGCACATTGGAGAGTCATATCCAGCAGTAATCTACTACTCTGTCCAATTTATAAAATCTTAAGATTAGTATAGCTAATACAGAATATTTTCTGGTCAAATGCATTTCAAAAGCTTGTGTAAGCAATGTCTATTCGAATACGGGTTACAATCAGTGTTAAAGGTGGTTCGATAAAAAAAATATTTATCCTTAAGTTTCTAGAACATTGACCAAAATGCATATAACAACATTACTTTTTCAAAATTAAACCTAACTAACTCAACATACTCTTAAACTACTTTATGTATTACAGTTTAAATCAAATTCAATATTTAAAGAAAATGGAAAATTTTTAAAGATTTGGATTATTTATGGAACATTTATGGTATTTATCTTTTTAATTAAAAATATTTCTATCAATGTAATATATTTTTACTGCTAGTTAACTTTTTCACAAATTAAAAATAAGTTTAAGGCTAGAACATAAATAATATGACTTCTAGAAACGTATTTCCTAAATTTACAGAAATGATTGAAGAGAAATTAATAAAATCCTGATAAAAGTAACTGAACTGAATAAATATGAAATGATAAAACTTTTCTCTTTTACTGTGAAAAAAAAACAATTTGAATTAGTGGAAAATATTTATGAATGAATCTGCATTCAAGAAGCATGTATATCTATTTCCGTCCAATTTAAACTATTTTCTCCTAAAATCGATAGAAAATTTTCCTTCTTTTTATATGTTAGCATAAATGTATTGATCGAACATGAAAAATACTATTATAAAAGTTTTTTTTCTCGTTTAATAAATTTTTCCATTCGAATAAAGTTTGAATGAACATTGCAAAAATTAATCTCAACTTAGAATAAAATAAAATCTCCCTACACCGAAATTACTGTGAAAAAAAGAGAATCAAGTGTTTAAAAAACTAGAAACGCATCGATCAGCTACTTACTCAGTATTGATCATCTTTAATTACTTTTTAGGCCTTGCTAGGAAACACTCATATGTCGTAGTTTTAAACTGGAAGAAAAAGTAGGAAACTTGGTGATAAGATTAAATTGTTATGCAGTACAGTGCTTATTTAATTATAAGATTTGTCTTTATCAGTTCTAATATAAAATTAGCCTTATGTATCGATTTTAAATAGATTGGAGAATCATACGAAACGCGATTTACTGTTATGACTCAGTTCTGTGAAAAATTCAGTTATACGAAGTACTTCTTGTTGCTCGGAGAAAAAACCATATACCCTATGTAAGAAATTTCTCACTTATATCAACATTAAGTTATACGAAACATTCACTTATAAGATAAAAATGTTCAACCCCTACGTAAATTTTAGAGAGTGAACTTTATTGAGTTTCAGAAAAGGAGCACAATAGAGTGGAGAAGAAATTATACGAAACGCGATTTATTGTTATGACTCACGTCTGTGAAATATTCAGTTATACTACGAAGCACTTCTTGTTGCTCGGAGAAACACCCATAATCCTATATAAGAAATTTCTCACGTATATCAACATTCAGTTATACGAAACATTCACTTCTAAAAAAAATGTTCAATCCCCACGTAAATTTTAGAACGTAAACATTATTGAGTTATTGAATAATAGAGTGCAGAATAAATGTGCACAATAGAGTGCAGAAGAAATTATACGAAAAACGATTTACTGTTACGACTCCATTCTGTGAAATATTCAGTTATACGAAGCACTTCTTGTTGCCCGAAGTAACACCCATAAGGCCTATATAAGAAATACCAACATTCAGTTATACAAAACATTCACTTATAAGAAAAAAATGTTCAATCCCCAAGTTAATATTAGATCGTAAACTTTATTGAGTTTTAGAAAGGGAGCACAATTTTTTTTAAACAGACTTGTACTGTGCATATTACCATCTCCATATAGTTTTATTTCTCCATTATATTTACTTAACTATTTTAAATACATTTAAAACTCATTCATACGAAACTCACTTATAAGAAATGTTTAATTATACAAAGTACTTTCTTTTTGCCTGCAGAAACACTCATAATGTTTATAAAGGATATTACTTACTTATATTAATATTCAGTAATACAAAGATATGTTCAATCTTACTTAAATTTTACTGAGTTATATGCCATCTCCATATGGCTTTCTTTCTATTTCTTAATGAATATTTACTCACATTATTCTTCAGAGGGTGAGGAGGTTCTTGTTACATTGATAACTCGAGTTTTCTACTTCTGTTAACATTTAATCTTACTTCAACTTAAAAGGGTTTTATAAAAAGTATTCCTTGTATGCACTTATTAAGTTTTTAATAAATTCATAAACTTGCTGAATGTATATTCACTACGGTACTTATAAATTTAAGATTTGAACAAAACTTTAACAAACGCGTTGTTTATTTTGTATTTTTAGTCATAAGAAAGTTTTACTTCACGTACCGAACTTCCTTCGTAAATCCACTATTGTTAATTTGATGTGTGATGTGATTCTGACTACAAGTAAAAAACCTTAAATGGTGACCTTATTTTAATTTAGTCCTATAACATTTGTATGAAGGCAGTAGTTGTGTGTGAAGCCGAAATGGTATATGGTAATACATTACAACTACCTGATGATATGTTCATGGCAAATCCATCAGAAAAAGACGACAGTCAATTCGTAGTACTCTTACCCGATGTATTGGAAAACTAACTGACTCCTGTTCCAGCTTCCAACCATAATGTTGATATTATGGTTGGAACGTTCGTCCCTCATAATATCAGCTACGTTCCAGAGTCTCACAAGACATGTACACAGGTCTTTGTTAGAAATAACGTGTTCGTCCCTCTTTACAACCTTCTTACGATGGTCCTTTCAAAGCAATTAAACGATATGCCAAAACATATTTAATTGATATCAAAGGTAGAAACCAGATAATGAATGTGGGTAGATTAAAACATGCTTTTCTTTATAACGATTATTATCGGCTTCCACTTCTCTCCAGACTAAACCACTGAAACAAGGCAGTTCGGTTGAACATATATGCGACTTCTCTCATTTCCTTCACAAATGTAACTACCATTGAAAACGCAGTACCTATTAAAGGACTAGCTCAAATATTTAATAAGTTGAGTATTTTTTTGTTTTTGAAAATAAGACTTTTATTTGTTTGAATATTATTTTTTTCGATATGACATATAATGTTTAGAAAGATGTTACCACGGAGCCTATTATTTTGTTAAAACTTCTTCCTAAAATTTCCTAATAGCTATTGTACAAAGCACCAAAATGGTGATATGTGGATAGTTGGCTGACGAGTTACACACAGATTGACAGATGAATCAAGTGTTATGAAGAATATATGTTTTATATCTCGTCAGTCCTTCTCTAATATCCCTATTATTGAAAACGCCATGTAAATTAAAATAACAACTAAAACTTGGAAATATTTGATAAGTTGAATAAATTTCTATAATATAAATAATCTGGCTTTTATTTGTTTGAACACTATGCTCTCTGTTTTTCAAATAATATCTAGAAAGATCTTAATTACCAAAGAATTCGTTCGTTTAAGGAATTTTTTAATAATCCCTAACACTCCTGAAGTAAGCGAATTTGTTATTCGTGATTAATTGGCTAACTATTTACACACAGGTTTGCAGATTATTCAAGTATTATGAAGAATAGATATTTTGTGTCTCGTTACTCGATCTCTGATATCAGTATTATTAAAGAATTTTTTAATAATCCCTAACATTCCTGAAGAAAACGAATTTGCTATTCGTGATTAATTCGCTAACGATTTACACACAGGTTTGCAGATTAATCAAGTATTATGAAGAATAGATATTTTGTGTCTCGTTACTCGATCTCTGATATCAGTATTATTAAAGAATTTTTTAATAATCCCTAACACTCCTGAAGAAAACGAATTTGCTATTCGTGATTAATTCGCTAACGATTTACACACAGGTTTGCAGATTAATCAAGTATTATGAAGAATAGATATTTTGTGTCTCGTTACTCGATCTCTGATATCAGTATTATTAAAGAATTTTTTAATAATCCCTAACACTCCTGAAGAAAACGAATTTGCTATTCGTGATTAATTGGCTAACGATTTACACACAGGTTTGCAGATTAATCAAGTATTATGAAGAATAGATATTTTGTGTCTCGTTACTCGATCTCTGATATCAGTATTATTAAAGAATTTTTTAATAATCCCTAACACTCCTGAAAAAAACGAATTTGCTATTCGTGATTAATTGGCTAACGATTTACACACAGGTTTGCAGATTAATCAAGTATTATGAAGAATAGATATTTTGTGTCTCGTTACTCGATCTCTGATATCAGTATTATTAAAGAATTTTTTAATAATCCCTAACACTCCTGAAGAAAACGAATTTGCTATTCGTGATTAATTCGCTAACGATTTACACACAGGTTTGCAGATTAATCAAGTATTATGAAGAATAGATATTTTGTGTCTCGTTACTCGATCTCTGATATCAGTATTATTAAAGAATTTTTTAATAATCCCTAACACTCCTGAAGAAAACGAATTTGCTATTCGTGATTAAGCTAACGATTTACACACAGGTTTGCAGATTAATCAAGTATTATGAAGAATAGATATTTTGTGTCTCGTTACTCGATCTCTGATATCAGTATTATTAAAGAATTTTTTAATAATCCCTAACACTCCTGAAGAAAACGAATTTGCTATTCGTGATTAATTCGCTAACGATTTACACACAGGTTTGCAGATTAATCAAGTATTATGAAGAATAGATATTTTGTGTCTCGTTACTCGATCTCTGATATCAGTATTATTAAAGAATTTTTTAATAATCCCTAACACTCCTGAAGAAAATTAATTTGCTATTCGTGATTAATTGGCTAACGATTTACACACAGGTTTGTAGATTAATCAAGTATTATGAAGAATAGATATTTTGTGTCTCGTTACTCGATCTCTGATATCAGTATTATTAAAGAATTTTTTAATAATCCCTAACACTCCTGAAGAAAACGAATTTGCTATTCGTGATTAAGTCGCTAAAGATTTACACACAGGTTTGCAGATTAATCAAGTATTATGAAGAATAGATATTTTGTGTCTCGTTACTCGATCTCTGATATCAGTATTATTAAAGAATTTTTTAATAATCCCTAACACTCCTGAAAAAAACGAATTTGCTATTCGTGATTAATTGGCTAACGATTTACACACAGTTTTGCAGATTAATCAAGTATTATGAAGAATAGATATTTTGTGTCTCGTTACTCGATCTCTGATATCAGTATTATTAAAGAATTTTTTAATAATCCCTAACACTCCTGAAGAAAACGAATTTGCTATTCGTGATTAATTCGCTAACGATTTACACACAGGTTTGCAGATTAATCAAGTATTATGAAGAATAGATATTTTGTGTCTCGTTACTCGATCTCTGATATCAGTATTATTAAAGAATTTTTTTTAATCCCTAACACTCCTGAAGAAAACGAATTTGCTATTCGTGATTAAGTCGCTAAAGATTTACACACAGGTTTGCAGATTAATCAAGTATTATGAAGAATAGATATTTTGTGTCTCGTTACTCGATCTCTGATATCAGTATTATTAAAGAATTTTTTAATAATCCCTAACACTCCTGAAGAAAACGAATTTGCTATTCGTGATTAATTCGCTAACGATTTACACACAGGTTTGCAGATTAATCAAGTATTATGAAGAATAGATATTTTGTGTCTCGTTACTCGATCTCTGATATCAGTATTATTAAAGAATTTTTTAATAATCCCTAACACTCCTGAAGAAAACGAATTTGCTATTCGTGATTAATTCGCTAACGATTTACACACAGGTTTGCAGATTAATCAAGTATTATGAAGAATAGATATTTTGTGTCTCGTTACTCGATCTCTGATATCAGTATTATTAAAGAATTTTTTAATAATCCCTAACACTCCTGAAAAAATTTTTGTTCGTAAATACCGTAACTACCAAAGGACCTCTTCGTTTAATAAAATTTCTCGTAATAATTCCTGACACTCATAAAAAATGCGTTGTAGAGGTAGTTCGCTGACGAGTTATACATATACTGAAAGACAAATAAGTTATGAATAATCTATATTTTATATCTCATTATTCGTTCTCTAATATCCCTATAATGAAAAAGCAGTGTTCAATAAGGAAAAAGCCGGAATTCACAAATGTATAAGAAGCTCGGTAAATTTTTACGTTTATAAATAATCAGGTTTTTAAATGTTTCTAGACAATCATTTTCTATTTAACAAGAAATATTTAAAAAGATCGTAGTAAACATAGAGCCTATTCGTTTATTAAAATTTCCTTCAAATTATTCCTAACATTTTAAAAATTATGGTATGGGGTTTTTGTTTTGCACACAGGTTGACAAATGAGTCAGCGTGTTATTGAAAATAGATAATCCATGTTTGTTTTTATTAACATAATAAATGGGATATTGAAGGAGACAGTTAATTCAATTTCTAACTTAAAATTCATTAATACTGAATGTAGTACTATTTTTACTTCAAATATTTTTATATTTTTGTATTTATCGCTTTATTCGTGGAAGGGAGCAGGAAAACAATTTTTATCGGACAATCTTTTGTTTTCCTTCTACTATTGATTTGATAAAAGCTTGTGTATGTCATTAAGTTCTACATTATCAAATCCCTGTGAGATGGCTTATCTCGAATGCAATGTTGATTTATCCATGTGATTTGGTATTTGTGTTTTTAAGCTAATAAAGATAGCAAATAATTTTCACGTACTATGTAAACGTCTGCTGAAGTTACGATAGTTTGTTTTAAATAATTTAGAAAAAATATTTAAAATATTTTTAGAACCAGGTAAAATAGTCCTTTTCTTTCATACTTTGGGATCTTCTAGTATTAAAAAAGTCAATTTATTTCAGTTTTTTGTAAACAAGCTAAACAAATATTTAAGGAAACAAATCTAAATAAATATTTTTTTTTCAGGTTTTTCTCAGATATTTTCACCCGTAGTCTTCGTATGATACATGTTGTTTCAAAAATGACGGGTATATTTGAAAAATCGATAAAAACTAAACTGGAAGCGATATAAAAAACACCTGTTATTGCAATATGCTTGGGATAACAGTAAGTTTTCAGGCAGACAAAAATTCAAAATATTTTCCAACAGATGGCGCTGAAAATTGAAAAAAATCTACTATATTTTCCACATATCCACCATGCACAGCAATAATATGGCGTAGTCTAAGAACTTAAAAGAAACCCATGTAAACGTCTCTGGCCAGGCAATCTTCTGTTCTAAGGAATAAACCATTTTTTCACAGCAAACTTGCAATCTGTGACCAGCATGCGCTTACAGCAGAAAAACTACTTACAGATTCGCGAATTTACAGACTGCGTTTTCTTCTATATTTGTCAAATCGGCTACAGCCCCATCTGTTGTTGAAAACTGTAACTATTTTTGAAAGTTTGTCTGCCTGAAAATTTACTATTGGCCCAAGCATATTGCAACAAACGGTGTATTTCTTTTACTGCCCGTTTAGCTTTTATTGATTTTTCAAA
>CM063506.1:68344442-68359442 GCA_032207245.1 Pardosa pseudoannulata | reverse complement strand
CAATTTACTCTATCTTTCAAAATTTTCATATTGAAACAACGTTGAACCAGTTTCCTTTTGTCCTATTCAAATATCTATAAACTTTCAAAACATGATGTGATTATGTCTGAATCGTCACCTATCTGTTCAATCATGACTGCCCAAAGATTAAAGGAAAGACAAAGAAACTCAATTTACTCTATCTTTCAAAATTTTCATATTGAAACAATATTGAACCTGTTTCCTTTTGTCGCATTCAAATATCTATAAACTTTAAAAAACTGATGTGATTATGTCTGAATCGTCGCCTACCTGTTCAACCAAGATTGCCCAAAGATTAAAGGAAAGACAAAGAAACTCAATTTACTCTATCTTTCAAAATTTTCATATTGAAACAATATTGAACCTGTTTCCTTTTGTCGCATTCAAATATCTATAAACTTTCAAAAATGAGGTGAAAATATCTGAATCCTAAGCTAATACCTAACTGTTCAAGCAATATTGCTTAGAGATTAAAGGAAAGACAAAGAAATTCAATTTCTACTATTTTTCAAAATGTTCATATGAAACAATATTAAACCAGTTTTGTTTTGTTTTTTGTCATATTTAAATATCTATAAACTTTAAAAAACTGAAGTTATGTCTGAATCATATTTGACTATCTAATAAATTAATCGGAAATATCAACATCACATTTAAATATATTTTAAACAAGAGTTAGAAACCCTTTTGGGATTAAGCACTCCCTTTTCTTGTCTTTACTGCTTTATATTAATAGCTTCTCTCGAAATATTTTAAATTTTTCTAATTCCTATTATTATACCAAATATAACTTTTCTTTCATGAATGAAACATCAAATACGTGAAAACACATTAGTGGTTTCAATTTTTCATTTTCGTGATAATAGTTCCAAGAATTAAGCTTTATAAATTTTCACTCTTATATTGAAAATAAGTTTTATCTGACATGTAATTTTTAGTTTATTTGTTAACTGTATTCAGTTTTTTTTTATGGAGCTGAACAAAGTTTTGAATTTTACTGAAAGAGTATATTAGAAATATATTTGTATTTAAACATATAGTGTAATAAATGTTCACCTTGTAATTGAAAACACTTTTCATCTGATACAGAAAGGTAACTTTACATTGATTTATTTGTTGTAATAAGGTATTTTTTATTCAGCTACAGAAATACTTTATTGTAAATTTATTGAAAGTATATTCCAAATAGTTATTTTTGTATTTTGGTTGTCGGAAAATACAATTACTAACTATTGAGTTAAAACTACAAAATTTCTAGATTTTCTTTTAGAAGATTAAGATCAAAATTT
This sequence comes from Pardosa pseudoannulata, assembly GCA_032207245.1. NCBI lineage: Eukaryota > Metazoa > Arthropoda > Arachnida > Araneae > Lycosidae > Pardosa > Pardosa pseudoannulata. Next base: position 68,358,132 of record CM063506.1, on the reverse strand, counting down.
CATGCATAATGAAAATTTGATGAATTCTTATATACAGTTTTGCTACAATGACTGTATTTTTCGTCGAAGATTGAAGTACAGTTCTTTACATGTTCTGTGTCCATTAAATATCTTTTAAACATACACTTTCATTGTAGCATAAATTTGTTCATTAATATTAAAACTATCATTGGACATGAGAAATATAAAGAGGATTCCTTTCATGAAACTGATACTTTACTTATGAATCTCTAAAGCTCAAATCATGCATTTTTCATCATTTTTGTATAATAAATTATTTATTAAACTATAACATTATATATAAATCAAGAGTAGGCCCTCCATCGATTCTCTCCTATATTCCTTGAAAAGGAAAGTAACTGTGAAATTGCTTTTTGTAATTATTTTTCGAATTAAATAAATTGCTGTTAAATAATTTATAGAAATATATTAAATTCAACAAAATTCATTAGTTAAATAATTACGAATTATAAAGGGTGAAAAATACCTGATACTTCCTGCAAGAGTTCTACAGTAACTAAAATGTTGATGGCTTAAGTTTTTACTAATTTTGTGTTTGGATTTCTTTTAATACATTTCAACAGTTTTTTTCTAAATCTAAAGGAAGTTTTCTCAGTTACAGGTTTAACAAATATCACAAAAGCTGAAAATAAGTGTCTGAAATAGCTGTTAAATAATTTGTTGAATTATATTAATTTCAATTAACTTCTTTAGTAAGCAATTACGAATTGTAAAAAATGAAAAGTACCTGCTACTTCCGGCAAGAGTTCTACAGTAACTAAAATGTTGATGGCTTAAGTTTTTACTAATTTTGTGTTTAGATTTCTTTTAATGAATTTCAATTTTTTTTCCTAAATCTAAAGGGATTTTCTCTCTTACAGGTTAAAAAAATATTACATAGCTGAAAGTACGTGTTTGAAATAGCTGTTAAAAGATTTGTTAAATTATATTAAATCCAATCAACTTCATTAGTAAGCAATTACGAATTGTTAAAGATGAAAAATACTTGCTACGCTACTTCAGGCAAGTGTTCGGCAGTAACTAAAAATTTAATGGCTTACGTTTTTACTGATTTTATGTTTGGATTTCTTTTAATAAATTTCAGCTATTTTTTCCTAAATCTAAGGGGAGTTTTCTTACTTACAGGATAAAAAATATTACATAGCTGAAAGTACGTGTTTGAAATAGCTCTTAAATGATTTGTTGAATTATATTAAGTTCAATCAACTTCATTAGTAAGCAATTACGAATTGTAAAAAATGAAAAGTACCTGCTACTTCCGGCAAGATTTCAGCAGTAATTGAAAAGATGATGGCTTACGTTTTTACTGATTTTGTGTTTGGATTTCTTTTAATAAATTTCAGCTATTTTTTCCTAAATCTAAAGGGGTTTTCTCACTTACAGGATAAAAATATTACATAGCTGAAAGTACGTAAGTATGTCTGTGAAATATCTGTTCATTAATTTGTTGAATTATGTTAAGTTCAATTAACTTCATTAGTAAACAATTACGAATTGTAAAAGATGAAAAATGCCTTCTACTTCCAGCAAGAGTTCGGCAGTAATTGAAAAGATGATGGCTTACGTTTTTACTGATTTTGTGTTTGGATTTCTTTTAATAAATTTCAGCTATTTTTTCCTAAATCTAAGGGGAGTTTTCTCAGCTACAGTCTTAAAAAATATTACGTAGCTGAAAGTAAGTGTCTGATATAGCTGTTAAATAATTTGTTGAATTATATTAATTTCAATTAACTTCAGAGTTCGTGGGTTCGAATCCCACTATGGCATGGATGTTCGTAGCCGTTCGGAATCGGCTTTAAGCAGTAGGTCCTGGTCTCATTAGCCCTCGAGTTGCAAAAAATAGACCGTAGCACTCCAAAAACAAACCAAACCAATTAACTTCAGTAGTAAACAATTACGAATTGTAAAATATGAAAAATGCCTTCTACTTCCGGCCAGAGTTCGGCAGTAATTAAAAAGATGATGGCATACGTTTTTACTGATTTTGTGTTTGGATTTCGTTTAATAAATTTCAGCTCTTTTTTCCTAAATCTAAGGGGAGTTTTCTCAGCTACAGTCTTAAAAAATATTACGTAGCTGAAAGTAAGTGTCTGATATAGCTGTTAAATAATTTGTTGAATTATATTAATTTCAATTAACTTCATTAGTAAGAAAATACGAATTATAAAAGGTAAAAAATGCCTTCTACTTCCGGCAAGAGTTCGGCAGTAATTGAAAGGATGATGGCTTACGTTTCTACTGATTTTGTGTTTGGATTTCTTTTAATAAATTTCAGCTATTTTTTTCCTAAATCTAAACTGGTTTTCTCAGTCACTGGTTAAAAAAAAATTACATAGCTGAAAGTACGTGTGTGAAATAGCTGTTAAATAATTCGTAGAATTATAATAAGATCAATTAACTTCATTAGTAAACAATTACGAATTGTAAAAGATGAAAAATGCCTTCTACTTCCAGCAAGAGTTCGGCAGTAATTGAAAAGATGATGGCTTACGTTTTTGCTGATTTTGTGTTTGGATTTCTTTTAATAAATTTCGACTCTTTTTCCTAAATCTAAAGGGGTTTTCTCACTTACTGGATAAAAAATATTACGTATCTAAAATTACGTGTGTGAAATATCTGTTCAATAATTTGTTGAATTATGTTAATTTCAATTAACTTCATTAGTATAAAAATACGAATTATAAAAGGTGAAAAATGCCTTCTACTTCCGGCAAGAGTTCGGCAGTAATTGAAAAGGTGATGGCTTACGTTTTAACTGATTTTATGTTTGGATTTCTTTTAATAAATTTCAGCTATTTTTTCCTAAATCTAAGGGGAGTTTTCTCAGCTACAGTCTTAAAAAATATTGCGTAGCTGAAAGTAAGTGTCTGATATAGCTGTTAAATAATTTGTTGAATTATATTAATTTCAATTAACTTCAGAGTTCGTGGGTTCGAATTCCACTACGGCATGGATGTTCGTAGCCATTCGGAATCGGCTTTAAGCAGTAGGTCCCGGTCTCATTAGCCCTCGTGTTGCAAAAAATAGACCGTAGCACTCCAAAAACAAACCAAACCAATTAACTTCATTAGTATAAAAATACGAATTATAAAAGGTGAAAAATGCCTTCTACTTCCGGCAAGAGTTCGGCAGTAATTGAAAAGGTGATGGCTTATGTTTTAACTGATTTTGTGTTTGGATTTCTTTTAATAAATTTCAACTGTTTTTCCTAAATCTAAGGGGAGTTTTCTCAGCTAAAGGTTTAAAAAATATTACGTAGCTGAAAGTAAGTGTCTGAAATAGCTGTTAAATAATTTGTTTAATAATTTAATACTTCCGGCAAGTGTTCAGCAGTAATTAAGAAGGTAATGGCTTACGTTTTTTCTCATTTTGTGTTTAAATATATTTCATACATCTGAACACTTTTTCCTATATCTTTAACTCAATTTATGTAATTTTCGTCATTTTTGTATAATAAATTATTCATAAAACTATAACATAATGAATAAATCAGGAGTATCCCCCCCCTTTTTTCCGAAATCTAAAGGGGTTTTCTCAGTCACTGGTTAAAAAAATACTACATAGCTGAAAGTGCGTGTGTAATATTGTAAAATATTATATGCGTATTGAATAGTAGATTACATAAACAAACCACTAAATACACAGTCAATATAAGAAAATAAAATACTTTAAATCCAAGTATCTAAGAACATGTCTTAGATTTTAGAGCATGCTGTGTTTCACTTAAAATTCTAGTTCTTAAATGAATGCAAATAGAGGCTTCCTTTGTCTCTTTGTCTTCAAATATTCATGTGATTCCACAGTACTTTTATTTCTTCAAAAATATTCCTTGGCGTGAAAATAATTTTTTTTAAATCGTATTTCAAGAAGCTTTTAAAAAATCCTTTCCTTAGGATTTCCTTTTCAGATTTAAATTTTAGAACCCTGCAAAAAACATCATAAAACACAAACCATAGAGTTTCCAAACTTTTATCTTTAAAAAAAACAAGGCAGTCACCGTAACAAGGAAACTATTTTGCAGATCTTGTTTATTTGAATTTCATGGTGTAAGATGCTCCTATAAAAATCTTTTTATTCTCTAAAAGAACACTTTTAAAAAGTTTGATTTAATATAGATTTTTTTTCAAACCGTCTCCGGTACAAAAAGAATAAAATTAAACATCTCGAGAAACTTCCAAAAAAGAATTTTACTGAAGCAAAAATTTACTTCTATTTTAAGCAAATTTTTGAGAAATAAATCATGTTACGTTGATTTAATGTGATTTTTTAATATAGTTGAAATGTTTCTTACTTCCAAAAATATATATAATTTAATTTGTCACTAAATATTTTTTCCTTTCTTTTTACTTTTTATTCATTCGATAAAGAATTGCCTTAAACCTAAAGAAAGCGTAAATACGGCAAAAAAATTAAAAGAGAATTGAGTAATCACTATTGCGAAATTACTGAAATGTGTTTAAGAACTTTTTCAACTGAAAATAACGTATGGATTTTCTTATATTTTTCAAAACTACAAGTATCAAGTGTAATTAAATTTAATCCATCGTGAAAATAAAAACCTTTTGTATAAACTGCGTAAAATTTCAATTAAAATAACTTACATTTTTAATTAAACAAGTTACAATGCGGAAATTGTGTCAGATTCGATGGGCTTTCTTTTTCGCGTCGCATATTACCTGTTTACTTAGGTGTAGTAATGAATGATTGCAAGTAGAAACTTCCGTAACTCAGCATTTTTAACCGCTATGCAAAAATCAGTATACCGTACCAGTTATATATGCATCAATTATAGGGTTTAATAGGATATAGCAGAGTAACTTCAGTCACAACGATAAATCAATTCAGCGACCAAATTCATAATTAAAAACGTTATATCACAAAAAAAGATTTTAGAAAGTACAATTAATAACTATTGAGTTAAAACTACAAAATTTCTAGTTGTTGTTCTTTTTAGAATATTAAGGTCAAATTTTGTTACATGACGGAATTTTGATGAATTCTTATACACAGTTTTACTACAATCATTGTATTTTAAGTCGAAATTTTAAGTATACTTCTTTACATGTTCTGCGTCCATTAAATACCTTTTAAATATACATTTTCAATCTAGCATAATTTTCTTCATCAATATTAAAACTATGCATTAAACATAAGAAATATAAAAAAGCTTCCTTTCGTGAAACTGAGACTTTACTTATCAATCTCTTAACCCTCTGAGCGGTTCGTACGAACAATTCCGCCAAACCGATGATGTCATGAAAGCGGTTGTCACGTACAATTTTCGACCTCCAAAACGTTCCGAAAAATGATGTAATGTACATTTCTGCCAGTGTTTTCCCCTATGGATTTTTGAGGTAGGAGGGTTAGATCGATTGTTTAGGAACTGCACACCTACTCTCTGAGGCACAAAGACGCTGATAGCTTTTCATGGCTTTGTAAATCTCTATTTCGAAATATTTCGTTTGCGGTAACAGATGTATCTCTAATTGCACCACTTAAATAGCTTGGATGACTTTCGTAAAAAAGATAGAAATCATTCTCTTAAAGAATATTTTTATTTGTACTTTTAGAATCCATTATTTCTTATGGGTTGATCTTCGATACTTGACGAGATTTATGTGTATTAAAAATTAACAATTTATAATATCTATTTATATATCTATTTATAACCGGAACTAAAGGGACAGTAACAACGGTGGGTTTCCCGTATTCCAATCTAGTCGACAAAGGGTGAAGTAAAAAATCATAGAACACTTTGGTCACTGACACAATTAAACTTTAGTGTAATTTTGGAGACTTTTTTTTCCTCGGTGTGTACCACTCGGAGGCTTAAACTCAATCCATGTAATTTTCATCATTTTTGGTATTAAATTATTTTTCAAACTATAACATTATAAATAAATCAGGAGTAGCCCCTCCCCTCATCGACTGTGTCCTATATTCCTTGAAAAGAAAAGTAAATTTGAAATTGATTTTTGTAATTATTTTTCGTATTAAATAAATAGCTGTTAAATAATTTGTTGAATTATATTAATTTCAATTAACTTCATTAGTAAGCAATTACGAATTGTAAAAAATGAAAAGTACCTGCTACTTAGGGCAAGAGTTCGGCAGTAATTGAAAAGGTGATAGCTTACATTTTTACTAATTTTGTGTTTGGATTTCTTTTAATAAATTTCAGCTATTTTTCCTAAATATAAAGGGTTTTTTTGAGTTACATGTTAAAAAGATAATACGTAGCTGAAAATAAGCGTCTGAAATCGCAAAATTTTGTATGAGTTAGGAACAGTGGATTACATAAACAAACCACGAAATAGACATTCAATTTATAAAATTCAAATACTTTAAATCCAAGTATCTACGAACATTTCTTAGATTTTAGAGCATGCTGTGTTTCACTTAAAATTCTAGTTCTTAAATGAATGCAAATAGAGGCTTCCTTTGTCTCTTTGTCTTCAAATATTCATGTGATTCCACAGTACTTTTATCTCTTCAAAAATATTCCTTGGCGTGAAAATAAAATCAATTTTTTAAAATCGTATTTCAAGAAGCTTTTAAAAAATCTTTTTCTTAGGATTTCCTTTTCAGATTTAAATTTTAGAACCCTCCAAAAAACATCATAAAACACAAACCATAGAGCTTCCAAACTTTTATCTCTAAAAAAAACAAGGCAGTCACCGTAACAAGGAAACTATTTTGCAGATCTTGTTTATTTGAATTTCATGGTGTAAGATGCTCCTATAAAAATCTTTTTATTCTCTAAAAGAACACTTTTAAAAAGTTTGATTTAATATAGATTTTTTTCAAACTGTCTCCGGTACAAAAAGAATAAAATTAAACATCTCGAGAAACTTCCAAAAAAGAATTTTACTGAAGCAAAATTTACTTCTATTTTAAGCAAATTTTTGAGAAATAAATAATTGTTACATTGACTTAATGTGATTTTTTAATATAGTTAAAATGTTTCTTACTTCAAAAAATATATATAATTTAATTTGTCACTAAATATTTTTTTCTTTTCTTTTTACTTTTTATTCATTCGATAAAGAATTGCCTTAAACCTAAAGAAAGCGTAAATACGGCAAAAATTTTTTTAAAAAGAATTGAGTAATCACGTATTGCGAAATTACTGAAATCTGTTTAAGAACTTTTTCAACTGAAAATAACGTATGAGTTTTCCTATATTTTTTCCCAACTACAAGTATCAAGTGTAATTAAATCTAATCCATCGTGAAAATAAAAATCTTTTGTGTAAAGTGCGTAAAATTCCGATTAAAATAACTTACATTTTTAATTAAACAAGTTACAATGCGGAAATTGTGTCAGATTCTATGGGCTTTCTTTTTCGCGTTACATATTACCTGTTTACTGGGGTGTAGTAATGAATGATTGTAAGTAGAAGCTTCCGTAACTCAGAATTTTTAACCGCTGTTCAAAAATCAGTATACCGTACCAGTTATATATGCATTAATTATAGGGTTTAATAAGGATATCACAGAGAAACTTCAATCACTACGATAAATTAATTCAGCAATCAAATTCATAAGTAAAAAATTATCTCACAGCATAATTATATATACATTGTTATCATTGTGAAACATTTTAGTGTTAAAATCCAACATAATACTAAATTTCAATATTTTATGGCTAATAATTTTTTACTTATGCCCACACAGCATTAATATACGATATATTAAAACTTTTCACTATATATTGTTTAAATTGCAATCCAAAGAGCAGTAACACAACTAGATGTTGATTTTGTATTAAAAACAAGATTTAGATCTTCTACGTCTTAAAAATTATTATTTATACCCCGTATATATTTCAGGTTGCAAGCAAAAGAAAAGGAACTCAGTGGGATGTAATAATATTCTTAGATACAGTTGTTTGTTTTTTAATTTACAGCTAATTATTTTTAGCTACTTTTTAACAATTAAAACTTTTAATATAAGTGATATTACTCCACGTTATACTAAAATTTTTGTTGTATGGATTTCAGATTGAAATAAAAAAGGGAGAGAACTGGAAGATTCGATGGGCTTTCTTTTTTGCGTCACATACTACCTGTTTACTTAGGTGTAGTAATGAATGATTGTAAGTAGAAGCTTCCGTAACTCAGCATTTTTAGCTGTTGTGCAAAAATCAGTATACCGTGTCAGTAATATATGCATCAATTACAGGGTTTCATAAAGATTATAGCAGAGAAACTTCACTCACAACGATAAATCAATTCAGCAATCAAATTTATAAGTAAAAAAGTTATATCACAAAGTAAGATTTTAGAAAGTAGAATTACTAACTACTGAGTTAAAACTACAAAATATCTAGGTTTTTGTTTTTAGAAGATTAAGATCAAAGTTTGATACATGACGGAAGTTTGATGAATTCTTATATACAGTTTTGCTACAATGACTGTTTTTTTTCGTCGAAATTTGAAGTATAGTTCTTTAGATATTCTGTGTCCATTAAATACCTTTTAAACATATACTTTCATTCTAGCATAAATTTGTTCATCAATATTAAAACTATCATTGGACATAAGAAATATGAAGAGGATTCCTTTCATGAAACTGAAGCTTCCATAACTCAGCATTATTAACCACTATGCAAAAATCAGTATACCGTACCAGTTATGTATGCATCAATTATAGGGTTTAATTATCACAGAGAAACTTCAATCACTACGATAAATCAATTCAGCAGTTAAATTCATAAATAAAAAAAAGTTATTCACAAAGTAATAAAATATACTTTGTTATCATTCTGAAACTGTTTGCTGTTAAAATCCAACATAATACTAGATTTTGGTATTTTACGGATAATCATTTTTGACTTATGCCCACACAGCTTAAATAGAAATTATATTAAAACTTTTCACCATATATTATCCAAATTTCAATTTAAAAAGCAGGAGCACAACCAGATATTAATTTAGTATTAAAAACAAGATTTAGATCTTCTAAGTCTTAAAAATTATTAGCTATACCCCATAGCGTTAATTTTGAAATTTTTCGTTATATTGAGTGCAGATTGAAATCAGAATGAGAGATGCAGATCTAGATATTATAACAGTCCTAAATTACAAAATTAAGGTTAATCAATTTTGAATTATCTCATACAACGAAAAATTTGAATAGTCTACAAAACTGTACGTTGTATTCAAGTTTATTATATAGAGTTTAGGTTGCAACCAAAAGAAAAATAACTCAGCAGGATGTAATAATATTCTTAAATACAGTTTTTTTTTATTTAGTGCTAATTATTTTTAGCTACTTTTTTGCAACCAAAAATTTTAATAAATGCAATATTACTGCACTTTATACTGAAATTTATGTTATAGAGATTTCACATTGCAATCAAAAAAGGGAGATAACTGAATAATCTTATAATAGCCTTAAATACAAAAATAAACATTTTACGGTTAATAGTTTTTTATTTGTGGCTCACGCGATGATATACATTATATCGAAATGTTTCTCTATATACCATTCAAATTGTAAAAAAAAAATAAGTAGGAGCTGAACTAGTTATTATCATAGTTATAAATACAACATCCTGACATTCTGCGCTGATTCATTTCTCAGTTAACCCGTACAGCGTAATTACTCGTTATATTGAAATAGTATTCTCGTTATATTGAATCTCTATATAGAAACAGTAATGCAACCAAAAGGAGAAGATGCACAACTGAAAATTATAACAGATGTACAAAATTAATGTGAACTTTTGACGGCTAATAGTTTTAGAGTTAAACTACACTCATGTCCATAAATTAAGGATAATTCAGAATCACACAGAAATTGAGCTCTAAAATAAAAATTTCACCTGTAGAATTATCACACACATCTTGAAGAAGAATATGCAAATTGCAGGAAACCACCAGATGGCGCGGAGAGTACGTCACAATGACGAGAGTGTATGAAAGGGGTATATAAGGAATGGTAGCAAAGAAGTAAAATTGTTCACAAGCGCTTTAAAAGCCTTTCAGTGCAATAACCGCATAGTTATGGCACAAAGGAAGCATTTGGATGTTTTTTTACGTGGTAGAATTATCGGACGACTGGAATGTGGACGTACCCAGCTGGAAGTATCCGAGGAACTTGGAATCACCCAGAGTGTCATCTCCAGGCTTTGGCAACGATTCAAACATGATGGTAATGTGAGTAGATGTTACAGCACAGGTCGCCCCCGAGTTACTACGCCGAATGATGATCGGTATTTGGCAGTTACTGCCAAAAGAAACAGATGGAGCACAGCATCAGACCTGTCTCGTCAGCTCTCTTCAGCTACCGGTACGACAGTTTCAAGGCAGACCGTGTACAGACGCTTAGGGAACATTGGTCTATATGCTCGTAGGCCTGTCAGATGTGTTCCCCTTACCGCAACTCACTGTCGCCTGCGATTATGCTGGGCTAGAGAGCATGCATTGTGGACACCGCAACAGTGGTATTGTGTGATGTTTTCCGACGAGTCCAGGTTCAGTTTACATTCTGATTCTCGACGGATTTTCATATGGAGAGCGCCAGGTACCCGTTACCACCAAGAGAACACCATTGAACGACACCGTTACGGTGGTGCAGGATGGCTCGTTTGGGGAGGAATTATTCTTGGTTCCAGAACTGACCTGCATGTTCAAAGTGTAACGATGACAGGCCACATCTATCGGGATGTCATTCTGGAACAACATGTACGTTTGTTTCGGGGTGCCATGGGTCCTGAATTTCTCTATATGGATGACAACGCCCGACCACCCAAACATTTGTGCAAACATTGTAGACAAATGCCTTCAATCGGAGGATATCACCCGTATGGATTGGCCAGCATACTCACCGAACTTGAATCCAATAGAGCATGTGTGGGACATGCTTGGCCGACGTATTGCAGCCCGTCAACCCCCTCCCAACTGTCTATCGGAACTTCGGAGGGCATTGCTTGATGAGTGGTGTAATTTTCCAGAAGATCAGATTGATAATCTGATACTCAGCATGCGTAGGCGTTGTAACGCTTGTATTGCATCGTGCGGGAGACATACTCCGTATTAACCATCATACTAACCATGTTATACTGTTTTCTGTAAATAGGTTCTTTTTTGAAATTTGCTCCAGGGAGTAAAAATCGCAATTTTTATTAATTATGTCAAACATATAGCATCTTTTTTGCTCTTTACCTTTTGTTTAATAAATAGACTTTACAAATAAGTCAAATTTGTTTTGCTTTTGTCTCTTTCATTGCCTGAAATTCATTATCCTTAATTTATGGACATGAGTGTAGATACAAAATTACAAACTAACGGAGATGCAAACCTAAAGTGAAAACTAGTAAATAAGTAGTTGAGAAATGGAAAAACTGACTCTTTAAAGTGCCGGACTTAAAGTTATCTTCTACGTCATTAGAGAAGTATAACGTTCAAATTCCACTTATAATGTTCAAATTCCAGTCAGTCGTAGTCAAAATAATATTTTCATTCATATCGTTATTACAATACTTCCTTTTACTTTGTACAAGGAAGTGAAAAACTACAAAAAATATTCAATAAAACAAAAGAAATATTTTAACTACAATGTGCAAATATTAATCTACGAGGAATGCAATTATAAATTGAGTGAATTCAACCGAAAGATTGCATTCCAATGCTTTTGTCATAAATTGTCATTTCAGAATCTCATAATTATATATAATCTCTTTATGCTTTTTAAAGCAATTAAGTTCGGAAACACTTTAAGCTTTTTAATATCTTTAAATTGAATTTTTCCATATCACGGAACATGTGCATATAACGTTCTTAATTCGTTTTCAATATTTGATTATTTTCCCCATGATCGGAAATGCATTAAGAGGCATTTTTCATTCACAAATGTGTGGTATTAAGATATGAATTAAATCAATTTTCCTTTTCTCAAACCAAAGATTTTTTTCAGAAATACAACTCGTTGGTTATGGGAAAAACATTGTTTTTTTATACAGGAGTTTGAAAAGCTTGAAGTATATGAAAGTGTTATTAAAATGTCGTTTAAGAAAATACATTTCATTAAGTTTAAAAATATTCTATTATAGGCTGATTTATGTAAAACAGTAACTTTGATCGAACCTGTCTATGAAAATAATGGCATTATCTTTGTCTACTTTTTTTCAATTACCATATGTTAATTTTGTACATGTACAATATTTTATTATGTGTAGATCTATAAATTTGCTAAAATATATCAAGAGAATAACAATTTAATTTATATTATAAGATATACTACTGTACACAATAGTGTGTTTTACACTTGAATAACTTGCTGAAATGATTTACTTTAATACTAGAACCACGGGAAAGGTTATTTTGACCCCAATTTATATTGTGTTATCTTAACTGATTTTTTTTCAGATAGAAATAGAAGAAATAATATAATACTCATTAAAATATATTTTCAAAATTTATCCTCAGAAATTTTTTATAAAAATTTATATTTTTCTGATAATATAATACTAATTAATATAATATTATAACAGTAATATACTTATTAATATAAAATATACTTTTATGAGTATTATTATAATAATATAATACTTATTAAAATATATCTTACAGAATTTATCCTCAATAATTTTTTAGATAATTTTGTCTTATTTCTGATAATATAATAATAATTAATATAATATTTTAATACTACTATACTAATTAATATAAAATATATTTTAGTGAATACTATTCTAATAATATAATACTCACTAAAATATATTTTTTATACTTATCCTCAGGAATATTTTTTATTAATATTTATATTATTTCTGTTAATATAATATACTAATTAATATAATATTATAAAACTAATACACTAATTAATATAAAATATATATTTAATGAGAAATATTCTAGTAATATAATACTCATTAAAATAGATTTTAGAAAATTTATCCTCAGAATATTTTTTTAGAAAAATTTATATTATTTAATAATTTAATACTAATTAATATAATATTATATTGCTAATATATTAAATAATACAAAATATACTTTAACGAGTAATATTCTGATAATATACTACTCATTAAAATGTATTTTCAAACTTCATCCTCAGAAAATGTTTTATAAAAATTTGTATTATTTCTGATAATATAATACTAAATAATATAAAATATATTTTAATGAGTATTATTCAAATAATATAATATTCATTAAAATATATTTGCAAAATTTATCCACAGAAATATTTTTTATGAAAAATTATATTATTTCTGATAATATAATAATAATTAATATAATATTATAATAATAATATACTAATTAATATAAAATATATTTTAATGAGTATTATTCTAAAAGTATAGAAATCATTAAAATATATTTTCAATTTATCCTCAGAAGACATTTTATAAAATTTTTTATTATTTCAGATAATATGATGCTAATTAATTTAATATTATGATAATGATATACTAACTAATATAAAATATATTTTAATGAGTTTTATTCTAATAATATAATACTCATTAAAATATATTTTCAAAATTTATTGTCAAAAATATTTTTTATAAAAACTTATATTATTTCTGTTAATATAATATACAGATTAATATAATATTAGAATAATAATATACTAATTAATATAATATTATAATAGTAATATAATAATTAATTTGATATTATAATACAATTATACTAATTAATATAATATTATAA
>CM063506.1:68334442-68339442 GCA_032207245.1 Pardosa pseudoannulata | reverse complement strand
ACTTGTACTAGGCAAACCTTGACTTTCCTTTCTGGTATGAATCATCGAACACACGTATAGTGTCTTTCAATAATAATCAAGAATATACGTGTTGAAGTACTTCACGGTTTGCTTGCTTTCTTGTTTGCAAATCACTTCGTTTGCCGATAATTTGTGATAAATACCTTCGCTCACGTACCAAAGGATTCATAAATCCTTGACACGTAGCCGCAAGAAGCAGTTAAGTAGAACTTATTTACATTTTATTCAAATCTATAGTTATGTCTTGATAAAAATGTTCAGTATTTTATCCCAAAATTATTCTCCATTTATTTTATCAAATCCTTTTCAACCATTCAGGAATAATTTAAAACACTTTATTTGAGAAATGTTAAGATATTTGTATCGATATTACTACAGATTTTGTTATGCAGAATTTGTTTTGAAAAAGAAACTAAAATCTATAAATTAAAGAAAACTTTAAATGTAAAGAAAATTTTAGATTTTCTCGTTTGGAAAGCAGAACATGATATTGTAAATCTTTAAAATGTTATGTATTTAGCCACGTATTAAATGATGCAAAAATGCGTTTCTTGAATCCATTTATGCATAAAATATTTTTGTGTTTGTTCTTCTGTTTCGCGGTCTGTTTCTTTTGCTTTCTGAAATGATTTTTAATTTTGCAGGATAAGGATTCAATATTATTTTCTTTTTGGAAGGGGTTGTTAGAGCGCTACATGGTCCACTGGTTTGCTACACGAGGCCTAATAACACCGAGACCTACTGATAAAGTCAATTAGTAACAGCTACAAGCAACCATGCCTTCAGTAGAAATTGAACCCACAAAGAGCGATTACGAAAGCAAAGCCATTCCATTCGACTATATTTCAGCGAAGAGTAAGGTTCTTTCTTACACTTTTGGATTGTTCTACGAGTACAAATTTCTAAGAAGTCAATTTTGAATGCAGATAGAACGTTTTTGTTGTCTCCAAAGTGACTGATGGCTATACATAGAGGACATAGTATAAATGTTATATGAAACATCTAAAACATGTGAATACATAAGAGTTTTACAATAATAACAAAGAACATAGGGATCGCAGGTGTTCCTACCGATTGGATTGTTTTACGCAAGACAAATCTCTAAGACGTCAATTTCGAATGTAGATAGAACGTCTTGATTGCCGCCAAAGTGATTGATGGCTATAGTTAGTGGCCATAGCGTACATTTTATATGAAACATCTAAAACATGTGAATATATAAGGGTTTTACCATAATAACAAGGAACATAGAGATCGCATGCGTGTCTGCCGATTTTCTCTATAAAATGTCCAAATTGTACTAATTGCAGATAGATCTTCATTTCAAATAAACATATTGGAGCAAAAAATAATTTTATATTTTTGTTATGTGTTTTGATTGTTTTCTTTAGTACAATAGGATATAAGATGCAAAAACATCTTGTCTTTTTATGCCACTTTATTGGCTACTTAAGTACCATTATATAGTTATTAATAATTGGTGATTTTGTGAATTTCTGATGTTAGTGGAATTTTAGAGTAAAATTCAACCCCTTGCCTCTGAAATATATTTGACAAAAACGTACCAAAAATGGAATTTTTTAATTTTATTCGTTATACTCATCAAAATGTTAGAAATTGATTTTTTTTAATTTAAAAAAAATAACTACTGTGCGCAATATATCCTTCAGCGAAGAGTAAGGTTCTTTCTCATCCTTTTGGATAGTTTTGCGGAAGACAAATTTCTAAGAAGTCAATTTCGAATGCAGATAGAACGTTTTTATTGTCTCCAAATTGATTGATGGCTATAGATAGTGGCTATAGCGTGCATTTTATATGAAACCTCTCAAACATGTGAATATATAAGAGTTTAACCATAATAACGAAGAACATAGGGGTCGCATACGTGCCTGCTGATTTCTTCTTTAAAAAGTTCGTTGTGCAAATTGAAGATAGATCTTCATTTCAAATAGACATATTGGAACAAAATAAAGAAGTTTATATTTTGTTATCTTGTGTTTTGATTGTTTTCTTTAGTACAATAGGATACAAGATGCAAAAAATCTTGTCATTTATTAAAAATCTTGTCAAGTTATTGGCTACTTAAGTACCCTATTGACGAAAAAATACCAATATATAGTTATTAATAATTGGTATTTTCTTAAATTTATTATGTTAATGGGATTTTAGAGTAAAATTTAACCTCATGTCTCTGGAATATATTTGACAAAACCATGCCAAAAATGGAATTTTTTCTCTTTAATTTTATTTGTTATTATCATCAAAATGTTAGGAATAGATTATATTTTTTTAAATTTAAACGAAATAACTACTATTCTCAATATATTCTTCATTGAAAAGTACGGTTTATTCTTACCCTTGTTTGTTTTGTGCAAGACAAATTTCTAAGAAGTCACTTCCGAATTCAGTTAGAACGTCTTTATTGTCTCAAAAGTGATTGATGGCTAAAGTTAGAGGCCATAGCATACATTTTATATGAAACATCTCAAATTTGTGAATATACAAATGTTTTACAATAATAACAAAGAATATAGCGATCACATACGTACTTGCCGATTTTCCCCATAAAAAGTCCTTTGTACAAATTGCAGATAGATCTTCATTTCAAATAGGCATATTGGAACAAAAAAGAATTTTATAATTGTGTTATGTGATTTGATTGTTTTGTTTAGTACAATAGGATATAATATGCAAATAAAACTTGTCCTTTTATGATACTTTATTGGCTACTTAAGTACCCTATTGACGAAAAAATACCAATATATAGTTATTAATAATTGGTATTTTCTTAAATTTATTATGTTAATGGGATTTTAGAGTAAAATTTAACCTCATGTCTCTGGAATATATTTGACAAAACCGTGCCAAAAATGAAATATTTTTATTTTATTCGTTATTCTCATCAAAATGTTAGAAATTGATTTTGTTTTTTTAATTTAAACAAACTAACTACTGTGCTCAATATATCCTTCAGCAAAGAATAAGGTTCTTTCTCATCCTTTTGGATAGTTTTGCGGAAGACAAATTTCTAAGAAGTCAATATCTAATACCGGTAGAACGTTTTTATTGTCGCCAAAGTGACTGATGGCTATAGTTAGTGACCATAGTGTAAATTTGATATGAAACATTGAAAGCATACGAATATACAAGGTTTTACAATAATAACAAAGAATATAAGGATCGCATACGTGCCTGGTGATTTTATCTTTAAAAAGTCCATTATACAAATTGCAGATAGATCTTCATTTCAAATAAATATATTGGACCAAAATAGAATTTTATATTTTGTTATCATGTGTTATGATTGTTTTCTTTAGTACAATATGATATAAGATGCAAAAAAATATTATCATTTTATGCCACTTTATTGGCTACTTAAGTCCTCTATTGACTAAAACACTCACCAATATATAGTTATTAATAATTGACATTTTCGTGAACTTTTGATGTTAATGGGATTTTAGAGTAAAATTTAACCTCTTGGGTCTGGGATACATTTGAGAAAGACGTGCCAGAAATGATTTTTTTCTCTTTAATTTTATTTGTTATTATCATCAAAATGTTAGGAATAGATTATTTTTTTTTTAAATCTAACAAAATAACTACTATGATCAATATATCCTTCAGCAAAAAGTAAGGTTCATTCTTACCTTTGTTTGTTTTGAGCAAGACAATTTTCTAAGAAGTCACTTCCAAATTCAGTTAGAACGTCTTTACTGTCTCAAAAGTAATTGATGGCTAAAGTTAGCGGCCATAGCATATATTTTATATGAAACATCGCAAATTTGTGAATTTACAAAGGTTTTACAATAATAACAATGAATAAACGGATCGCTTACGTACTTGCCGATTTTCTCTATAAAAAGACCGTTGTGCAAATTCCAGAAAATCTTCATCTCAAATAGATATATTGGAACAAAAAAGAATTTTATAATTTTGTTATGTGTTTTAATTGTTTTATTTAGTATAATAGGATACAATTTGCAAAAAAAACTTGTCCTTTTATGACAATTTATTGGCTACTTAAGTATTCTATTGACTAAAACACCAATATAGTTATTAATAATTAGTATTTTCGTGAATTTCTGATGTTATTGGAATTTTACAGTAAAATTTAACCCCTTGCCCCTGAAATATATTTGAGAAAAACGTGCCAAAAATGGAATTTTTTTTCTTTTTAATTTTATTCATTATTCTCCTCAAAATGTTAGGAATAGATTATTTTTTTTAATTTAAACGAAATAACTACTATGCTCAATATATCCTTCAGCGAAGAGTAAGGGTCTTTCTCACCCTTTTGGATTGTTTTACGCAAGACAAATTCCAAAGTCAATTTTGAATGCAGATAGAACGTTTTTATTGTCGCCAAAGTGACTGACAGCTATAGTTAGTGAACATAGTGTAAATGTTATATGATACATCTAAAACGTATGAATATACAAGGTTTTACAATAATAACAAAGAATATAAGGATCGCATACGTGCCTGGTGATTTTATCTTTAAAAAGTCCATTATACAAATTGCAGATAGATCTTCATTTCAAATAGACATATTGAAACAAAAAAGAATTTTATTTCTTTGTGATCATGTGTTTCGATTGTTTTCTTTAGTACAATAGGATATAAGATGCAAAAAAATAAATATTGTTCTTTTATGCCACTTTATTTGCTACTTAAATACTCTAATGACTAAATCATCAATATATAGCAATTAGTAATTGGAACTGTCATGGATTTCTAATGTTAATAGGACTTAAAAGTAAAGTTTAGCCCCTTACTTGTGGAACATATATGAGAAAATCGTGCAAAAATGGAATGTTTTTCTCTTTAACTTTATTTGTTATTATCATCTAAATGTTAGTAATAGATTATCTTTTTAAAAACAGTTTAAACGAAATAACTACTATGCTCAATATTTTCACTTATATCCATAACGTTAATAGATTAACAGTAATTTTTGCTCAAATTTTAGCAAGATA
>CM063506.1:68291942-68329442 GCA_032207245.1 Pardosa pseudoannulata | reverse complement strand
ATTAATATATTTATTTTCTCTAGTTCTTCACAAGTGTTAGAGAGTTACTTTAAAGTATACCTAAGCTCTAAAATAAATTTTCACTTTAAAACAATGCTTGTTGTGCATCAGTTCTCTTAAAAAAAAATCTGAAAAGTGTATAGAGTAAAATTTAAATATACCTATCCGTCGTTGACAAATGAATTGGAATATAAGCATATCATGTGAATTGCAAAATTTCTTAGATGAATTCAAATATCTTTAAAATTACACTTCTCTAGGCTTAAGTATTACATAAAATAGATGTACTAATATTTGTTGCGTCACTGGACAAAAGGCATGATTTTGACAAATCTAGACTTTTCCTATCGCACTTTATTATAGCTATTTTATGATATAATTTTAATAACTTAATGGATTTTTTATAATGCTGAATCTTCAAAAGCAGTTGTTACCAGATTTTGGTTTTGGTGCAAAAGGTGCAAACAAGTATTTGAAACTTATAATTTTTTTCAGGGGTATTCAAGCATTTCATTTTACTAGTTTCTTATAGACAGTATTTGTTGGAGTTACTTTCAGAAAGAAACTGATAAACAGATTGATATAGCAACAATAACTTTTTGTATTTTTCATAATATACTTCTGGACCTTCTTTAACAATTTTTTTTGCAATATTGACTGAAAAATTATATAAAAAGTAATGGATATGTATCCATAGTAAGCAAGTGCTTTCTTTCTGCCTGAAATCTTTATTCAGCATATATTGCACGCCAATTTGGTAATTTTAGTATATCTCTAAAATATTACATGCTTTTTTATTATTTTAGTATATCTCTAAAATATTACATCCCCCTTCAATATAAAGTATTTAAATGATATATAATGAACAGTAAAATTTTTCTTAGACATTCAACAGAACACTCTGAAAATGCAATAAAGCTCAAAATATAATCAATAAAAGTTTAATGTTTAATACTAAACACACCAACACTTAATAATACTTATTTCTTATATTTCTTTCATTTATTTTCTTGTATTTATTTTATTTTATTTTTTCATTTTATTTATTTATTTTATTCACTTAATACATACCTATCTTTTTATTTCCATTTTAATTCATTACCCATTGCTTTTTTACATATTACCATTCATTTGACCAGTTATAGTATGTTTAGTGTTAAATGAAAAAACTAAAGTATTAATCTAGATTAATGGGCTGTTAAGCATATATCTTTTTCTTCTTATACGTTCCAAGCCAATAGTTGTCTAGTTAGTAATTTGTTTGTTTGGTGATAGCAGTTTCTAATTTCAATGGTTTCTTTCATCCCGATTTATTTATTTATGCAAATGCAGAGGAATGTTAATAAAACATTACCTTATTTTAATTTAATAAAAGGTCTTAAAGAGATCCATTTGCTTAACCTATACCCTTTAATGCAAATTTCAATATAAATACGAGGAAATACGTTTTTAGGAATCCCATAAAGTTGTATAATAATGAATCTAGCAGTAATTCTTAATCATATAAACAAACAAAAGGGCTCCCCATTTATATTTCTTGTTTATAAACGACGATAATTCTTGGGGAAATTCTATCCATATTAATTGAAACCAGTATTTTTTTAAGTCTCTTCATATTTAAATTTAACTTTAGAGCTTACAAAATGAAAATATTAAGGCATAAATTAAAATGATATGATTAAAATATGAAGCATATTATTTTAACCTTCTGAGACGCATATTTAGGGAATCATCTATTTATATTATCTGGCACGTAGTTTTTAAATGTACCAAGATTTTCAGAAATTTATTACTAGACATTATCGCGGACTTATAAACGAGTATTGCATTTCTCATGTAGCCTCATTTATGTTATCACTGAAAGTGTAACTTTATGACTTTATTATGATCTATTTGAAATAAAAATTTTATTAAGACGATATAGAAAATAGCGATCATAAAACAGATACATTTTACATTTTTCGCAAGAGTTGGGGTAGAATTTTATGGCAAAACGTTCATCACTAAAGAGTGAGTTTAATGGTTTGGCAGTGACAACTAATGGGGCTTCTACAAAACAAACAGGGTAATTTTTGCAAACCATTAAATGGAGATTTTGTATTTTAGTATAGTTAAAAAAATTGTCTTCCTACATTTTGCTGTATAGTCGGTGTCATTCTGAATTAAAAAGAAAAGAAAATATATTTCAAAAAGAATTTTCAATTAGAAATATTCTCTATTTTAACAACTCTTCCTATGTTCTCTACCAAAATCTTCCAAATAAACTTATTTATGACGCCTGTTGTTACAAAATGGTTTTGCTACAATATTGGAATGAAGTCACAGAGACTATAGAAAATATAATGCATTGTGAGGAGTAAACTTATAAGAAAGCATCACTCTATGGTAAATATATACCAACTCAGAAAGGACAGACTCAGGAAGAAGAATAAAAATGAAAATATTTTATTGAACATAAATGAGTTGGTCAAAATAATATATTAAGAATATATACTCACATATCATCGGATGACATAACTGCAAGCAGCCTGTTCAAGGTGGGGTCATTTTAAGTTCAGTCACACTCTCTGCTTCAACCCAAATGTGCGCGCCCTTAAATAGGGCTCATTTTTCGCCACCGGGATTGCCAAGGAAAAACCGTGTAGTGATACAGTGCCAATTGTGGACTCGACAGCTGTGCCCTGTAGCTACACAGACATTCCTTAGAGTACCCCTAAATAGGACACTAGAATACCTCTTGACACAGAAAACGGGAAGGTTAAAAGGTGACAAAACAAAACTGCACTAAAGCAGTACCTTCTTACATTCAAACTGGTCTGAATGGTCGTACACCATAAAATGTTGTGAACAATTTTTTACGTCGCAACACCTAAATAGACCTATGACACCCTATTACAGACGTTTTCTTTCTAGTTGCAATTTGTACAAATTTACCGGTTATATTTTTGATGCAACATAAATTTCCAATATATAGAAGCACAGTTTAACGCCCGTAGGGTAACGGTTCTGTTGCAGCAGAAAATTATACCAAAGACCAATATTGCTCTTATGAAATGCTATTAGACTACGCTTTTCTGTTTAATATTGGCTCTTGGCTACTGCTTGGATTTTTAAAAGTTTCCCATTTGAATCTTTAAATGTGAGAATCTCATTGTGCCACAGTACCATATCATACAGCTCAAACATATTTTCCCACTGAAGACAGACATCTAAGTTATCCGATGACTTGAAACTCAGTCAATATCTATATCTATGTGGAACTTCAATTTCCGTATTCCTATAACGTCATAGCCGCTTAACAAATGTCTGATTTTTTCTCGTACAGTATTTTCCTTCATTTTAAAGTATGTATTTTTGTAAAAGATGTAATATATGTAACACATGTAACACATGTGTAAAAGATGTAAGTCCTTGAAGAGCAAACTAATTCAATTTTCAGCAGAGAACTGTAAAAAAAGTCAGATGCGTTTCCTATTCCAGTCGTTTAGAAACAAATAAGTTATATAGCAACAAGAAAGCCCGTAGTAACCAGTCAAGAGTCCTTAACAATGACATTCCTAAGGTTAAATGAACTAATGACCACATAAAAACAGCAACGTACTTCAAGAGCATCGAATGCTTGGCTATGTATTCCAGAATTGCAGAAACTTTTTTTAAGATTTCCTGATGAGTCTGGCCTCTTCGGAGAATTAAATATGGTGAGATGACCAGATAGCTGATTTTCAGCCAGATAGAGATGATTTACTGGAAATTTGACTTTAAACATACCATAAACCAAAGTTTCTACGAAAGACGTTTTATGAAAAGTCAGGAGTGGGATACTGACTGGTAACGTGTTGTCAAGGCTCAGTGTAAAAAATGATGTTACGTTAGCCTAGTGTTTGAGAAAGAAATTAAAACTCATTAAGAAACACGTGGAAAATAGGTCTTGATTAAATGATTTTATACAGTTAAATAAATGCCTAAGGAATACAACTGGAATCAACTTATCATTTGTAGATTTCGAAGACTGATTTCGAGTCGGCTTCGGTCCTAAAACAAAATGTCGAAGCTTTTTTACAAAGGGTTCTCCCACAAACCGTGGATGCCACCGTTCACCTTTTTTCTTCTTGTAACAACCTTGTTCGCTCAAAAATTTTTGACAGCCTCGCGGAGAAAAAACTGGGGTCCCTTCAGAACGGCGGGGGAGGGGTCAAAATTCCCCAAATGAATTGACACCTCTATTGGCTGGGAGAAGTCCTAAATTTCTCTACAGTTCAAACCGGTCATGCCCCGGCATATCCCCGACTAAGACCCACGGGGAACTGAACCGAATGTAACTTATTGTTACACTCAGATAACAGACAAACCACACCTTATAAAAATTTCAATTCATTGCAAATCTTTCACTACCCTCTTATACATACTTACTTAATCAAGATGTACTTTAAATCTATTTTCGTTTTGTTTTAGTTAGGAATTGAAGTTAGTTTTCCTATATAGTATTGTTTTTAGATATTTTCAACGAGGCTTCTTTATTAGTGATTGCTTTTTAGGGTTAATTAGCGTAATATTGTTTTATTGTTCCATGAGGTGATATTGATTCATGTAACGTTTTAATAGAGCAGGAAAATATAGTATTCCTTTAGTAAACCTTTTTTTATTAGTGTACAAATATAGTTATGCATTGTTTTATCTAGCTCCTTTCACTATACGAGTGAAGCTAGATACTCAATTGTTGAGTTTCAACTTCCAGTTTTAATGCTTAGATTATTTTGTTTTTAACTTATTTGTGTTCTCATTTGATTTCTTTAGTTTCTACGTGCTTATTTTACATGGTATACATTGATATGAGTTTTAATTATTTTATCATTTATTTTTTTAAACTAGTCGACCATTCCAATTAAAATATCTGGTATTATCTCTTCGAATTTCTCACTTTCTTCATTACTTAATTACTCTTTTTCATTACTTTTGACACATTAAACGATAAAAGCCATTTAGATAGCTTCTAATTTCACGAAGAACTATGAATATAATGTGCTACTTAAGATAATACAGCATCACCAATAATGTGAGAAGCACATTCACTTGAGCTGCCTCACTTTAGATAGTTTTTAAAGATTTATACAAATTTTAATCAACCAAATGGAGCTGTTGTTGAATACGAAAGCTTCAGTTAATATTTTGATTTCGTACCCATGTTTTGTACTAATTCTCGGTTCAATAAGCTACAATAGGGACATCAATACATCCATTCCAGATTTTTAAGCAAATTTTGTTTCACGGAATTATACTTCCAATTCATCTTTAGCCAAGGTAAATAAGATTTCTGTTGTAGATAAAGCAGCAAGTTGCTCTGAACAGGGTCAGATAAAAAAAAATACCCAGTATAGTTAGGAAAGTTTTGTAAAAACATTATGAATCTACGAAAACTTAAATTGCAAGAAAGATGATAAATTTTTAAAGTTATTAATGAAGACCTAAAATAATTGAAAATGCAAACAAGCGTAGAATGACTCGTTGGAGAAAGATAATGGGATCTTGAGAGGTAAGAAGAGAGGTTTTAGATTGAGGTGTCACATAACTAGGAGATTATGAATGAGGCTGCTTGATATCCATGAGCTAATCTCGAATGGCTTATGGAGTTTACCACATCGTCTTGATAACGGGCACCTTTCCTCAAAGCGGACGAGTCTAACACAGCACACTCTTTGAAAGTTATCATTCTCGATTCTCAAGCACTTTTTTTTCTTTTTTATTTCCTGTTCCATGATACACCACTCTCCTACACTTAACCAATGGGACCTATTGAATTACTTTATTGGTTAACTGAGTCTCCTTGTCTTTTTATTTGATCTCCTGTAAGTATCACCTTCTGCACCTTCTCCCTTTCTAGTCCCTCTAAGTTTATTTTATCATTAAATCACTGCAAAATTGGCCCTTGGGTACCCATAAATAAATGTACAAAGATTATTTTTTCCTCAACTTCAAGCTCTGTGAGATTCTTCTTATCAGTCTTTGATCGCATTTCAAACTGTAACTGCCTCAATCTATATTTCAAAAATTTTAATTCCCTTTGAAGAGATTGAAATCATCTCATTATAGTATACATTTTCATTGCAGTAAAAAATTAATTGATAAAAAAGCAAATGATCGAATAAGAGAGGGAAGAGCTGTATGCATCCAATGGCACGGAAATCTCGAAGATGTTATATACCAGTTTCGTGCGTTAGTAACCGTTAAAAGGGTGTTTGTAATTGCATTGTCAACTCTGGAGGAGCAAAAGTGGTTGGTAGGAATAACATTATTTTTATCAAAAAGAAATTTGAATTGCGCATGTTTGGGGAATATGTTGCACTGACTATAAAAATGTTATAAGTGGCTGACGTATAGCTCTCGTTTATATTTGGGTATTAACCTGTGATCAAATGTATAATGGTTGTTTATTTCTTTTAGTCACAAAGACTAAATATTATTTGGGTTGCTTTGTGTAGATATTTTAAGTTTAAATTCAACCACAGGCTCTGAGATACTACAGACTTAAAACAAAATAAACTAATAAGTTAAATTAAGAAACAGCTTTAAAGTAAAAATAAGTCAATTTATTACAATTATATATACTTATTTAGATTAAGTTATAGATTTAGATTAAGTTTCATATGATTTACTGTTTAACATAATCAAAATAGATGCCACACCAATTAAGATATGATAATAATAATATCCTATCACTTCGTAAACTGTATATATATATAGGAGAGAGGGCCCAATCTCAATTTTAAATATGTATACTAATGCTTACCTTTGTGGATCTTTTGGGTGTGCCAAGGCTGTACTCTTGGAAGCTTTTGTAGATACCTTTCGATTGATGTGATGACAATGTGGACTCCGTATCACCGCTGGTATGGGGCCTTCTAATATAACTCGGGGTGATACTGAAAAGCGGATGAGCTGGAAATCTTCTGGTCTTTGAGAGATGTCGAGGTGTTCCTTGGGCCCAACCCCTAGATCCCCGTACTCTGTCATAGAGTCCTGAACACTTGCCGTTGAACTCTCGACCTCCGAACTCTGACTTCAACTCGACTCGACTCTTCAAACACTCACAGTTGGCTCCTCGACTCGACTCGACTGCTCTGCTCCCTTCGATTCGACTCCACTCTCAAACCTCTCCCTCTCTTTCTAGACTTTTCTTCTTTTATATCAATTTCATCTTTGTCCCCCCCCCTTCCTTCTGTTCGTCCAATCGGGATAGTTGTAAAACTTTTATTGGTCTTCTTAACCCCACCTTGAAACCTTATCCCTTCAAATTGGGCACTGTCCTTTAGGGACTCATAAATAACTCCACAAAAGTACATTCTTATTTAGTGTCATGTACGGAGACGTGATTCTAATCTGGGACTCAGATCTGAACCCTCCCGAGAATCCCGCACGCACAAGACGATAAAAAAAGTTGAAATAATTTCTATTGTCCTCTCCCCTTTACAAAAGCTGTGATGAGGTCAGATTTGGATCCCAAGCATTTTACTTCTCGAATTAATTAATCAATTATATTACTGATCTAAATCACCTCATTACAATGGCGTAAACTATTTAAAGACGAATAAATAGCCTTAGTCAATGAAGCCATATTTGAGAGGCCATAATCTATTTCACAGTAAAAATCTTGTTTACATTTCGGTTTATTCAGTTTTTATATTTTTGGACGTATAAAGGGGTTCCTCGGGGCTCATCAGTTTGAGTCTGACAACGACTTCAGATAGGTCATTCAACAAATGGATTGTACTTGAAACCGGCGGAGTGTCACGAAACTGAAGTTTGAAACAGCGCTGGAAAAAGCACCTCTACATGAATTGCACGTATATAGAAAACCATAGTACTCAATTCCTCATCAATGTCAATCTGTAAAGGTTTAGTTTACCTTTCCTTTTCCCAATTAAAAATGCTCAGAATCTTCGAATAGTGAAAGATTTTCAGTCAATTATTACTCTTATCTCACGTTAACCTTCTTCAAAATAAATCAGTTGAAAAGTTTCCTCTCTAGCACAAGAAATCTGTGCATCATCAAGAAAATAAATTATAATCTGAATTAGGTATTTTATTAATGCGTATAGACTGACGTCTCAAAATGTTTTTACATATTGGCTTCAAATTGTCACTTATTTCCTTTTTCTTTCGTGTTTAAAATTATGCTCGTACTTATTGATACAAACTTGTATAAGTGCATAAAGTATCATAAATCCAAGTTAATAATTTACAAGACTTTGAAAAGTCTTCAGTCCGCTTAAAATAATCTAGTTTTGTTCCATAAAAACAAATAAAATACTATTGCAAATAAAACTTCTATTCATTGTTCTATAGATAAAACAGTGAAAAGAAGAAAAATAGGAATTTAATGGTAAAAAAGAACAAAACTATATAGAAGAATTTTAGAACCTTAACTTTTTTACTGTTCTTTTTTTATTTATAGATCCTACCTTTGATATTAATTATCTCTTAAGTAACTTTCTTTAATGCTCTTATGTTCTTCTAGTAGAAATAATTCAATGGATTACCTGTTATCAACTTCTTCAAAACATATAAAAGAACTCGAAATGAATCGTCTTAAAGATTATCAAACTGAAAGTAATTACTTCCATTAAAGGGGGTATTCAGGACTTCGAGAAAGGGGGTATTCAGATAAAACATTGTTATAAAAACATTGTTATAACTATAAAAGAGACTGCTAGAAAAATGTTCCGAAAGTGAAATATTTACACACAATAGCTTGGCAATTAATTATATTATCTATAGAAAATTATAATCTGTTCCTTATCCAAAAACGCCGTAATTTATAGCCGTAAATTTATAGTTTTACTCAAATAGTTTGAGAACAATCAGAGGGAAAAATAAGTTCATAAGATTGTGAGCAATTCAAATTAGTTTATTTTTAAATTCTCAGTTTATCGTTTTCAAATTTATACGTCTGAAGCACATATATGTAAATGATATACCGTATATAATGGTACAGGTAAAACATTGTTGCTATAAAAGAGACTGCTACAGAAATGTTCTGAAAGTGAAATATTTCCACACAATAGCTTGGCCATTAATTATATTATCTATAGAAAATTATAATCTCTTTGTCATCAAAAAACATCTTGGCCATAAATTAATAGTTTTACTCAAATAGTTTGTGAACAATCAGAGTAAAAAATAAGTTTATAAGATTGTGAGGAATTAAACTTAATTTATTTCTAAATTATCAGTGTATAAAATCTCAGCTGTGTGAAAAAAAGCTACAAAAATGTTTTAAAAGGAAATTATTTTTGCATAAGGATCGGCAATTAACTATATTAACTATAGAAAATCATAATCTTGCTCATCATAAAAAAACATGTTAGTCTTAAAGGAATAGTTTTACTGAAATATTTTGAGAACTATAAGAGTAAAAAATAAGTTTATAAGATTATAAGGAATTAAACTTTTAAAATCAAAACTAAACTTCTAAACTTCTAAATTCTCAGTTTATCGTTTACATATCTGTACATCTGAAGCACAGATTTTTAAAGGATATGCGGTATATAATGGTATATAGATATGTAAATAATACTCAGGACTTAAATAAAACATTGTGGCTGTATGAAAAACAGCTATAAAAATGTTTTAAATAGTAATTATTTTTACATATAAGATCGGCAATCAACTATATTAACTATAGAAAATTATAATCTGTTCACCCTCAAAAAAACATCTTAGCCGTAAATTAATTGTTTTACTCAAATAGCTTGAGAAATATCAGAGTGTGAAATTAATTTATAAGATTGCGAGCAATTCAACATAATTTATTTTTAAATTCTCAGTTTATCGTTTACATATCTGTACATCTGAAGCACAAATTTCTAAATGAAATGCGGTGTATAATAGTATATGTATATATATATATATATATATATATATATATATATATATATATATATATATATATATATATATATGCTGTAGGAAAAATAGCTACAAAAATGTTTTAAAAGGAAATTCTTTTTACATATAGGATCGGCAATTAACTATATTAACTATAGAAAATCATAATCTGTTTATAATAAAAAAAAACATGTTAGCCTTAAAGTAATAGTTTTACTCAAATATTTTAGAACTATAAGAGTAAAAAATAAGTTTATAAGATTGTGAGGAACTAAACTTAATTAATTTATTTTTAAATTTTCTGTTTATCGTTTACATATTTGTACATCTGAAGCACAGATATGTAAATGATATACAGTATATAATGGTACATAGACATGTAAACAATTTTCAGGACTTAGATAAAACATTGTTGCTGTAGGAAAATCAGCTACAAAAATATTTTAAAAGAAAATTATTTTTACATAAAGGATTAGCAATTAACTATATTAACTATAGAAAATCATAATCTGTTCATCATAAAAAACATGTTAGCTATAAAGGATTAGTTTTACTCAAATATTTTAAGAATTATAACAGTAAAAAATAAGTTTATAAGATTGTGAGAAATTCAACTTAGTTTATTTTTAAATTCTCAGTTTATCGTTTTCAAATATATACGTCTGAAGCACATATATGTAAATGATATACCGTATATAATGGTATAGGTAAAACATTGTTGCTATAAAAGAGACTGCTACAGAAATGTTCTGAAAGTGAAATATTTCCACACAATAGCTTGGCAATTATTTATATTATCTATAGAAAATTATAATCTCTTTGTCATCAAAAAACATCTTGGCCATAAATTAATAGTTTTACTCAAATAGTTTGAGATCAGAGTAAAAAATAAGTTTATAAGATTGTGAGGAATTAAACTTAATTTATTTCTAAATTATCAGTGTATAAAATCTCAGCTGTGTGAAAAAAAGCTACAAAAATGTTTTAAAAGGAAATTATTTTTGCATAAGGATCGGCAATTAACTATATTAACTATAGAAAATCATAATCTTGCTCATCATAAAAAAAACATGTTAGTCTTAAAGGAATAGTTTTACTGAAATATTTTGAGAACTATAAGAGTAAAAAATAAGTTTATAAGATTATAAGGAATTAAACTTCTAAAATCAAAATTAAACTTCTAAACTTCTAAATTCTCAGTTTATCGTTTACATATCTGTACATCTGAAGCACAGATTTTTAAAGGATATGCGGTATATAATGGTACAAAGATGTGTAAATAATACTCAGGACTTAAATAAAACATAGTGGCTGTATGAAAAACAGCTATAAAAATGTTTTAAATAGTAATTATTTTTACATATACGATCGGCAATCAGCTATATTAACTATAGAAAATCATAATCTGTTCACCCTCAAAAAAACATCTTAGCCGTAAATTAATTGTTTTACTCAAATAGCTTGAGAAATATCAGAGTGTAAAATAAATTTATAAGATTGCGAGCAATTCAACATAGTTTATTTTTAAATTCTCAGTTTATCGTTTACATATCTGTACATCTGAAGCACAGATTTCTAAATGAAATGCGGTATATAATGGTATATGTATATATATATATATATATATATATATATATATATATATATATATATATATATATATGCTGTATGAAAAACAGCTACAAAAATGTTTTAAAAGGAAATTCTTTTTACATATAGGATCGGCAAATTACCTATATTAACTATAGAAAATCATAATCTGTTTATAATAAAAAAAACATGTAAGACTTAATAGTTTTACTCAAATATTTTAGAACTATAAGAGTAAAAAATAAGTTTATAAGATTGTGAGGAATTAAACTTAATTAATTTATTTTTAAATTTTCTGTTTATCGTTTACATATTTGTACAACTGAAGCACAGATATGTAAATGATATGCAGTATATAATGGTACATAGACATGTAAACAATTTTCAGGACTTAGATAAAACATTGTTGCTGTAGGAAAATCAGCTACAAAAATATTTTAAAAGAAAATTATTTTTACATAAAGGATTAGCAATTAACTATACTGGCCGATTGGTTAGGGCGCTGATCGTCGGTACCTGAGTTCGTGGGTTCGAATCCCACTATGGCATGGATGTTCGTAGCCGTTCGGAATCGGCTTTAAATAGTAGGTCCCGGTCTCATTAGCCCTCGTGTGCAAAACAGTAGACCGTAGCGCTCCAAACCAAACCAATTAACTATATTAACCATAGAAAATCATAATCTGTTCATCATAAAAAACATGTTAGCTATAAAGGATTAGTTTTACTCAAATATTTTAAGAATTATAACAGTAAAAAATAAGTTTATAAGATTGTGAGAAATTCAACTTAATTTATTTTTAAATTCTCAGTTTATCGTTTACATATTTGTACATAGCACAGATTTGTAAATGATATACGGTATATAATGGTACATAGATATGTAAACAATATATAAAACCTTATGTAAAACATTGGTCAAACAAAGGTCTTATATAAAACATTGTTGCAGTATGATAAATAGCTACAAAAATGTTTTAAAAGGTAATTATTTTTGCATAAATAATCGGCAATTAACTATATTAACCATAGAAAATCATAATCTGTTCATCATAAAAAAACATGTTAGCCTTAAAAGAATAGTTTTACTCAAATATTTTGAAAACTATAAGAGTAAAAAATAAGTTTATAAGATTGTGAGGAATTAAACTTAATTTATTTTTAAATTCTCAGTTTATCGTTTACACATTTGTACATCTGATATACAGATATGTAATAATATTATATACATAGGGTGTATACGGTATATAATAGTATATATACATATAAACGATATTCAGGACTTGGTTCAAACATGGTTTCTATAAGAAACACAGCTACGAAAATGTTTTAAAAGGGAATTATTTTTACATAAAGGCTTGACAAATAGCTATATTAACCACAGAAAATCATAATTTGTTTGTCATAGAGAAGAAAAACCAAAATACACAGTTTTATTCAACTATTTATATAATTATTAGAGTAAAATATAAGAAGTTTTTAATATCGAAACCGGTTTCGTTTAAATTCTTTTTATATTTTCAGTTTACCGTTTGAATATCTGTACAATGAAAGTAAAGAGTACTATCTCAGTTTAAAAAATAAATTTTTGAATTTTAGTATATTAGTTCTCCCCTTTTCTATGTATTAAAATCCTTATCTCTATTTCCTAAAATAAAAATATTTAGTGATTTGGAAAAGAAGCAATGAATCAACATGTTTTCGAGATAAAACCAACAATAAATTTTCTTTTTCTACTCTTTTTATATGTTCGCAGACATTATGCCTTTCCTATTATCTTATAGACATTTATAAAGATTCTCTCCAAAAACGGCTACACACAAACAAATCTGTAAAATATCTTTTTTATGTTCTCCTGTTAGATTTGAGATTTGCAACATTGTGTTCTTTACTTACAATGTACAGATATAACCAATGTAACAGATATATGTAAAACATGTTTTCGAGATAAAACTACTAAACAATTTCTTTTTCTACTCTTTTCATATGTTTACAGATACTATGTTTTCCCTATTAGCGTATAAACATTGGCAGTTTTTGGTGAAAATCTGTATAAATATTTATACAGTAATAGGGTCTAATGTCTCTAAACATATGAAAAGAGTAGAAAAAGAAATTGTTTAGTAGTTTTATCTCGAAAACATGTTGATTCTTTGTGGTATAGTTTTACACATAAATGTCTAGGAGGTTATATCTGTACATTGGAAGTAAAGAACACATTCTTACAAATCTCCAATTTAACAGGAGGGCATAATAAAGATACTTTACAGATTTGTTTGTCTGGCAGTTTTTGAAGGAAATCTGTATAAGAATCAAACAAATCTGTAAAATGTCTTTATTATGTTCTCCTGTTAAATTTGAGATTTGCAACATTGTGTTCTTTACTTCGAATGTACAGATATAACCTCCTAGAGATTTATGTGTAAAACTATACCACAAAGAATCAACATGTTTTCGAGATAAAACTACTAAACAATTTCTTTTTCTACTCTTTTCATATGTTTAGAGACATTATGCTTTCACTATTACTTTATAAACATTTATAAAGATTTTCTCCCAAAACGGCCAGACTCAAACAAATCTGTAAAGTATCTTTATTATACTCTCCTGTTAAATCTGAGATTTGCAACATTGTGTTCTTTACTTCCAACGTACAGATATAACCTCCTAGATATTTATGTGTAAAACTATACCACAATGAAGCTGTAAAATAGTTCTTATAAAACCGTCAAAAGAATTGCATCGCCGAAGAAAGGAAAGGAAATATTCATTAAATATCTAGGATAAAAAAAAACGATATTAACCTGGGATTTTACACATAATTCTTAAATGTTTTGAATTTAAAAGAGAAAGGCACAAGATGTTTTTCTGACTGTTGTTAAGCCATATATTCTTGTTTCTATATGCAAAGGAATATATTTTACATTTTCAGAAAAATTTCTCTGAAAAAAAAAAACAAAGCCACCACAAACTGCAAAACTTTCTTTTATTTGAGTTTGCTATGCATAAGCTAGAAATATACGAGGAATACAACAGTATCATCCTGTATTGTGTTGTAAATTTCTGTTTATTTTCTGAACGATTGAAAATGGGCATTTATAAGTTAATTTTAATTTAAACAACTCTCCTCTCTCCTTGGCGTAACTACGGTGCCAATCTCCATTTAGGTGGTCAGCCTTACGCAGAACCTCCAGTGTTTAGTTCCCAAGCGTGCTTGGTTCTCAGTTTCTCTACTCACTGAAGGGATGAAATGCCGAGTCAATCTTGTCCAGCCCCTGGATCGAACCTCGGACCTGTGGCGTGGGAAACCGAAGCGATACCCCAATGCCACTTTGCTTCAAATTTAAACAACAAACATTTCAAATATTTTACCTTCCATTGTTGAAATCAGTTTTGTGGTAGTATTTTTAATTTCAGTGGTCTTTTTTTTTAATTACATATACTTCTACTAATTTAGCGAAGTCCTGGTTTTTGTCAGTAAGCTATTACTTCTTTTCATTATTCACAGAGTTTTGACAGAAGCAGCAGGGACTGCTTAAGGAATAAATCTATTCCACTGACTGACTTGCAGTGTTCAGCTATCCAATTGCTACAATATGCACCTTCATTCGACATTCGGAGTATGCCTGACATGCACTTTTTTTTGTGCAAGTGCATCCCCGTCGATTTTACTATTCCATCTTTCTTATTTTTTTGTTGATATATGATTTTTACTTTATGTTAAAAATACCGGGGGGACCCCAAAGTCCGTTAACCTTTGAAAATTCATAGAGTAAGTACTCAACATATCTGTCGTCATTCATAAACAATTCTTGTGAGACTTCAATGATTTACTCAGGCTTAAATCACTCCGCTAAGTTCTTTATTTGTTCTTGGGTTGTCTAAATGGAAGAAGGACGAACGATATCCGAATGGTTAGGGCACTGATCTTCGGAACCGTACGTTGTGTTCTTGACTTCAAATCTACAGATATAAACTCCTAGACATTTATGTGTAAATCTATACCACAAAGAAGCGGTAAAATAGTTCTTATAAAACCGTCAAAAGAAATGCTTTGCCGAAGATAGGAAAATATTCGTCAAATCTCTAGAATAAAAAAAAGATATTATCCTGGGATTTGACACATAATTCTTAAATATTTTGAATTTAAAAGAGAAAAGCATAAGATGTTTTTCTGACGGATGTTCAGCCATATATTCTTGTTTGTACATGCAAGGAAATATGTTTTACATTTTCAGAAAAAAATTTCTCTGAAAAAAAAGAGGAAACAAAGCCACCACAATCTGCAAAATTTTCTTTTAATTTACGTTTGCTATGCATAAGCTAGAAATATACGAGGAATATAACAATATCATCCAGTATTCTGTTGTAATTTTCTGCTTATTTTCTGTACGATTGAAAATGAGCATTTATAAGTTAATTTTAATTTAAAAAACAAACATTTCATATAATTTATTTTCCATTGTTGAAATCAATTTTGTCATTGTTTTTTTTTAATTTTCGTTGTCTTTTTTTTTTAAATTACATATACTTCTACTAATTTAGCGAATTCCTGGTTTTTGTCACTAAGCTATTACTTCTTTTCATTATTCACAGAGTTTTGACAGAAGCAGCAGGGACTACTTAAGGAATAAATCTATTCCACTGACTGGTTTGTTTTTTATTTGGAATGCTACGGTCTACTTTTTGCAACACGAGGGTTAATGAGACCGGGACCTACAGCTTAAAGCTGATTCCGAACAGCTACGAACATATATGCCACTGCAGGAGTCGAATCCACGAACCCCGGTACCAAACGCAAGCACCCTAACCAATCGGCCATCATTCGGCCTATTCCACTGACTGACTTGCATTGTTGAGCCATTCGATTGCTAAAATATGCATCCATTCAACATTCACATTATGCCTGACATGCACTTTCTTTTTGTGCAACCATGTCGTTTTTACTATTCCATCTTTCTTATTTTTCTTGTTGATAAATAATTTTTAAGTTATGTTAAAAAACCGGAGAACCCAAAAGTCCGTTAACATTTGAAAATTCATATAGTAAGTTCTCAACATATCGGTCTTCATTCATAAACAATTCTTGTGAGACTTCAATGATTTACTAATGCGTAAATCACCTCCCTAAAGTCTTTATTTATTCTTGAGTTGTCTAAATGGCAGAAGGACGAACGATGTCCGAATGATTAGGGCACTGATCTTCGGAACCGTACTTTGTGTTCTTCACTTCCAATCTACAGATATAAACTCCTAGACATTTATGTGTAAATCTATACCACAAAGAAGCGGTAAAATAGTTCTTATAAAACCGTCAAAAGAAATGCTTTGCCGAAGATAGGAAAATATTCGTCAAATCTCTAGAATAAAAAAAAGGTATTAACCTGGGATTTGACACATAATTCGTAAATGTTTTGAATTTAAAAGAGAAAAGCATAAGATGTTTTTCTGACTGATGTTCAACCATATATTCTTGTTTGTATATACAAGGGAATATGTTTTACATTTTCAGAAAAATTTCTCTGAAAAAAAAGAGGAAACGAAGCCACCACAAACTGCAAAACTTTGTTTTATTTACGTTTGCTGCGCATAAACAAGAAATATACGAGGAATATAACAATATTTCACTGCGTTATTTATTTTACTTTAGAACCATTCGTTCCTGTTTGTTAAAACGCAGTATGCCCATTTCGATTCCGTTAGGTTGAAATGGCTTTGTAATTCACATTTGAATGCGCTCTGAATTTATATATTTACGATTTGAAAAAATAAACTTTACACAAAGGAAAGCAAATTCATGCAGCAGTAAATCATGAAAAAATATTATTGTGACAGTCTACCTCAAACATTTTTTAAATTTAAACGAAGATATACAATGCAAATATAACTCAAAATGTACTATACACTACACATGTAACAAATTTAATGTACTTTACTACTATAATAAGATTGTAGAATATATATTATATTGTCTTTAAAAAATTAGATGAAAGAAGATAAGAATCAACTTAAAATCTTTTTAGGGTTTTAAATTTAACAGAAAATTTAAAATTCAGAAATAGTGCAAAATTTACAATACGGTACAAATACAACCAATGTAATATACGTTACTGATAGAATTGTACTATTGTAGAGTGCATAATATAATGTCCTAAAAATTTATATTAAAAAAAATTAATATTCTCAGAAATAGTGCAAAATTTACAAAACGGTACAAATACAGGAAATGTAATATATAGTACTGACAGAGTTGTAAGATTGTAGAGTGCATAATATAATTTCCTAAAAATTTATAATAATGAAATTTAAAATTATCAGAAATAGTGCAAAATTTACAATACGGCACAAATACAACAAATGTAAAATACGTTACTGATAGAATTGTAACATTGTAGAGTGCATAATATAATTTCCTAAAAATTTATAATAATGAAATTTAAAATTATCAGAAATAGTGCAAAATTTACAATACGGTACAAATACAACAACTATAATATACGTTACTGATGTAATTTCCTAAAAATTTATAATAAAGAAATTTAAAATTCTCAGAAATAGTGAAAAATTTACAATACGGTACAAATACAACACATGTAATATACATTACTGATAGAATTGTAGGATTGTAGAGTGCATAATATAATTTCCTAAAAATTTATAATAATGAAATTTAAAATTATCAGAAATAGTGCAAAATTTACAATACGGTAAAAATACAACAAATATAATATATATTACTGATAGAATTGTAAGATTGTAGAGTGCATAATATAATGTCTTAAAAAATTAGATAAAAGAACGTAAGAATGCATCAAAAATCTATTTTATTGTTTTAAATATAATCGAAGATTCAAAATATAAAATTAATGAAAAATTTACTATACCGTATAGATGAAATAAATGTAACATACTGTACTGCTAAAATTGTAAGATTAAAGATATATATTATAATTACTTGAAAAATTTAGATTAAAAATGTAAAATACTGCTTGAAAATATTTATATGTTTTTAAAAATTTAACTGAAGATTAAAAATTCGAAAATCGTGTAAAATTTTCTATACAACACAAATACAGCAAATATAAGTTACTACTAGAATTATAATATCATAGAATATATAATATTATAATTTCGTAAATAAAAACCTAAAGAATAATAACATTAAGTATATGCTCTAAAAATGTTTTAAAGATTTTAAAATAACCATTTTAATATATATTATATAAGATTTTACCGTATTGAGCAAATATACAAAGTTTTCTGATGTCATCCGTAAACATTTGAATTTTCCTCCGAGTAGGACATCTGGATCAATCTTGGGTGGAAGTCAATATGACTTGAGTGAAATGCTGTCAAGCAGTAAATGTTAAAATGGCAAACCGGTGTTTAATTAGTAGAGCGGAAATCTCTGCTACTGAATGATTATTGAATAAGCTCCTTCGAAGTCACTCAACTCGTTCAATCCACTAGTGGTAACCACTATTATATAACTAAATATATATATACATACATATATACATATATATATATATATATATATATATATATATATATATATATATATATATATATATATATATATATATATATATATATATATATATATATATATATATATATATATATATATATATATATATATATTATATATATATATATATAATATATATATATATATTTATATATACATATATATATATATATATATATATATATTTATATATATATATATATATATATATATATATATATACATATATATATATATATATATATATATATGTATGTATATATATATATAATATATATATATATATATATATATATATATATATATATATATATATATATATATATATATATATATATTTATATATATATATATATATATATATATATATATATATATATATATATATAAATATATATATATATATATACATATATATATATATATATATATATATATATATATATATATATATATATATATATATATATATATATATATATATATATATATATATATACATATATATATATATATATATATTTATATATATATATATATGTAAGGAAAAGTAAACTACAACGGGAAACTAATGTAGGCATGGCATTTTGTGTAAAACCCCTAAGACACCCCGAGAAAATTCTCAGGGGTTTTCATATCTTAAATCAAGGGCAAAAACTGCTCTGCTTTCCATTTTTTAACCCCTAGCTTAAATTGACCACTGGGGCTACAATTCACGTGTATAAAACCCCTAAGACAGCCCGAGAAAATTCTCAGGGATTTTCATATGTTACGTCAAGGGCAAAAACCCCATGTTCCTCGGCTTTCCCCTTTTTAACGCCCGTAAAGAAGGGGTCTAACCAATTATAACTCTACATTGCCATTGTGGACAATTTAGGAAATTTCCAAACAAAAAGGAGATGTGCGCTATCGGAGGCAGATTTTCCTAGAGATTTTCCCACAGATTTTAACTGAGATGTTGACCCAGGTGTTAAGGCCCTGTTTCTTATAATTTCATGTTAGCTGACCCCTCAGTTTGTCCTGCCCCTATAATGAAGTGGGAGCTCGTCCTCCAACGTTATATTAATAAAGGCCTTTAGATGAAACAATGTCATTTTCATGGGCCATGACAGCAAGTACCCATCGTGACGTCCGTCTTATATATATATATATATATATATATATATATATATATATATATATATATATATATATATATATATATATATATATATATATATATATATATATATATATATATATATATATATATATATATATATATATATATATATATATATATATATATATATATATATATATATATATATATATATATATATATATATATATATATATATATATATATATATATATATATATATATATATATATATATATATATATATATATATATATATATATATATATATATATATATATATATATATATATATATATATATATATATATATATATATATATATATATATATATATATATATATATATTATATATATATATATATATATATATATATATATATATATATATATATATATATATATATATATATATATATATACATATATATACATATATATATATACATATACATATATATATATATATATATATATATATATATATATATATATATATATATATATATACATATATATATACATATATATATACATTATATATGATATATATATTGAGGGGATACAGAATAAAATATAAAAAGGGATAAATGGAAACATCAAAACAATAAATAAGAATTTTAGTTATCACATTTTAGGGAAGAGGACAAGAAAATTTAAATCTCAGTTTTCATTTTTTATAATTTTTTCATTATTTTTACAATGAGAATATAACAGGTTGTTATATGAAAGATATAAATTATTACAATCTTATAAAAAAACATTTGGTTAAAATACATACAATATTAATTAAGAGTGTTCCTATTGCAAAAGTGTGTAACATTTTATCATTTTATCTTTAAAATTATGTTTATTTTACTTATAGAAAGAAAATTGAGTATCGATATTTACTTACGTTAAATACTATTTATATTAGACTGAATTCAAGTTATGCAATATTTTTAAACAATCCAACAAATTTACTTAAAGTGTTCCTAGAGCAAAATATTGTAACAGCTTAACATATTATCCTAAAATTTTAAATAGAAAGAAAATTGAGAATCGATATTTACTTACGTTAAATACTATTTATATAAGACTGAGTTCAAGTTATGCAACATTTTAAAAGAGTCCAACAATATTACTTAAAGTGTTCCTAGAGCAAAACATTGTAACAGTTTAACATTGTATCCTATCAAATTTATATAAAAAAAAATTGGGTATCGATATTTACTTACGTAAATACTATTTATATTAGACTAAATTCAATTTATGCACCATTTTAAAAGATTCCCAGAAATTTACTAAAGTGTTCCTAGAGCAAAAAATTGTAACAGGTTAAGATTTTATCCTAAAAATGTATATAGAAATAAGTTGAGTACCGATATTTACTTATGATAAATACTATTTATATAAGATTGAATTCAAGTTATGCAACATTTTAATAGAATCCAACAATATTACTTAAAGTGTTCCTAGAGCAAAATATTGTAACAGTTTAATATTTTATCCTAACAAATTTATATAGAAAGAAAATTGAGTATCGATATTTACTTACGTTAAATACTATTTATATAAGACTGAGTTCAAGTTATACAACATTTTAAAAGAGTCCAACAATATTACTTAATGTGTTGCTGGAGCAAAACATTGTAACAGTTTAACATTTTATACTAAAAATTTATATAGAAATAAGTTGAGTACCGATATTTACTTACGTTAAACACTATTTATATAAGACTGAATTCAAACTATGCAATATTTTAAAAGAATCCAACAATATTACTTAAAATGTTCCTACAGCAAAACTTTGTTACAGTATAACATTTTACTCTAAAAATTCATATGGAAAGAAAATTGAGTATGGATATTTACTTACTCTAAATATTATTTATATAAGGACGTAAATTCAAGCAACATTAATAAAGTTTTCTAATGGAAAAGATTGTAAAGTTTTATCATGTTGCTTTAAAAATTTACATAGAAGCAAAATAGAGCATTGATATTTACTTAAGTTAATTACTGTTTATATAAGACAATAAAGTCCAGTTACACAAAATTTTAGCAAATGCTTTAGCCTCACACAGCCTGAACAGACCAGGGGAAGTTAAATCTCAGTTTTCATTTTTTATAGTTTTTAATAATATTTTTATAATGAGAATGTAAAATGTTGTTATATGAAAGATATAAACTACTACAATCTTAGATAAGACGTTTTTGGTTAAAATGCATATAATATTAATTAAGCATGTACCTAATGCAAAAGAGTGTAACATTTTATCATTTGTTCGTTAAAATTATATCTATTTTAAGTATAGAGATAAAATTGAGTATCGATATTTACTTATGTTAAACGCTATTTATATCTGAAAGAATTTAAGTTATGCAACATTTTTAAAGAATCCAACAATATTACTGTAAGTGTTCCTAGAGCAAAACATTGTTACAGTTTAACATTTTATCCTAAAAATTTATATAGAAAGAAAATTGTGTATCGAAATTTAATTACGTTAAAAACGATTTATATAAGACTGGATTTAAGTTATGCAACATATTAAAGGAATCCAATATTACTCAAAGTGTTCCTAGATCAAAAATTCGCAACAGTTTAACATTTTATAATAAAAATTTACATAGAAAGAAAATTGAGTATCGATTTTTACTTACGTTAAATACTATTTATATAAGACTGAATTCAAGCTATGCAACATTTTAAAAGAATCCAACAATATTACTTAAAATGTTCTTAGAGCAAAACATTGTTACAGTATAACATTTTATCCTAAAAATTTATATAGAAAGAAAATTGAGCATTGATATTTAATTACGTTAAAAACTATTTATATAAGACTGAATTTAAGTTATGCAACATTTTAAAAGGAATCCAATATTACTTAAAGTGTTCCTAGAGCAAAAATTCGTAACAGTTTAACAATTCATAGTAACAGTTTCTATAGAAAGAAAATTCAATATCAATGTTTATTTATTCTAAATACTATTTATGGAAGACAGTAAATTCAAGCAACATTTTAAAAATTTGCAACAATATTAAAGTTTTTTTCCAGGAAAAGTTTGTAAAGTTTTATCATGCTATTTTGAAAATTTACTTAGAAACAAAATTGAGGATTGGTATTTACTTACGATAAGTACTGTTTATATAAGACTGAATTTAAGTTATGCAACATTTTAAAAGGAATCCAATATTACTTAAAGTGTTCCTAGAGCAAAAATTCGTAACAGTTTAACAATTCATAGTAACAGTTTATGTAGAAAGAAAATTCAATATCAACGTTTACTTATTCTAAATACTATTTATGGAAGACAGTAAATTCAAGCAACATTTTAAAAATTTGCAACAATATTAAAGTTTTCTTCCAGGAAAAGTTTGTAAAGTTTTATCATGCTATTTTGAAAATTTACTTAGAAACAAAATTGA
The DNA here is from genome assembly GCA_032207245.1 of Pardosa pseudoannulata. Classification (NCBI taxonomy): domain Eukaryota; kingdom Metazoa; phylum Arthropoda; class Arachnida; order Araneae; family Lycosidae; genus Pardosa; species Pardosa pseudoannulata. Next base: position 68,305,885 of record CM063506.1, on the reverse strand, counting down.
GGATTGATATTTACTTACGATAAGTACTGTTTATATAAGACTGAATTTAAGTTATGCAACATTTTAAAAGGAATCCAATATTACTTAAAGTATTCCTAGAGCAAAAATTCGTAACAGTTTAATAATTCATAGTAACAGTTTATATAGAAAGAAAATTCAATATCAATGTTTACTTATTCTAAATACTATTTATGGAAGACAGTAAATTCAAGCAACATTTTAAAAATTTGCAACAATATTAAAGTTTTCCTCCAGGAAAAGTTTGTAAAGTTTTATCATGCTATTTTGAAAATTTACTTAAACAAAATTGAGGATTGATATTTACTTACGATAAGTACTGTTTATATAAGACAATAAAGTTAAGTTATACAACATTTTAACTACTGTTTGAGCAATAAACAGTTTTATGGTGTTTCAGGGTATTAAATTCTCTATAAATAACTTAAAATAATAAATTGCTATTTTAAAAATTATACTCAGATTTATGAGAGTACATTAGTAGACAGTATAAAACAATAGACAAAATAAAAAAAATGGCAAACTGAAAATTATTAAGTTTACATATTTAAAATGAGAGAGTATAACAAAAAATAATCATATTATTTGAAAAATGTTTTTAGATAAGGAAGTATGAACCTATATTGAAATTTTCAGAACAAAAAAAGAAATCACGTCATATTTTTGGTAGAATTTACCATTCTAGAGATCCCTTGTACCCTTGAGATTGTATGAAAATATGTTTTTATACCACGTACATTCCATATCATTTTTACAGCAAAACCAAGAAAAAAATACAATATATCGTAAAGAATAAAAAATAAATGGAGCAAAGAACACCGAAAAAGTTAATGCTAAACACTGTGGTTCGTGTTAAAATCAGGTAAAGAGGATTCTTTACAAAGCAATTCTAAAATTCACTTATACTAAATAGGCTCTTTCACACATATTCGAATCAACTATTCAATGACACACCTGACTGTAAGTAAATGCTTCAGTCAATTTCACCAATGTTGCTTCGTCTCCTTAGTTCTTCAGTACCATGTTGTGAAATTCAAGTAGACTACTGCTTGAATAACAAACTTATTGAACACACATATAGGCTCTGTTATTATATTTTTGGAAAAAAACCAAGAGAATAAGGCAAAATACATCGAAAAGAATAAAAAATAAATAGATAAAGAACAGATATAAAATTAAGGCTAAATCCTGTGATTCAAGTTAATAAAATCAAGAAAAGAACTTTTTTTGACATTGTATTTCTAAAATTCACCTACAATAAATAGGCTCTTTGAAATGTATCCAAATGAACTATTCAATGTTACACCTGGGTTCACGTGAACCCTTCAATCCATTTCACGAGTGTTGCGTCTTGCCTTAGTTCTTCAATACCATGTTGCACAGGTCATGGAGATTATTTCTTTAAGAAAATTACTGAACACAGACATCTTCTGTTATTACATTATTGCAAGAAAACCTAGAGAATAAGACAGAAGACATCGAAAAGACTAAAAGATAAATAAAGAACACGTATAAAATTAAGAGTAAACACTGTGATATAAGTTAATAAAATCAAGTAAATACTCTTTTTTTTACATTGTATTTCTAAAATTTACCTATACAAAATAGATTCTTTCAAATGTATCCAAATCAACTATTCAATTACACACCTGGCTGCAAGTGAATCCTTCAATCAACTTCACGAGTATTGCGTCTAACCTTAGTTCTTCAATACCATGTTGCACGGGTCATGGAGATTATTTCTTTAATAAAACTACTGAACACAGACATGTTCTGTTATTACATTATTGCAAGAAAACCTAGAGAATAAGACAGAAGTCATCGAAAAGACTAAAAGATAAATAGATAAAGAACAGGTATAAAATTTAGAGTAAACACTGTGAATCAAGATAATAAAATCAAGTAAAGACTCTTTTCTTTACATTGTAGTTCTAAAATTTACCTATACAAAACAGTCTTTCAAATGTATCTAAATCAACTATTCAATGACACACCTTGCTGCAAGTGAATCCTTCAATCAATTCCACTAGTGTTGCTTCTCACCTTAGTTCTTCAATACCATGTTGTGAAATTCATAGAGATTATTTCTTTAATAATAAAGTTACTGAACACATATATGTTGTGTTATTACATTTTTGCAAGAAAACGGACAGAATAAGACAGAAGACATTAAAAAGAATAAAAGATAATTAGATAAAGAACACGTGTAAAATTATGTATCCAAATCAGCTATTCAATGACACCTGGCTACAAGTGAATCATCCTTCAATCACTTTCACGAGTATTGCGTCTAGCCTTAGTTCTTCAATAACATGTTGAGAAGCTCGTGAAGATTACAGTTTGAATAATAAAAATGCTGAACACAGATATGTACTGTTATTACATTTTTTTACAAAAAAAACCCATGAGAATAAGACAAAAGAAATCAAAGAGAATAAAAGATCATTAGAAAAAAGAACACGTACAAAATTAAGGCTAAACACTGTGATTAAAGATAATAAAATCAAGTAGACTCTTTTTTTTTTACATTGTATTTCTAAAATTCACCTACACGAAATAAACTCTTTCACACGTATTGGAATCAACTATTGAATGACACACCTGGCTTCAAGTGAATCCTTCGATCAATTTCAAGAGTGCTGAGTCTGGCCTTAGTTCTTCAATACCATGTTGCAAAGATCATTGAGATTACTGCTTTAAGAGTAAAATTACTGAACATAGATATGTTATGTTAGTACATTTTTGCAAGAAGACCAACAGAATAAGACAGAAGACATCAAATAGAATAAATGATAAATAGATAAAGAAAATGTGTAAAATTAAGGGTAAACACTATGATTCTAGCTAATAAAATCAAGTAAGGACTCTTTTATTACATTGTAGTTCTAAAATTCAGCTATACGAAACAGTCTTTCAAATGTGTCCAAACCAACTATTCAATGACACACCTGACTGCAAGTTAATGCTTCAATCAAATTCTAGCCTTAGTTCTTCAGTACCATGCTGCAAACGTCATGAAGATTACTACTTAAATAATAAAATAACTGAACCCAGATATGTTCTGTTATCAGTAAGTTTTGAAACTACATTGTTTTTACATCCATTGTAATTTATAGAAATCCAGTTTCATTTGTTGATTTCTTATCTTTGCTCATTTTCTACTTTTATGACTAATTTATGGACTTAAGAAAATTTGGCACACCGGTGTACATTTAACACAATGCTTGTCAACAAAAAAAGGATGTTAATAACCAAATTCTATTCGATCAACATATTTCTGCCTTTTCTAAAACTGCGATCAATATAACAGGAAGTAAAATCATTTAAATAATTCTAAAAAGTAGAGGTAACAAAAGATGTTCAAAAATCAAATATCTTTTAATTCCCATTTAGCCTCATTTTTTTTCTCTCAAGCACATTCCATTATTAAAGATTTCAATTATTTAAGATTTTATGTCAGAAAATTAGTTTCTTTTGTTATTTTGAATATACGAGCATAAAAAGATTGCTTCCAATACGAGCATAAAAAGATTGCTTGAAATTTATTCTTATTTTATTTTCAAAATGGAACTACCATAAATGTTATAGAATCTCCATCAAATTAAACTAATATCTTGAAAAAAGTTTTAATAGTCTTTTAACAAATAATTCACCATCAATGGCATCATGTATAAAATAGCTATCGTAAAATCTGTTATTTAAATTTATTTGTATTCTTAAGATTTTTTTACGATGTCATTCAATAAAGTTTAAAAAAAATAAAAAGTTACTCCATATATAGAGCTTATTGAATGGGGTATAAAGATTGGAATAGGGAAATTGTTTGATAAAAGAAATTGTTTGAAATTGTTTTATAAAAGGAAGATTCATCGTGAAATTACTAGATTTCATTTTTAACTTAAAACATTTTTTCTCCCTTAAACAAACAAAAAATTGAGTAACTAAATTTCTTCATAATTAGCTTTCAAAATTAGTTGGTAATTTTATTTTTACATTCAATAATTACATTGAAAATGGTTTCATCAACATATTTTACTTACTAAAAGTCTTTAAAAAATATATTTGATGTGTGGAGAATTCTATTTGTACAATATATCAACTCATTAGACAAACTAATTGTTAAATTACAAAAACTTATTTTGATGCCATATTAATTCCAAATTAATTTGAGTTTAATGACGATTAAAATTTTGATGATTAACATTTTAATATTAAATTATAGACTTTAAATAGCATCGTATTCTTATGATAATATCTTTTATAAAAGCTCAAATTATTGTAAAAATTCTGACAACCGATAAAATTTTAATCTCTCTTTAAGTGTAATGTTCAAAGCATTTTACAATACAGTTCAGAGCCGTTAAATATTTGATTATGTTTACTATGTATTTCTTTATTTTAAACCCTCTCATAAAATTCCAAAATTACAAAAACTTATTTTGATGTCATATTAATTCCAAATTAATTTGATTTTAATGATGATTAACATTTTAATATTAAATTATAGACTTTAAATAGCATCGTATTCTTATGATAATATCTTTTATAAAAGCTCAAAAAATTATTGTAAAATTCTGAGAACCGAAAAAATTTTAATCTTTAAGTGCAATGTTCAAAGCATTTTACAATACAGTTCAGAGCCGTTAAATTTTTAATTATGTTTACTATGTTTTTTTTTATTTTAAACCCTCTCATAAAATTCCAAAATTACAAAAACTTATTTTGATGTCATATTATTTACAAATTAATTTCATTTTAATGATGATTAACATTTTAATATTAAATTATAGACTTTAAATAGCATCGTATTCTTATGATAATATCTTTTATAAAAGCTCAATTTATTGTAAAAATTCTGACAACCGAAAAAATTTTAATCTTTCTTTAAGTGTAATGTTCAAAGCATTTTACAATACAGTTCAGAGCTGTTGAATTTTTGATTATGTTTACTATGTTTTTCTTTATTTTAAACCCTCTCATAAAATTACAAAATTACAAAAACTTATTTTGATGTCATATTATTTACAAATTAATTTCATTTTAATGATGATTAACATTTTAATATTAATATATAGACTTTAAATAGCATCGTATTCTTATGATAATATCTTTTATAAAAGCTCAATTTATTGTAAAAATTCTGAAAACCGAAAAAATTTTAATCTTTCTTTAAGTGTAAAGTTCAAAACATTTTACAATACAGTTCAGATCCGTTAAATATTTGATTATGTTTACTATGTTTTTCTTTGTTTTAAACCCTCTCATAAAATCCCAAAATAATTTCATTAATACATAAAATAACTAATCCTCTGTAATCAATAATTTATATTCTTATGTATTTAAACATAATAAAAATTATTAAGTTGCAATATCAATAAATTATTAAGTTGTTAGCTTCCGATATTTTGAGGTAAGTGAACATTTAAATTTTAAAAGAAATTTTCGTGAGAATGTAGAAGAAAGTAATAAATAATAAATTTTATTTGTGATTAGAATGCTTTCGTTTATGTTTTATTAAACAAAACCTCATTGAATGTACATAAAAATTACAATTTTTTTTAAATAAATGCTATGCACTGTCAATACTTTTTTGAAACACTGTACCTGAAAAAAATTAACTATTTTGTATAAAAAGAAATCGAAAGTTTTTCCAATGGTGTAATAAAGTTCTTGTAAATGTTTTAGATTCGTATTCATGTGTAGTAATTTTCTTTTAGTTTGAACAATCAAGTTAAATTTCTTTAAAAAAGCATGAATACCCAATTGCTTTTTATTTAACATTCTTAATCCAGGTTGCTTTTTCTTAAAATCTCTTTACAGGAGCTTGAAATTCTATTTTAACTTATTCAAATAGAAAATTTGGGGGAAATACTCTTGAATAAATTGTAATTTAAAAGAATTTTTAAAGTTTTCTCTTTCATCCTATTCTACGCTATAATAAACAAAGAAATATCTCTCTCTAAGTCTGTAAACATGTCATGTTTTTTTTTGCTGAGATATATCTGATACACGCTCAATAATTTGTTTATCTTCATATTCATCTAAAGTCTACCGATACTGTGAATGCAGTTTAAAATCACTTTCAATTCATTTAGTCAAACCTTGTTGTTATGTATAAAAACAAACGAACAAACTTATTAATTTTCAAAGATATATAACTTATTATATTTATTAGTCCGTGAATTAGACTCCTAGACTTTTATAAAAATAATTTGTTCTTAATATTGAATGATAATAATGATAAAAATTTCGTTACAACAAAAAATTACCGATGATTAAATTTAAAATTATCACATATGTACCTAATCTACTATTTGAGCCTAATATAAAAGAAAATTATTTACGTAATATCTAAGATTAGTGATACAGCGTATGAAAATAATGAAGACGATATTTGAATAATTTAAAATAAGAAATGATTAAATGAGATGGTTAAAGGAATGAAGTCATAATGCTAGAGAAAAATGTTATTTTTACCTATTTATTATATGATAAATTTAATCCCAGGGAAAATAGGTCTTGCAATAAAGGCATGAAAAGCTCGAAAAGGGGGAACGGGTAGATTCCGAACGTTTTAGAGACGACAGTATTTTTCGCTATGATAAGAAGCATATTTATACCCATTTGAAGTATATATTTATACCAATTTGTGATTTCGGAATGCTAATAAAAAATATCTACATTTCAAAATGCTTTTGAAAATTAATATTTCAAATAATCCGTAATATATTTTAAACTTTTAATAAAGTATTTTAAAAGGTTTTAAAGAAGACAGTACTTTTCACTGGGATATGAAGTATATTTATGCTAATTTATTTTATAATCGGATCGATAGTTTAGGAGAAGATAAACCTTACTCGCTTTGAATTATGCTAACCCTAACTCATCAAAATACTAATATGGATGCTTCTATCCATTCTAGCTCCGACCGTTTCATAAATTCGAGGACAGACTGGCAGATAACTTAGGCTATTATTTTATATAGGATTATTCTAGAACAATAATGCTACACACTAAAAGAAAATAAAAAGGAAATTAAAGAAGTAAAATGCGTACATCAAAATTACTCACAATTTTTCTTGAATAAAAATTTTATACAAGACCTAACAATATTAAAAATCCATATGACCATATTTAATGTTAACTATAATATACATTCATACAGCACAGTCACGTTTTCATTTCATATATAAATCTTTATAGCTATATATCTCATATGCTTTTCTAGACCACTATCTGAAATTTCGTCATAGAAATATTCTATGTATTATTTTCTTTCTCGGAATAAATCCTTAGGCTGATATATTAATATAGATTGCGTAAGTAAGCCTTTCGTAGAAAATCATTCATATCAGTAAAAGTGATACGCTATAAAATTTGTAGCTATGCTAGTTCAAAGAAAGGAATCTCTATATTATAATCGGGATAAAGTGCATTGGTTTTATATAATACAATGAGAAAAAAATTATAGCTATATATATGGTATGCTTTTCCAGAGAGCAATCTGAAATTTCGTCATAGAAATGTTCTATGTATTATTTTCTTTTGCGGAATAAATCCTTAGGCTGATATATTAATACAGATTACGTAAGTAAGCCGTTCGTAGAAAATCATTCATATCAATAAAAGTGATATACTATAAAATTTGTAGTTTTGTTAGTTTAAAGAATGGAATCTGTATATTATAATCGGGATAAAGTGCATTGGTTTTATATAATAAAATGAGATAAAACTTATAGCTATATATATGGTATGCTTTTCCAGAGAGCAATCTGCAATTTCCTCATAGAAATGTTCTATGTATTATTTTCTTTTTCGGAATAAATCCTTAGGCTGATATATTAATATAGATTGCGTAAGTAAGCCTTTCGTAGAAAACCATTCATATCAGTAAAAGTGATACGCTATAAAATTTGTAGCTATGCTAGTTCAAAGAAAGGAATCTCTATATTATAATCGGGATAAAGTGCATTGGTTTTATATAATACAATGAGAAAAAAATTATAGCTATATATATGGTATGCTTTTCCAGAGAGCAATCTGAAATTTCGTCATAGAAATGTTCTATGTATTATTTTCTTTTTCGGAATAAATCCTTAGGCTGATATATTAATATAGATTGCGTAAGTAAGCCTTTCGTAGAAAACCATTCATATCAGTAAAAGTGATACGCTATAAAATTTGTAGCTATGCTAGTTTAAAGAAAGGAATCTCTATATTATAATCGGGATAGAGTGCATTGGTTTTATATAATACAATGAGAAAAAAATTATAGCTATATATATGGTATGCTTTTCCAGAGAGCAATCTGAAATTTCCTCATAGAAATGTTCTATGTATTATTTTCTTTTTCGGAATAAATCCTTAGGCTGATATATTAATACAGATTACGTAAGTAAGCCGTTCGTAGAAAACCATTCAGATCAGTAAAAGTGATACGTTATAAAATTTGTAGCTATGCTAGTTCAAAGAAAGGAATCTCTATATTGTAATCGGGATAGAGTGCATTGGTTTTATATAATACAATGAGAAAAAAATTATAGCTATATATATGGTATGCTTTTCCAGAGAGCAATCTGATGTATTGCGCCATGCAAAAAATACTATATTTAAAACAGCCGCTTACAGTGAATCGTGGTATGGGTTTTGAAATTATTTTTGTTTATTTAACTGCACATTAACGACTTTTGTTTGCAGAGCTATGATCAAATCTTCGCAACACATGGACTATTTGAACAATAATCTATATTTTGAAGTATTCATATATTTGGCAGTATATATGTTTGATGTCCCAAATTTAGCGAATCGATTGCAAACCGTGTGGTTATGTACAAAAAACAAACACACAAACGAACGAACTTCTTAATTTTCAAAGATATATAACATAAGTGCTATATATTTATTAGTCCGTGAAACAAACTGCTATACAGTGATCCCTCATTTTTCGCGGATAATGGGGACCAGTAACTTCCGCGAAAAGTGAAAAACCGCGAAGTAGGGTTTGCCCCTAGGAATTTTCGTGTATGGGGATACACGAATATTTTAAATATGTAAACAGTATTTATACTTTACACATTTAAGACAAAAGTTACAGCAGTATACGTATTTACTTAAACGTGTCAGTGCTAATTAATAAGGTTAATTACAAAACCTAATAGAGTAATTAACATTAATCAGCATTGCTTTCTGAGTGAGGCGAAGAGTCTTGTGTTGATGGCGGAGGAGAGGTTTTCACTTGACTCGTAGAAGTTTTAGGCTCCCTCTGAAATTCTTCTACTTTAAACGCTGACTGTGAAGCCATGGGGCTTTACCTTGGAGAGAATAGGGATGTGTGGTTGTTGTCTTTGTTTTACATTTTTCTTTCAAAATTCCCCTGTATAAGGATATAACCCCTTCAATGTGATTGCTCAACTCGACAGCTCGAACTATATTGTCGTCAATGTCTTGTGTAAATTCTTGCCATGTTGCACAATTGTTGTGGATTCTCCAGGGTAAGGCCAAGCTTTTCAGTTTGCTCTTCGTCTTCCTCTTCAGTTTCTTCCTCACTTGAAGACTTTGTCATCTCAAGAGCCCCTGATATGTATTCTGAGTCAACTCATCTCAACTCTTGTTTTGCCAAACCATGGCCGATTGGTTAGGGTGCTGATCTTCAGTACCAGAGTTCGTGGGTTCGAATCCCACAGTGGCATGGATGTTCGTAGCCGTTCGGAATCAGATTTAAGCTGTAGGACCCGGTCTCATTAGCCCTCGTGTTGCAAAAAGTAGACTGTAGCACTCCAAACTAAACCAAACCAACTCTTGTTTTGGCATACAAGGAAACTTCTCTCTCGCGCATCAACATGAAACAAAGCTCCTTTCCTTGATGTGGCTACCGATATAGTTGTATTTTTTCATTTTTATTTTTTGATGAATATTTTGGAAAAACCAGCGAAGGACTGAAGGTGCGAAATATGAAGCGCAAAATGGCGAGGGAACACTGTAATTCCATATGGATTCTAGTACTTTCATCCGTGATGAACTGAACTGCATTATATAAACCAACAGACTCCAATATTGAGTAGCAGCGATTTATCTGCTCAGCTATCGTGTGATTTGTTATAGAGATGGATTTATATAATTTTTCTTTAAAGGGACTAACAACATGGATCACTGAACTGCTTAAAGAATTGTATTTCTGCACTTCTAGTTGTTGTTATCTTTTTTTTTAGTCCTCAATTTCATATTCTAACATGACTAAAATTACAGTGTTCTCTATGTTGTGCAAATTAATTATGAAGAACTTATTTATCTTTCTATATCTCTCCCTTTAAATATATATATATATATATATATATATATATATATATATATATATATATATATACATGTCATGGTCCTCAGTTAAGGTGAAAGGGACAAAACATTCTCTCTTGGTAAATCATCTCTTTATTTAATGAAGAGTTTCGTTTTCAAGGCGTCACTTTCGCCATTTTCATTTATTCGGTGCAGAGCCAAGCGTGGAGTGTGTTGACCTCGAAAAGGGGGAAAGGGGTAGATTTCGAACGTTTTAAAGATGACAGTATTTTTCTGTCTGATATGAAGCATATTTATAAAAATTTGAAGTATATATTTACACCAATTTGTGATTTCGGAATGCTAATAAAAAAATATTTACATTTCTTTTTAATATTCTTTTGAAAATAAATATTTGAAATAATCCGTAATATATTTTAAACTTTTAATAAAGTATTTTAAAAGTTTTTAAAGACAATAGTATTTTTCACAGTGATATGAAGTATATTTATTCCAATTTATTTTATATTTGTATAGATAGTATAGGGGAAGATAAACCTTACTCGCTTTGAATTTTGCTAACCCTAACTGTTCAAAAATCCAATATGAATGCTTCTATCTATTCCAGCTCCAACCATTTCATAAATTCGAGGACAGACTGGCAGATAACTTAGGCTATTATTTTATATAGGATTATTCTAGAACAATAATGCTACACACTAAAAGAAAATAAAAAGGAAATTAAAGAAGTAAAATGCATACATCATAATTACTCACTATTCTTCTTGAATAAAAATTTTATACAAGAACTAACAATATTAAAAATCTATATGACCATATTTAATGTTAACTGTAATATACATTCATACAGCACAGTCACGTTTTCATTTCATATATAAATCTTTATAGCTATATATCTCATATGCTTTTCTAAACCATGATCTGAAATTTCGTCATAGAAATGTTCTATGTATTATTTTCTTTTTCGGAATAAATCTTTAGGCTGATATATTAATATAGATTGCGTAAGTAAGCCTTTCGTAGAAAACCATTCATATCAGTAAAAGTGATACGCTATAAAATTTGTAGCTATGCTAGTTCAAAGAAAGGAATCTCTATATTATAATCGGGATAGAGTGCATTGGTTTTATATAATACAATGAGAAAAAAATTATAGCTATATATATGGTATGCTTTTCCAGAGAGCAATCTGCAATTTCGTCATAGAAATGTTCTATGTACTATTTGCTTTTTCGGAATAAATCCTTAGTCAGATATATTAATATAGATTGCGTAAGTAAGATTTTCGTAGAAAACCATTCATATCAGTAAAAGTGATACGCTATAAAATTTGTAGCCATGCTAGTTCAAAGAAAGGAATCTCTATATTATAATCGGGATAAAGTGCATTGGTTTTATATAATACAATGAGAAAAAAAATTATAGCTATATATACGGTATGCTTTTCCAGAGAGCAATCTGAATTTTCCTCATAGAAATGTTCTATGTATTATTTTCTTTTTCGGAATAAATCCTTAGGCTGATATATTAATACAGATTGCGTAAGTAAGCCTTTCGTAGAAAACCATTCAGATCAGTAAAAGTGATACGCTATAAAATTTGTAGCTATGCTAGTTCAAAGAAAGGAATCTCTATATTATAATCGGGATAAAGTGCATTGGTTTTATATAATACAATGAGAAAAAAATTATAGCTATATATATGGTATGCTTTTCCAGAGAGCAATCTGAAATTTCGTCATAGAAATGTTCTATGTATTATTTTCTTTTTCGGAATAAATCCTTAGGCTGATATATTAATATAGATTGCGTAAGTAAGCCTTTCGTAGAAAACCATTCATATCAGTAAAAGTGATACGCTATAAAATTTGTAGTATGCTAGTTCAAAGAAAGGAATCTCTATATTATAATCGGGATAAAATGCATTGGTTTTATATAATACAATGAGAAAAAAATTATAGCTATATATATGGTATGCTTTTCCAGAGAGCAATCTGAAATTTCGTCATAGAAATGTTCTATGTATTATTTTCTTTTTCGGAATAAATCCTTAGGCTGATATATTAATATAGATTGCGTAAGTAAGCCTTTCGTAGAAAACCATTCATATCAGTAAAAGTGATACGCTATAAAATTTGTAGCTATGCTAGTTCAAAGAAAGGAATCTCTATATTATAATCGGGATAAAGTGCATTGGTTTTATATAATACAATGAGAAAAAAATTATAGCTATATATATGGTATGCTTTTCCAGAGAGCAATCTGAAATTTCGTCATAGAAATGTTCTATGTATTATTTTCTTTTTCGGAATAAATCCTTAGGCTGATATATTAATATAGATTGCGTAAGTAAGCCTTTCGTAGAAAACCATTCATATCAGTAAAAGTGATACGCTATAAAATTTGTAGCTATGCTAGTTCAAAGAAAGGAATCTCTATATTATAATCGGGATAAAGTGCATTGGTTTTATATAATAAAATGAGATAAAACTTATAGCTATATATATGGTATACTTTTCCAGAGAGCAATCTGCAATTTCGTCATAGAAATGTTCTATGTACTATTTGCTTTTTCGGAATAAATCCTTAGTCAGATATATTAATATAGATTGCGTAAGTAAGATTTTCGTAGAAAACCATTCATATCGGTAAAAGTGATACGCTATAAAATTTGTAGCTATGCAAGTTCAAAGAAAGGAATCTCTATATTATAATCGGGAAAAAGTGCATTGGTTTTATATAATACAATGAGAAAAAAATTATAGCTATATATATGGTATGCTTTTCCAGAGAGCAATCTGAAATTTCGTCATAGAAATGTTCTATGTATTATTTTCTTTTTCGGAATAAATCCTTAGGCTGATATATTAATATAGATTGCGTAAGTAAGCCTTTCGTAGAAAACCATTCGTATCAATAAAAGTGATACGCTATAAAATTTGTAGTTTTGTTAGTTCAAAGAATGGAATCTGTATATTATAATCGGGATAAAGTGCATTGGTTTTATATAATAAAATGAGATAAAACTTATAGCTATATATATGGTATACTTTTCCAGAGAGCAATCTGTAATTTCGTCATAGAAATGTTCTATGTATTATTTTCTTTTTCGGAATAAATCCTTAGGCTGATATATTAATATAGATTGCGTAAGTAAGCCTTTCGTAGAAAACCATTCATATCAGTAAAAGTTATAAGCTATAAAATTTGTAGCTATGCTAGTTCAAAGAAAGGAATCTCTATATTATAATCGGGACAAAGTGCATTGGTTTTATATAATAAAATGAGATAAAACTCCATTATAATACTATTCATCTCTAATAATTTTTGAAACTGTAATGTATTGTGCCATGCAAAAAAATACTATATTTAAAAACAACAGTAAATCGTGATATGCGTTTTAAAATTATTTTTGTTTATTTGACTGCACATTAACGATTTTTGTTTGCAGAGCTATGATCAAATATTTGCAACACATGGACTATTTGAACAATAATCTATATTTTGAAGTATTCATATATTTGGCAGTATATATGTTTGATGTCCCAAATTTAGCGAATCGATTGCAAACCGTGTGGTTATGTACAAAAAACAAACACACAAACGAACGAACTTCTTAATTTTCAAAGATAT
>CM063506.1:68224442-68289442 GCA_032207245.1 Pardosa pseudoannulata | reverse complement strand
ATATATATATATATATATATATATACAGGGTATCTCAAAATGACCACATAAACACTGCACAGCTAGATTCTTTGTTGGGAGTACATAAAAACTGCCTAAAGAAGCTTGCATAGTTTACGAGTTATCCATAGTTTAAGAGAAAAATACGAAAAAGAAAGTATGACGTCACTGCCGGTGCAAGAAAAAACACATTATTGAACATATCAACAGCAATATGTGCACGCCCATACTCCCTAACAGTTCGTAAGTCATTTTCATTACATCGGCTGTACATCAGGTACATGTCGCTGCAGTCACGAATGGAATACATGGCCACCATAAGAAGACAACCGGTAACTGCAAGATGTAGCCTTGTAAATACCAGTTCAACGGTGGCTTAACGTCATTCTAAGGTTCGCGAGCATGCATGGTGCGATATGCACGGTGAACGTTTTAAACATTATCGTCTGGAAAGATATGCAAATACTGTTGTTTATATGTTCAATAAAGTGTTTTTCATCCTCCATCTTAACTTGAATCCCCAATTAAGATATTTTGGAATGCATATCCGAGATATATACATGTAGGGTTCGGTGTCTAGGGGTGTCGTTAGACAAATTCGATGACAGGTAACAATAACATCACAAATAACATTAAGCATAAAGACGAATAGTTAGATCACAGTGACGACGCGGTATAGACAAGACTTCCTACTCGAAGCTTAACATGGGCGAGACACCCTACTCGGTGTTTAACATAGAAAATACACCCTACTCGGTGTTTAATAAATTGAGGGAGCTCAAGTGCCAAGGGTCCTTCACTCGACCTGGTCACTCCTTCTCCTCAACTCCGACTCCAATGTCCCTCTGTCGTTCCTTACTTACCCCACTCAGAGATGAGGGCGCGACCTTGCGAGGATACGCTGCACTAAATTCCTACATACATATACGTATACATACATGTAAAAATAATGTTACGTTGGCCTAGTGTTGAAGAAATCCAAACTCATAAACAATTGTACAAATATATCTTGATTAAATTATATTATGAAATTAAATAAATGCCTAAGGAATACAACTGGAATCAACTTATCATTTGTAGATATCGAAGACTGTTCTCGAGTAGGTGTCGCCCGTAAAAAAACAATATGGCGATGATTTTCCTCAAAGAGTCTATCCCGCATGCCACGGATGCCAGTAGCGTTCACCTTCTACTCTCGTCTAGTCACAACCTTGTCCTCTAAAAAACCTCAGACTGTGTAGCGGAGAAAAAACAGGTGTCCACACCAGAACGGCGGTGTAATGTATCCGGTCCCTGTTTCAGGTGACACAAGGAAGAATCAGGTGTATCTTGAATAATGAATTTATTTACACTTCTGCTTTATACACCATTTCACCACTATAAAAAAAACAATTTCTAATCACAGGTAAGTGATTAGTACACGTAGGCCTGAATAGAGAATGGTACCTAAACTAAATTCAGTCTCTGCCGAAATATGGGTGATTAGACGGAAGGAACAATTCGTAGCTCTCTCGAAAGTTCTCTGAAGTACAGGTAGGAGATCTAAGCACAGTTAGTTCTGAAGAACTGCAAACAATCCTGAAGAGGATTATATTAGAAAAAGAAACCCAAATCACAGGATATCGCTTCTATCTCAGCAAGAGCTTTATCCCAAGACGGAATTTCGCTAAATAAAACTCTTCGATGGAGAGACTGGTCGAGGCGACCTCCGAGTTAGCCGATGCAAGCAATTCCTTAAAGAAAAGATCCCAAGGTGGGATTAAAGCAAAAAACTCTCCGGTAGAGAAACTGGTCAAGGCGACCTCCGGATTAGCTGGCTGATAGCTAACTAACTTCTCTCAAAAAACAAATCTTCTCTCTTCTCTTTCTAGGGGAGAGGCCTCTAAGAGAGGGGCCTCACCCACAATTTCCTTATTTTCTACCTGGCGATGGCCTCACTTTCGACCAACTGGATTGGTCAGTGTTAAACAATCATCGGCCGCAAAGCCAGGGATCCCTGGAATTCTTAGCGTCTACATCTGAGTAGCGGCAAATCCTTTGTCGTTCCAGCGATCATCTTTTTGGCTGTCAGTGAAGGTGCCGTGTTATCTGGCATATTGTTACTTTACTATAGGGCACAACAGTGTAGATATCGTAATGCCGGGGAAAACAAGCTTTTTGTATCCATACAAGTACACCTCTCAAAGCAAAGTTCTTTGATGACGATACACCGCTAAATCACGCCGTTACAGCTGGAGGTTAGAATTCCCTAAACCAACGGACCCTTCTATTGGTTGGGAGAAGTTCGAAGTTTCTTTCTAGTTCAAACTGGTCCTATTCTGATATGTGATTTGACGATGACGCACGATAAGAGGTAAAAAAAGCTTAACCGAATGTAATTTATTGTTACAATACATACAAAGGAATTTATATAAAAAGATACAATGTTGCTAATAAGTTTCTCTTTTTTGTAAAAATTTTTTTTCTCTAAAACACTGTTACCAACGATAGAAATAAATGAATAATTGGAAACTTTCTTCTTATGTTAACAGTTTTTTCTTTGGGAATAGTTAAAACATGCCTCAGGAAATTTTTATTTAAATTGAAACATTTTCAAATATCGGAGTAGTTTATAATAATAAAATCAATTTTTTTTACTGCGAGGTTATCTGAGAATGATTTCTAAAAGAAATGTTTTCTGAACTGCGTTGGGTTTTATGTTTATTTATATTGATTAACTTTTAGCCTAAAAAACTTCTGCCTTAAAATTCAATCAAAAGATAAAGTCCACACATCTTTTTTTTTCTCTTTTCAATTTTTTCAAAACTTCTACGACTGTTTTTAAGAAAATGATTTCAATGAAATATTATCAATTTAAATGAAAGCAAAGAAAACTTTCTTCAAAAGAGGCAATTTCTTTTTAGGGTGAAATAATTATTTTATTATCATGGAAATTTCGAACAGAAATATGGTTGAAACTTCTTTCTCAGTACTGAATCTTATTTAAAACTCATTATGTTTTTATTTCGCATAAGTACTGTAATTCGAAATATAAAATTTCAAGCGTAAATTTAATTCAAAGTTTAAAGATTTATTTTAATGAGATATTTCAGATAAGGAATGGCAACATTTATGCAATGTATTATGAAACTTGAAAAACTTTTAAGTCATACATCTAGCATTGTATCTCAAATAACAATGTACTCATTAATACTAGAATCATGAAACTGTTGGATATTTTTCTAATATAATGGTTCTATTTCATCTTGCCTGATCGCGAACTTTTATTAATGCTTTGAGTAATATTAAGTACTAGTGATTTTGTGCCCAGCCTTCGAATATTTGAAAAATTCATTCACATGGAATTTAAACTTTCATTAATGAGTTATAAAGGGTATATTTTGGCAATATTGTGATTTTGTACATTATAATCACATTCAATTCGCATGACGAAAAAAAAAGTTCAAAGTAGTGTTTACAGAATAAGGGTAGCCATATTTGGCGGTAGTAACGAAAAACGGCATGCCAACTGAACTTCTATTTAAGCACCACTTTTGTTACATTATGATTTTAAATAGAACTTTTTTTCTTTAGCATATTTTTACCTTGATACAAAAAGGATTTTAAACCACGTTCAAAATTATTTAATCTTTAGATCAATTACTGATCACTAATTAGTGAATTACATAATTTAATTGTAACTTAGTGAAATAGAGTAAAATGCAACATTAAAACTCATGTACTGATGTCTGTCATCGATCAATACACTTAATAACCGTTATATTGTAATTTCACATTATGCAGTGGTCTGAAGAAATTTTAAAACCAACAGGGATTGACAGTGACCAGGGGTGTTATCAATGAATATCAGTACAAATTTGGTTACTCTATGATAACCAGCGTGGATTTACATAAAACACATGCAAAATCACATTCTATTTTATATACAAAGGTTGTTTTTCTATTTATAAAGGAACAGAAAATAAAATTGGAGAACAAAATAAATTTATTGGCAAAATTTATACGCAAACATGTTTTTTTATCTACGTAATCGCCAAAGATTTAGTCGCCTACTGGAGCTTGTGGGTTTATGGTCGGATAATCCTCCAACTTCAGATTATGCTTCTAAAGGTGGAATATCAAGCTTGAGATCTTCTGCTTGCCCCTCATTTCACACCATGAAGACCCACTTTATGTACCCCATGTCATTTTTATACCCTAGTTAGTATACACTGGACCAGGGAACATCGCACTTGGTCCGTCGATCAGTGGGAGAGAGTCATATTAATCACAGTTTGTCATTCATCAAGCCGATAGTCGTGTCATGATACGCCGTCTTCCAATCGAATAGTTGCTTCATCATTGTACAGTAAGTCATACACAGGCCCGTGATGGCAGTATTATGCTTTGGGGACATTCTTTTGGGCATCTCTGGGACCTATGATTGTGACAGAGCAGACTATGAATACTACAGGGTATCTGAACATCATTGCGGACCAGATGCACCCTTATATGGCCTCTGTTTTTCTAGCTGGAAATGGAATGTTCCAAGAGGACAACGCCCCATGTCACAAGGCTAAATTTGTGTTGGAGTGGCTCCAGGAACATGACGCTGAATTCCAGTTAATGTCCAAGCCGCCTTACTTACCGGATTTCAATCCGATAAAACACATTTGGGATATCATGGAACGACAGCTTAGAGTTCAAAGACCAATTCGTAATATCTCGGTTTTGCGTAACCGTTGCTTTAACATCTGGTACAATCTGTCTTCGGCCATCTGACAAGGACTTGTGGCATTTATGCCAAGGCGAGTTGAAGCTGTGTTATGCGCAAAAGGTGGGATAACTCGTTATTGACAGGTGGTTATAATGTTTTGGCTCTTGAGTGTAGTATCCACATCATATATTTACAAAATTTTGAGAATAAAAATATGTTCTGATTTTTCTATATTTCTGATGAATTCATGATATTTTTAAGTGGTATAATTTGAATTCATGCTTAATTGCCTTATTTCCGAGAATAATATTTTCTCATCATAATATATTCTACTAACGTATGTGTCACCTCTGAATAATGTGGATGGAGTTAATCTTAAAAACTTTCTTTTTGTTCATTTTATGTCATACATTCTTTATAATTAATGATGAAACATTCAGAGTGGAAAAATGCATTTTCCTATTCTGTAATATAAATGTTTATGTTATCTGTTCTAGTCACGTGAGCAAGTTATTTATTTTGAAATTCCTGCATATGCAAAAGTATGGAATGTTGCCTTACTGAAAAAAATTGACATTTATTTATGCATTATCATTCTTGAAAATTCGCAGAAACAAATATTTTTTATCTTTTTCCAGCATATGCACCAAAATCTATTTTAAATGTCCTAGTGCAGTGCTTCACAATCTTTTTTGATCACGGAATGCTGAAAATACTTTCAAACAGCCCCAAAGGAAACAATACAGCTCGTTACTCATGGATATTTTCTTCCTGTAATTTTTTATGGGATATTGAATGTAAAATACGTTATTTATATATATATATATATATATATATATATATATATATATATATATATGTAATATTAAAATCCCTTATTTACGTATTTTAATATTAATTTAATAACTTTTGTTAATAAAGTAAGTTCGGGGTTTGTGCGGTAATTCTGATTTTTCCCTCCAGACATGCTATAGATATAATTCAGCCTCTGTCTGTACTACTTTCGCCAATAGTTAGAGCGTTCTCTTTAAACACTTGTATTTTTTATCACGCGATCAATTGTGCTTAGGGATTATTCGTAGTCTTTTTACTGGTGGAATCCCTACTTGAGGTGTATGTGCGGGATGACATGGTCTATGCGCACGAGGTTGTAAAGGTGTTTGCCTGTTTTATGAATTTCATGGTTCAAACCAGAAATAAAATATGTTGTGCTTTTCATTGAGTCTCACCCATATTACAAACACACACACACACACGCATATATATATATATATATATATATATATATATATATATATATATATATATATATATATATATATATATATATATATATATATATATATATATATATATATATATATATATATATATATATATATATATATATATATATATATATATATATATATATATATATATATATATATATATATATATATATATATATATATATATATATTATATATATATATATATATATATATATATATATATATATATATATATATATATATATATATATATATATATATATATATAAGTATATATATATGTACATATATATGTGTGTGTGTGTATATATAAGTATATACGTATATATATATGTGCATATATATATGTATATGTATGTATATACATGTATATGTATATATATATATATATATGTATATGTATATATATGTACATATATATGTGCAATAGAGACCTAGTGGACCACGATACTTTTTTAACACATTGTGTGAGGGTACATTTCGCAAGGGAATTGTAGCGTGAGCGGGCGTTTTGAGCTTAAATTTAGTTATTCAGTTAAATCTCAATAGATCGAAAATTATTTAATTTTTTAACCAACTTTTCTTATTTTATATTAAAATATATAAACAAATATGTCAGTAGAAATATATAATTATAACAACCATAAGATTTTTGTAAGCAAAAAATATATTTTTAGTAGATAAATTTATAATAGTATCGTAAATATGAAAAATCAAATAGAAATATTAGAATATAGTTTTAATTTTTTTGAATTATGCTGTACATAAACATTTTTATATTATAAAAAATGAAGAGCAATCATAAAACTAATAATGTAAAAACTAGTTTTTATTTGTCTAAATTTTTCCAGAATCTATGTAGTAGACAAGAACATTCGGCTTCGTTTTCCTGCATATACCGTTATTTTTGTGCCCACAAACAAACCATGTTTGTTACACTAACCCGTACTAGTACATGCTCCTTGCTCAAGTATCAATCGTCAGAAAACGTACTAGTACGTGTCCCGCATACAATGTTTTAAGAAGAGTAACATCATATGAAACTTTATTTAGAAATATTTAAGAAATATAAATTATATTCCTTTGTAAAAAAACAAATACTATTACTTTAAGTTTGGGATATTGTTTTCTGGTTCTAGCAAGATTTTAACTGTTCACAGTTTGAGAGATTATTTCAATTTATATTGCCAGGTGGAAAATTTAAATAATCACCTTTTGAAAATCCCCAAAGAAATATTTCCTCATTAAAACTGCAAATTGTCTTAAGTAATTAAAAGCCAATAACTCACTAATGTTTAGTTTTGTTTAGGGACAGATAAAAATATTGCCTTTTAGTAACTCTATGTTATCTTGTAATGAGTTCGACATTTTACTAAAGATGATGACAATTCAATATACTTTCCACCAAGTTTTTTAGCATCAGCTGTTATTTATATTTTTTCATTTTATGATTTTATGATTCTTTTATGGGAATCAAAATGACTGAAACCATGAAAATTAGGTTCATTAAATAAACAATTTCACTTTGTAGAACTGTGCTTACATGTGGCATGCAAAATGACCTCTTATCACTACCAATGAGATAGATTGTGTTCATCAGAGTTCAAAGTTTATACTTTTTTATCTCAGTATATAAATTAGATTCAAGATATATTGCTGTTACTTATCCCTGTGTTATTCTATTGGATCTGGTGTAGACTTTCTTACACCAGGACTTCTTCGCAATATGCAACTTTGTCCACGGTTAAGGGTAATATGCAGCTTCACTTAAACAGGAACCACGAGGGCTGAAGACTGACTAAACATTATCAAAGGATGAGCCTGTAATTTAATGATCACCGTCAGGATTAGAGAACAGCTTTGCTCAAATGGGTCCTAGTAACTCAGGAAAAAGGACCTTAAGGCTCGGCTTGTTAACTCCAAATGTATCTTTTGGGAATTTAGAGGAAATGGGGGCTTACTCTGGACGTTGCGAATCGGTTCGAACGTTCGTTGGGACGTCGCTTTGAAGTCAGCTTGAGGTCATTATGAGAAAAAATTATCAAGCTCACATTAAACTGATGTCACAATGAACGTTCGAACCGATTTTCAACATCCAGGGTAAGTTCTTAAATCTACGAATCTAATTTAAATAACTAAGTCACTAATAATGAGCACGGCTGATATTTGTCTGACTCTTACCTCGATACTGCAACCCTAAAGTCCCTCATTATTCTGAGCTATCGCATATAAAGAAATAACAGCACTTAACTATCATGGTTCATCTGGGATTATTTTTGTTTTAGCTTTAGACGCTTAATTATATTTGTGGAATATTTCTTTCTGTAAAATTAATCACTTTCATGTGGAATTCTGAAATTTTTTGATGGAACCCTTGAGATCCGTGGAATATAACATTGTCTTATGAAATATATCTAAACTATATACGAGGTGCATCCAGAAAATAAGTTTCTCTATTTAAAAGAAAAAAAGAACTCACACTTTCACGGACATATTTATTGACAAAAAGTACATCAATGTTTCAGCTATTTTTCAACATAGCCACCATCAGAATTGAGACACTTGTCGTATTGTGGGATAAACTTTTGTAACCGTCTGTCTTAGAACTCTGCGCCTGTGAATGGAACCAGTCTTCCTGTCCCAGAACACCGTGCACATGCCTTTCCTTATCGACAGCGTCTGTTTGAATTTGGTCTTGACCGAAGATCCACTATGAGGCCAATGCTTTGACTGTTGTTTGGGTAAAGTACGAAATCCAAGTCTCATTGCCCGTGACGATCTTGTCGAAGAACTCGTCGCCGTCATTGTGATACTGTAGCAGAAATGTCAGTGCTGCTCCTAAGCGTTGAATTGTGTGTTCGGGTGTCAGTCTCGGCTCATAGATCTGACAGATCTGACGATGAATTTTAATTGGTGGAATCAACTTTTATATACCTCTGTTGTAGAATTCTGCCGCCTGTGAATGGAACCATCTTTCCTGTCCCAGAACACCGTGCACATCCCTTTCCGTACCGACAGCGTCTGTTTGAATTTGGTCCTTACCGAATATCCACTACGATGCCAATGCTTTGACTGCTGCTTGGTTTCCGGGGTAAAGGGCGAAATCCAAGTCTGTGACGATCCTGTCAAGTAACTCGTCGCCGTCATCGTGATACCGTAGGAGGAATGTCAGTGCTGCTCCTAAGCGTTGAATTGTGTGTTCAGGTGTCAGTCTCGGCTCATAGACCTGACAGAGCTGACGATGAATTTCAACTGGTGCAAAGCTTTGCGCATTTAGGATCACAGACCGACCCTTGGAGGCGGCGGGAGAAGGAATTAGAATTTCTGTAAGAATACTACGCCATATCAATAGCAGGTATGCAGTAGATGTGAAGTTCTCTCGAAGAAAAACACTCGAAATGCCAGAGGCTGACTCGTTTATTAAAAATAACATTACTATAAAAGAAACATTAAGAACTGTACACTACTTGGTAGCAACTTGCTACCTACAAATAAAACGGTTTACAGAACGGACATCCCTTACAGGGCGGCCACGAAAGAGCATCAAGGCTTGCATTTGCCGGCGGCTTAAATACAGTCTTCACTTGCTAATCTACATAACAGCCACGTGCTATCGGCAGTTTAACATACCGCCCGGTGAAGTGGATTAGAAGAATTATCTCAACTGGTGTGGAGGTTTGACGTCACTAAGTAATCTTTACCGGGAGTGATTTCTTAACCGGAGGGAAAACACCTTCCAGGTAAGCAGTATGACATCAGTTTCCATTTCGGACCACTGCTATCCCGCTACTCGCATGAATCAGGACTTTTCCTGCTGGCACACGATTAACCCTCTGACTGCTCAATTTGTAAACCGAGATCTCTTTAAAAATTGAGTATTTTTTTGTTGCATGGTTTAAGCATATATATATATATATATATATATTATAATATATATATATATATTTATATAAATATATATATATATATTTATTATATATATATAATAAATAAATATATATATATATTTATATAATATATATATATATATATATAAATATATATATATATATGCAATATATATGCATATATATATGCACATATATATGATATGTTTATATATATATAATATATATATAAATATATATATATATATAAATATATAGATTATTATATATAAAATATGCACATTATATATATGCATATATATAAATATAAATATATATATATATATATATATATATATATATATGTATGTATAATATATATATCATACATATATGCATATATATATGCATATATATAAATACATAAAACATACATATACATATATATATATATAATTATATATATAACATCTATATATGTATATATATATACATATATATATATATAAGTATACTATCAATAATTCTATTATCTAATATAACTATAGTTCTAGTCATAAAATTCTATTGACTACCTAATTAAATGTCTAATACTGTATATCATTTATTCCACTGGTTAAATGGCGATAAAGCGAAATGTACTTCTTAAAATAGGAAGAAAAACACATGCCCGTGAAAATCGCGGGATGAGCAGTCAGAGGGTTAATACGTCATAGATCTGTTACGCACGTAAAATTGACACGGCTAAGAACGTTGACTTAAATGGGAAAGCATCGGGAGACTTAATTTCTGGATGCACCTCTTATTTATATGTCCTAACAGCTAAGAATGAAAATAACACTGTTTTAATTAACCTATCCTTTCTTAGTGCCATCAACACATAGTTGGTATCAATGGGGAGAAAATTTCATTAGAATTAAATCTCCCTCCCTCTCTATTTTTTACATAAAATACTCCCTGCGTCAATGATACTATTTTTTCTTTTAGTTCGATTAAGTAATTACGGGGGGAGTATAGATAATTTCCCAAATAACATAATCTAATTACGTCTTAAGTATTTACAATTTATTTATGTAAAGAAATAAAAATTCTCTAGCAGTTTTTATTAAATCATTATTTCGGTTTAATGATAGGGGTAAATACGCAATAGGATATACACTCAAAATATTTACTTAAGACTTTTATATAAAGAACAAATTGTTTATTATTGACTTCGAACATAAATATTTAAAAGATTTTGTAATTAGTTTTAATTATACGCGGTATGCACAAGAAAATTACAAACGTTTAGGCGACCAACCATGTTTAAATCCCAATTTAAAGACATAGGAAGAATACTTAAAGTTCTCAGAAAAAAAAGGCGTTGAATGAAATAAATTTGAATTTACTGAATGAAGGTTTATTCTACACAATGGTGAATTTGATTCAGCTGTTAGTTCATTGAAGTACTCAATTCATGCATTAAAAACTTTAAATTGAATTTCTACAAAACTGGAGTTTCTGCTACGTCACTATAAAATAACTGTGTTTACTGTCGTAATTTTTTTCAGTGTTTTAAGAAACTTTTATCGCTTTGACTGTTTTGCTTATTTATGTCAGAGAAAAATGTTTAGTGATTTGTTATAAATAAAATTATATTCTAAATTTTATATAACTTTTTTATGAGTATAATGCTATTAAGTAAATTTGAATAAGTCTCATAGGCCAAACAATGGCCAAATCTTTAATACGCTTTTTGTAAGTGTAGTAGATCTTTAATTAACCCATATTGGACCGCTGTCCTATAAACAGGACAGCAAATAAAATTGCATTTAATAATAAAGTTATAAATATTTTCTGAGTGGATTTTATTTAACACCTTTAAAATAGACACACTTTAGGAGAGTAACAAAAAAAACTGAGAAATCAAATTATATTGTATTGTAAAATTTATTTTCAGAAACTTCTTAAATATTGTCATTTTTTAATCTTTAATTTTATATTTATTATTATTATTATTTTTAAACATTGTGTAGGTTCCTTTTAGTTTAAAAACAGAGCTAATAATGTAGATGAAAGTTTTTGTGGAAAAATATCTTTAACATGTGTATTTTGTAAGTATAAAAAAGTACCCTAAAATTAAGACGACGGTCCAATCCTGATTATTTTTCTATGAATTCGATATTGCATTGATAGCGCACATTCTTTTCTTATCTTTCTATGAAAACCAGTTCAAACATCTGTTCACACACCTGGACACAACAAGGGGTAAATAGTTGTCTATTCTTTTCAGAAAACTGGAGATTTTTTGCAAGATAAACTTACTCTCTTACTGCCAGTTCAATAACTGCAAGAGAAAATCTACAACAGTATGCTTAAAATGTAATGTTGTACTTTCTTTTGATTATTTCCCCAAATTTCATCTATGAATCAGCCTAATGCAATGTAAGTTATATTTGTTACGTTTTAGTAGTGTAATAGACCGTTGTCCTATTTGTAGGACAGCCAATTACATAAAAAAATTAAATTTTTTTTTCCAAATTTTGGTTTTATATACTTAGTTACACCGTATTAATGATATTGTTTAATATTATTGTTAATATTATTGTTATAATGGATTAAGTTTTAATAACTTACAGAAATATTTAGTTGTTGTGGTACAATATGGGTTAAATACGATAACCTTTGTGTTTATCATAAAATGTAGTAAAACCCTATGCAGTTGGCACGATTTGTTTTGTTAGGAATTGAACAGTGAACTTCGCTTAATGGGATCAATTTGGGACAGCTTGATTTTAATAACAATAACCGATTGAAAACAATAAACGATATGCAAAATTATATAAATTTACCTTACTTCTTTAATTCACACGTACTAAATTTCAAAACAAAATGAAAAATACTTGTATTTATGTACTGTATATAAGAATAAAAATTGTATACATAATTTAAAAAAATTGATCAATTGTTGACTGTCTAATATTTTTCTAAGAAGCTCATTGATAAATTATTCGTAATCATAATCAACATATAATAACGATTTAAAATTTCGATCTTTTGTTTTAACGTTAAATCATTTCGCTTTCTGGCTTCCATATCGACAAGCTGCATGTAAGAGAGCAAGGCATAAAATGTGAATACGCTCCTTCTCAGTTCCGATAATAATGTGTTGCCTTCTGCTTATCTGACAACCATTGACCACCAGCAGGATGCGCGTATTTTTTAAAAATTCCAAGAACGTGTAACATCCCACTAATTTGTTCATTCCCCATTTCCCAAGTTTGAAGAGGAGAATTCTCGGAAATTCAAACAACAGCGAAGGCAAAGAAAAGAATGGGTTCCATCTGTATATATTGTGAATATTCCTTTGCTAGTGAAAATGAGATTTGAAAACTGATAACATTAACCGATGTAACGATCACATAAAGCGATAATTCTAACACACAGATGAATAGAGAAAATCGGGACCAAGTGATTTGGATAACAGTAAGTGATTGATAACATTAACCACGATCACATTAAGCGAAATCCACTGTATATGTTACTGTGAATGCCCGAAATTGGAAAATGTCGACACTCACTGGTAAAGGTGAGTGAATGTCGACATACACCGAATACCTCGATGAAAGACCGAATATTTGATTATATTCTTATATATTAGGGCTATTCCCGGTGTATGTCGACAATAATCCTGCACTGATGGTGAATGTTGTAATAAAAATATTTTTGTAGCGTTTTTAAATCATACTTTATTGTTAAAACATATTATGAATGGTATATGTCAAAATAGGAGAAAGCTATAGTAATAGCATATGTAACTGTTGAACTTAAAACGAACAGAACATTCTGAGAAACTAAAACAATACCAATATTAAACTTAATTATATGATTGACGTTATACTATCTTATTTGTTGCAATAATTTATAATAAACTGTTTGCATTTAGTAGTGAAACATTCCTTTTAGCAATGACAGCGTATGTAGCCTTGCCCTCCGCTTCTCGAATTAGCTGCATCGTCTTTCCTCACTGACATTTCTTGAAAAGAAGTTTCATCTATGAAAAGTAACTCTTCTTTACAAATGACAAACTGATTATATGTATTGCTGTTTGAGGATATCAATCACATAAAGCGATATTTTTAACATACAGATGAATGGAGAAAATCGGGACCAAGTGATTTCAATAACAGTAACCGATTAATAACATTAATACTGTTTGAGGATATCAGTCACATAAAGCT
The DNA here is from genome assembly GCA_032207245.1 of Pardosa pseudoannulata. Taxonomy (NCBI): domain Eukaryota; kingdom Metazoa; phylum Arthropoda; class Arachnida; order Araneae; family Lycosidae; genus Pardosa; species Pardosa pseudoannulata. The sequence goes on along the minus strand of CM063506.1, from coordinate 68,275,386 downwards.
ATATATTAACATACAGATGAATAGAGAAAATCGGGACCAAGTGATTTCAATAACAGTAACCGATTGATAACATTAATACTGTTTGAGGATATCAATCACATAAAGCGATATTTTAACATACAGATGAATAGAGAAAATCGGGAACAAGTGATTTCAATAACAGTAACCGATTGATAACGTTAATACTGTTTGAGGATATCATCACATAAAGCGATATTTTTAACATACAGATGAATAGAGAAAATCGGGACCAATTGATTTCAATAACAGCAACCGATTAATAACATTAATACTGTTTGAGGATATCAGTCCCATAAAGCTATATTTTAACATACAGATGAATAGAGAAAATTGGGACCAAATGATTTCAATAACAGTAACCGATTGATAACATTAATACTGTCTGAGGATATCAATCACATAAAGCGATATTTTTAACATACAGATGAATGGAGAAAATCGGGACCAAGTGATTTCAATAACAGTAACCGATTGATAACATTAATACTGTTTGAGGATATCAATCACATAAAGCGATATTTTTAACATACAGATGAATAGAGAAAATCGGGACCAAGTGATTTCAATAACAGTAACCGATTGATAACATTAATACTGTTTGAGGATATCAATCACATAAAGCGATATTTTTAACATACAGATGAATAGAGAAAATCGGGACCAAGTGATTTCAATAACAGTAACCGATTGATAACATTAATACTGTTTGAGGATATCAATCACATAAAGCGATATTTTTAACATACAGATGAATAGAGAAAATCGGGACCAAGTGATTTCAATAACAGTAACCGATTGATAACATTAATACTGTTTGAGGATATCAATCACATAAAGCGATATTTTTAACATACAGATGAATGGAGAATATCGGGACCAAGTGATATCAATAACAGTAACCGACTGATAACATTAATACTGTTTGAGGATATCAATCACATAAAGCGATATTTTTAACATACAGATGAATGGAGAAAATCGGGACCAATTGATTTCAATAACAGCAACCGATTAATAACATTAATACTGTCTGAGGATATCAGTCACATAAAGCGATATTTTTAACATACAGATGAATAGAGAAAATCAGGAACAAGTGATTTCAATAACAGTAACTGATTGATAACTTTAACCGGGATCACATTAAGCGGTATCCACTGTAATACTATCGCTGCATAAAGAAATAGCAAATTTTATACTTAATTAAATTGTTTACAGTTTAGCCCAATTTAACAGTAAGAATGTATCTTAATTTTATTTATTTTTGTAGTATATTTATTAACAAAATTACATATGTTTCCTATACATATAATGAAATCATAAACATTTATCCCTTAATTTGGCTAAGTCCGCTACACCGGACATGTATATTTATAACTACTATATAACACTAGCATATAGCCCGTCATATGACGGTATCAGTAAAATTTTTAATTTTCCAGCATTGTAAAGTACCCTATGAAGCAGGTAATAAAATGGTTTGTGTTTTGGCTGAGAGTTATCTGGTACACGCTCAATGTGTTTATCTTCATACTCCTCTAAAGTCTCCCTACATTGTGAATGCAGTTTAGAATCACGCTGAATTCATTTAGTCAAACCGTGTGGTTATGTATAAAAAACAAACACACAAACAAACAAAATTCTTAATTTTCAAAGATATATAACTTAAACGCTAGATGTTTATTAGTCCGTGAAATAGACTTCTAGACTTTTAGGAAAAGAATTTGTTGTTAATACCGGTGATAAAATTTTCATTGCAATAAAAAATAATCAATGATTCAATTTAAAATTATCACTTATATACTTAATCTATTATTTAATACAAATATAAAAGAAAATTATTTGCTTAATATGTAAGTTCAGGGATGAAACGTATGAAAATAATGCACGCGATATTTAAATCATTTAAAATAAGAAATGATTATATGAGATAATTCTCAGTGTGAATTATGTCCGCTGTGGCAACACAGCGGACATTAATTATCTTAAAAATGGAAAATGATATATTTTTTTGTTTATTTTACAGAGATTCTAATGCCTATACAGACATGGAAAAATAACAGAAATTAAAAAATCTTTTTAAAAATATCTTGTCAAACTAAGGGTTAAATTATTGGATGGTACATAAGCAGATCTATCAATTTAAAATTTTTGTGTACTGAAATATTTTTTAAATTATAAATTTATAGTCATGAAACCCAATAAAACTTCCTTTTTTACAGAAAATATTGTTACTAAACAATATGCATCATATGTTTCCACTGTAAACCTGCTTAAGTAGAAAGGGATTTATTTAAAGTATAAATTTATTTCTTCCACTGAAAACACACTATAGATATTTTCAAAGCAAATAATGAAAAAAGGTACATTCTGTGAATATTACATTCTCGAAGACAACAATAGTTTTGTAGAACGATTTACTCGTCTTGATACCTTATTGAACTTCTTCGTATATTATACTTAAAAAACGAATTTTTCTTGATATGTCATTTTCCGAAAGATTTATTTCTTTCAGAATCATTGAAACTTGTTTGCTTTTATTTATAGTAAAATATTTTCATCGTTCTTTTATTGCATTTTATTATCGTTGTTTTATATGAGGAAATATCATACTGTATTTCAAAAAAGTCTTCTAAAAATACTTCGTTGTCTACTAAGACACTAGTATATAGCCCGTCATATGACGGGATCAGTAAAAGTTTATTTTTCCAGAATTGTATATTACCCTAAAAGGCAGGTAAAAAATGGTTTGATTGCTGTTTTTTATTGGCTAAGAATTATCTTGCAACAAAAAATAATTGATGATTAATTTAAAACTAGCACATATGTACCTAATCTATTATTCAAGCCAAATATAAAAGAAAATTATTTACGTAATATCTAAGTTCAGTGATAAAACGTATGAAAGTAATGCAGACCATATTTAAACTATTTAAAATAAGAAATTACTAAAGAGATGATTAAAGTAATTACATCATAATGCTGGAAAAAAAATGTTATTTTTACCTATTTATAATGTGAAAATTGAGAAATGTAATCGCTTGCTCTTAAACGGGGAAAATGGGGCTTAAATAATGGCAATAAACGCTCGAAAAGGGGTAAGGGTTAGATTTCGAACGTTTTATGACGACAGTATTTATCGCTGTGATATGAAGCATATCTATATCAACTTATTTTATAATTGGATAGATAGTTTAGGAGAAGTTATCTTTACTCGGTTTGAATTTTACTAACCCTATCTCATCAAGAATCTAATATAGAAGTCTTCATCCATTTTAGGTAAAACTGAATTAAATTAAAGAAATAAAATGCGTACATCAAAATTACTCACAATTACTCTTGAATAAAAATTTTATACCAAACCTAATAATATTAAAATTCTATATGACAATATTTAATGTTAACTTTAATAGTCATGCATACATGAAAGATACGTTTTCATTTCATAGATAAATCTTTATGGCTATATATCTCGTATGCTTTTCCCGACAGCAATCTGAAATTTCCTCATAGAACTGTTCTATGTATTATTTTCTTTTTCAGAATAAATCCTTAGGCTGATATATTAATACAGAATGTGTAAGTAAGCCTTTCGTAGAAAATCATTCATATCAGTAAAAGTGATACGCTGTAAAATTTGTAGTTTTGTTTGTTCAAAGAATGGAATCTGTATATTATAATCGGGATAAAGTGCATTGGTTTTATATAATACAATAAGAAAAATTTTATAGCTATATATATGGTATATTTTTCCAGAGAGCAATCTGAAATTTCCTCATAGAAATGTTCTATGTATTATTTTCTTTTTCGGAATAAATCCTTAGACTGGTATATTAATATAGATTGCGTAAGTAAGCCTTTCGTAGAAAATCATTCATATTAGTAAAAGTGATACGCTATAAAATTTGTAGTTTTGTTAGTTCAAAGAATGAAATCTGTATATTATAATCGGGATAAAGTGCATTGGTTTTATATAATAAAATGAAAAAAAATTATAGCTATATATATATGGTATGCTTTTCCAGACAGCAATCTGCAATTTCGTCATAGAAATATTTTATGTATTATTTTCTTTTTCGGAATAAATCCTTAGGCTGATATATTAATATAGATTGCGTAAGTAAGCCTTTCGTAGAAAATCATTCATATTAGTAAAAGTGATACGCTATAAAATTTGTAGTTTTGTTAGTTCAAAGAATGGAATCTATATATTATAATCGGGATAAAGGGCATTGGTTTTATATAATACAATGAGAAAACATTTATAGCTATATATATGGTATGCTTTTCCAGAGAGCAATCTGAAATTTCCTCATAGAAGTGTTCTATGTATTATTTTCTTTTTCGGAATAAATCCTTATTCTGATATATTAATATAGATTGCGTAAGTAAGCCTTTCGTAGAAAATCATTCATATCAGTAAAGGTGATATGCTATAAAATTTGTAGTTTTGTTAGTTCAAAGAATGGAATCTGTATATTATAATCGGAATAAAGTGCATTGGTTTTATATAATACAATGAGAAAGAATTTATAGCTGGTATGCTTTTCTAGACAGCAATCTGAAATTTCGTCATAGAAATGTTCTATGCATTATTTTCTTTTTCGGAATAAATCCTTAGGGTGATATATTAATACAGATTGCGTAAGTAAGCCTTTAGTAGAAAATCATTCACATCAGTAAAAGTGATACGCTATAAAATTTGTAGTTTTGCTAGTTCAAAGAATGGAATCTGTATATTATAATCGGGATAAAGTGCATTGGTTTTATATAATAAAATGAGAAAAAATTTATAGCTATATATCTGGTATGCTTTTCCAGACAGCAATCTGAAATTTCTTCATAGAAATGTGCTATGTATTATTTTCGTTTTCATCTATGTATTCTTTTCGTTCATTATTATACATAATCTAGCACTGGTAACATATTAACGCTCTTACTTTGGTCACGAGCTTGTCTTCTTTCTCAAGTGAAGATTAAATATTTTGTCATCTACAGCTGAGGGTTAACCAATCACTCGTCTGTTATGGCAACTTCATGTCGTATGACGAGTAATGTTGTATGATGTCATTTTCATGTCATATGATGGATTAAATCGTATGACGAGTTCGTATAGCAAATGCATGGAGTTCATTTTCTAGCTAATAAAAAGCTAAATACATTCAATTAAATGGCAATAAAGGCCAGACAGTGATGTTCGAAATATAATTTTGATCATCATTGAACAGAATTCAAAATATATGTTTAAATGTCATTGGATTAAAAAAGGTAGAGCTAATAACAAATTAAAGATTTGGTTTGGTTTGGAGCACTACGGTCTCCTTTTTACTACACGTGGATTAATGAGACCGGGGCTACTTCTTTAAACCAACACCCACCGGCTACGAAGATCCATTCCATAAATATCATTCGAGTCCAAGAACTCAGTGCCACAGAGCAGCTACCTAGCCATCTTAGAATTTTAAGTTTTGAGTTAAATTTCGTAAACAATCTTTCATAATACACGTTTATAGTCATGATTTTGCTAAAGTTGCAGAGTATAATGATCTTCATATTGATTTTGCATACATATAAGTTGTCGAGAACATTTTTCGAAGAAGACACTTATTTTAAAAAATATATATATTGGTGGAACTGCTACTTTCCATCGATAAAGAAAAGTAACAGTAATAAGAATTACTAATAATTACGAGGTTTTATTTTAGTATGTGTTCAAATTTGGTGCATTTATACACAGCGACTTCATATTTGTTGCCTGTTTTTTCGGCTTCCATGTAGTGAAATGTGTATGGAGAGCTCTTTCTGCCGAAAAAGAATTGTAACAGTAATAAGAGTTACCAATAATTACGAGGTTTTATTTTAGTATGTGTTCAAAATTGGTGCATTTATACACAGTAATTTTTAATTTTTGCTGGTGTTTTCGGCCTCCATGAAGTAAAAAGTATATGCAGAACTCCAATACAAACTAAACCATATTTGTGTTATATATACATGAAGGCAAAATCCTCAAACAGATCCTTTAGTCAGGCTGAGAATCAAACCTGCAGCAGAAGAAACGGTCTGTTATATCGAGAAGCATTCTAGTCAAAATTTTTGCAACAAAAGGAATACCAATCCTCTTGTTAAATAGCACATAAGTCAACTAGGGTTTTACATAAATTTTTGGTCAATTTGAAATGGAATTCTTGTGTTAATTTTCGGAATGTAATAGGAAAACTGAGAATATTAAACATCATAAGAAAGAACATTTGAATTTATCAAATAATTTAATCTTGAACACTTAATAAAACATACCTTTTTCGGATGAGAAAAATTAACATAGTTCTGATGACCAAAATCATATTTGGATGGTATAAATCAAGAATCTCTTAAGTTTTACAGTCGCCATACAGTGGAGCTGTCAGGAGAAGATTCATTAAGGCGGGAAATACTTTTTTATATGAATTCTTATGTCCCGTAACAACTATTTACGACAATTATTAACTTGTCTGTTATGTTATTTTACCAGTCGAAAGGCCTTTTTTATAGCAAGAGAGAAAATTTCCTATTTTACAAGATATTTTAAGAGATATCCTCTATTTAATAGCCTTATCCATTTTACATTCCATAATATTATTTTAGTTAAAGTATTGTAATTATATGTTTTAGAACTATCCAGAACACTTACTTCACAAGCTGACTTTTTTGATTCAGGACCAAACCGTTTTCGCTTTTCTACTTCAGAACGCAAAGAAAGACAAAGGGTATTTGGGTTGTTCTTTGGAACTGGAGCTTGTGGATTCTAACTTCACTACCCACATGGATATTTGGAATTAACTTTAAGCAATAGGCACCACTCTCATTAGTCCTAGTATAGCAAAAAAGTAGCCAATAGTGCTTTAAACCAACCAACAAACCTTCAATTCACTGAGGTATTTTACAAATAAATCAAAATATGTCATTTATCTCCGAGTTTCTACTATTGCTTGCTTTTTATTAGCAGTTCCAGATATGTTAAGTTACAATTAACCTCAAAAGCGAAAATATAAATATCTGATATGTTTCAAAGCCCAAAGTTGTCTGGTATTTACGAAATCATTCAGCTAGAAAAGTACCTATTTCTTTCTTTTCTTAGCTAAATCAAATCTAAAAAAATGTTTTACTTCACATATGTTAGCTAACATTTCCATTTATTATATCTTAGCTAAATCAACTCTAAGAAAATCTTTTACTTCGCATATGTTAGTTAATACTTCCATTTATTATATCATAGCTAAATCAACTCTAAGAAAATGTTTTACTTCGCATATGTCAGTTAACACTTCCATTTATTATATCTTAGCTAAATCAACTCTAAGAAAGTGTTTTATTTCGCATATGTTAGTTAACATTTCCATTTATTATATCTTAGCTAAATCAACTCTAAGAAAATGTTTTACTTCGCATATGTCAGTTAACATTTCCATTTATTATATCTTAGCTAAATCAACTAAGAAAATGTTTTATTTCACATATCATAGTTAACACTTCCATTTATTATATCTTAGCTAAATCAACTCTAAAATGTTTTACTTCTCATATATTAGTTAACACTTCCATTTATTATATCTTAGCTAAATCAGCTCTAAGAAAATGTTTTACTTCGGATATGTTACTTAACATTTCCATTTATTATATATTTGTTACAAAAGTGTCAAACGTTTGAATGGTGTTATAAAACTTTGTAATAGAATTTAAGTAATACTTTATAATTTTAATGATACTCAAAGTTACTCGGATTTCGTTACATACACAATTGTAAATGTTTGCACAATCAAATAACACAATAGATTCAAGCAATTTACAGTTATAGTGTTCTAAAATGTTTTCTAATTTATATCCAAATAAAATCCAAGAAGAATTTTCATTTTGCAAACACACTTTATTACACAAAACATCTTCAATATGTTTCCACCGTGAAAGTTCTTAATTAAGTAGAAGGGACCCTGAAATTCTTTATAAAAGAATTTGTTTCTTTCGTTGAAAGAATATTTTAGATATTTTCCAAACAAAATAATGAAAAGGTTGTATTTACAAATGTTAGATTGCCGACTACAGCTGCTTTTTTTGCAGATTTGTTTACCCATCTTGATGCCTTATTGAACTTTTTCGTCTTATCTACATCGAATTTTTCTTGATGTGTAATTTTTCGCATGATATATTTCTTTCAGATTCACCGAATACATTTTGCTATTATTATTTCCCTGTAAAATTTCGTTCATTATTTTTTCTTGAATTTTATTAAATTGTTGTTACATTTGAAGCAAAAGATTTCTGAAACAATCTTTCCTAAAATAATTTATCTCTACACTTGTACTAAAATCTTAAGTTTCTTCTTTATATTCGTTTACAGAATACATTACTTGGCTTCTGTTGTTACGTTTACTTATAAATATGCTATGAATTTCGTCTAAGAATAACATATTCTAATTTTTATCAAAATTTGACATATGACTAGTAACTTCCTATTTTCTGACTATTTTATACCATAACACTTAACGTTACGTAGATTTCCTTATATATTTAAATCGTAAATATTTGAACAAGAAAATATTATGTTTGTACGTTTATGTCATTTAAAAATTTTAATGGTGAAATATTTCATTAAACTATCGATAAATGTTTTTGGTTTAGCATAAAATCTGTGAAATAATATTCCAAAAAAAATCAGAAATAATGGGATCTTTGAAAAATTTAAATGATATAACATCTTAATTAAATTAATATCCATATGTACGAAATACATACTAGTATAGTTAAAAAAGGACTCATTTTGTACCATAACATTTAACGTAACATACATTTCCTTATATATTTACATCGTAAATATTTGAGATGGGGAATATTGCATTTGTACATTAAAGTCATTTAAAAAATTTAATGGTGTAATATTTCATTAAACTATCGTCAAACGTTTTTGGCTTAGCCCAAAATGTTTGAAATAATATTGAAAAAAATTTTATTAAATAACTGGATAATTGATAAATTGAAACGGCATAACAATTTAAATAAATTAATCTCTATCGGTCTAAAATACATACTAGTATAGGTTAAAAGGACCTCATTATTTTGCACCATAACAATCAAGTAGCATACATTTCCATATATATATGTATGTATATATATATATATATATATATATATATATATATATATATATATATATATATATATATATATATATATATATATATATATATATATATATATATATATATATATATATATATATATATATATATATATATATATATATATAAATCGTAAATATTTGAGATGCGGAATATTGCATTTGTACATTAAAGTCATTTAAAATTTTTGATGGTGTAATATTTCATTAAGCTATAGTTAAATGCTTTTGGTTTAGTATAAAATGTTTGAAATAATATTCCGAAAATAAATTCAGAAATAACTGAATATTGGACAAACTAAAACGATATAATATATTAAATAAATTAATCTCTATCGGTTCAAAATACATACTAGTATAGGTAAAAGTATGCCTCATTATTTTGTACCATAACATTTAAGTAGCATACATTTCCATATATATACACACCGTTTAACCTAACAGAACAATTTATTGAAGCTAAGTAGCAACTCGCAACTTTACAAGATCAGGAAGTTGTCTACAACTAGTGGGTATCAGCTTTTATACCCGAACGAAATATTCGAGAAATAACTAATTTATATATTAAAGAAAGATCTAGAGTTTCAAGAACATAAGGAAACAATAAATAACATTTTTAACTTAAAATCCGTACTTTGGATAAACTGCCATGTTAAGTATCGAACCTACAATCTCCGAGTCCGGATCGAGTGCTTTGACCATTCGGCCACTGAGCTAGTTGACTAAGTTTTTTTATGCGGCATTGCTCCTATCTCAAAAAGACAGAGTCTCGCTGCTATTTAGATCTGGACCGTGTCACAGGTCCCTTGTAAATTTCTTTTGACTTTCCTTCCGGAAGAAAGACACCTGGATTTCGTCCATCTTCACTTTCGGTCTGCTTCGTTGGATCATGGTACGGCTTCATACGTAAAGCATGGACAACGTCTTTTAGTTTTCTTTTTCGGGAGGCAGGGTCGAAATCTTGCACTTCATAGGTAACGTCGGATAAACGGCACAACACCTGATAGGGACCAAAATACCTCCTTAAAAGCTTCTCTGAAAGACCGACCTTTCGGACCGGGGTATAAACCCATACGAGGTCTCCGGGACTATAGGACACCATTCGGTGCTTAGAGTCATAACGTCGACGGTCTTTATCTTGCGCTCTCAGAGTATGCGTTCGAGCCAACTGTCTCGACTCTTCTGCTCTGGAAATAGTCTTGGTTATGTAATCGTTAGTTGCATCATCAGGGCAGAATGGAAACATCGTGTCCAGAGTCGTTTCGGCTTCACGTCCATGGACTAGGTAGAACGGTGTGAATCCTGTTGTCTCCTGCTTAGCAGTGTTATAGGCGAACGTCACAAATGGTAGAATTTCGTCCCAGTTTTTCTGTTCGGTGATAACATACATGAACAGCATATCGGCTAGAGTTTTGTTAAGGCGCTCCGTCAAACCATTTGTCTGGGGATGATAGGCCGTCGTGATGCGATGACCGATATTGCACAATTCGACGAGAGCGGAAACAAGTCTGGATTGAAAAACAGCACCACGATCTGTAATAATGACTCGAGGAGCTCCATGTTTTAGAAAAATCTCTTCGAGCAGGAACTTGGCTACTTCTTCGGCTTCAGCGGTTGGTAGAGCTCTAGTTATTGCATAGCGTGTATAGTAATCGGTACAGACTGCGATCCATTTATTTCCATGGGCAGATTTAGGAAATTTCTTTCACTGTAAACTTACACATTTAAGAATAGATTTTGGCTTATAATATTAACAGAGTTAAAATTTAATAATTTCCTTCGGAATTTAAAATTTTGATCTTAGAGAAATTGATTATTCTATGTATTGAAATAGTATTACAAATTATATTATTTTTTTATTAAAAATTTATTATTTTCAGTCCATCGTATAAAACATTTTAAATATTTAAAAAAATTATACTTTAAAATAAATTTTTTAATATATATTATTATAATAATATAATTCTTTTTTAAAATATTTTTATTTATATTCCTTAATTAAATGAAAAATATTGGTATTCTGATACTAATTTTTCTTCATATTTTTCAAACTTCTTTTTTTATTTTTAATATATTTAATATTAAAATAAATAAAAATCTTATTTTATATTTTTTGATATTTATATACACAGATAGCAAAATTTAATGAATATGAAAAAAAGATTTAAATAATGTAATTAAACAATTGGTCTTTTTTGTATTAAAATCATTGTATCTAATATTTAAATTCTCAAAAGCATTAAATAAAAAATTTTTTAAAATTTTTCTGTTTTATTATTTATTACTTTAATATTTCTTAAAGTTTTATATTTTATATGTTTTCAAAAAATTCCATATTCTATATAAAATTTATTGATAAAACATTTTTTGATTTTCTCTATTTTATTTTTCATTATTTTCTATTTTCTGTATTGATATTAAGTTCACTTTTCAAAAACTGTCTTCTATTATTATGAAATCTTTTCATCTTTCTTTTGTATTTTGTAATAAAATAAAAATACAAATTTTCATTTTATCTAAACCACGGTAGAAAACCCATACATGGACCTTATTGATTGATTTTTATATTTGCGCGCGTGATTAGTTCTATTATTTTTTCGATAAGAATGTGAAACTCTGTGACGTCGTATTGTACGTTGTAACTTCGAATCACCTCAAATCGTGCACTGTTTTTTGCGGCTTGATCGCAAAAATTAGCTCCGATAACGTTAATCTTTTATATCCTTGTTACCATTGCAAGAAAACTGTGAACATTCTAATGACGTGGCATTTCGGACTGAATGAGTTGCAATCGAACTGAGATGATGTTTGATCTTTTGCTGAGTGATGTTTTGTTTTCAAATAATGATCTGCTGATTACGAACTTAACTAGAGGTATTTTATATTTATGTGCTATTTCATATTCATTTCTTATATTTAACTAGATTTGATTTATTTTGTTTTTTATTTGCTTTTTATTGAGTGGCATGTAAAAAAGAATTTTTTTCTCTTCTGAGGGGGGAATATACTGGTATTTTAGAGAATGTTGTTGAAATTTTTAAATTGTGTTTTGATTTAATTATGATTTAATATTCATAAATTCTCTTTTTTAACTGAAGATGTTTTGATGCACCATGAAAATGTATAACTAATTTTGTTCATCTATGGTAATTTATTGCTGATTTTGACATAAGAATGATAATGACATTATGTTTGAATTTTGTATTTTAATTAAATTAAGGTTTTGATTGTGCTGTTGTTATAATTAAGTTGATTTTTGCTATATTATATTTTTGATAATTTTTAATTGCCCCAGAGTTTTCTGTTCTAAATTTATATGCCCAGAAGAAAAACATCCCCAAAAAACCCTACTACTTTTTCCATTAGGAAAAATAAACCTAATGACATTAAATTGATGACTTTGTAATTGACCGGCCTGGATGAAGGTTCCCAGCAGAAAACTTCAGTTTTTACCCTTTATACAGCCCTATGTCCCGCCTAGGATTGTACTAAGTGCCACTCATCACACATGACAGGATTTTGTACTTGTCATGATTCAATTTGCGACTGGTGCGTGTTGACATGGAATGTCACCCACCAACAGCACGTCTTCTGCTGGGAAGACAAAAACCTACACAAACAGACACAAACAAGAATCACACACCTGTTTTTAAACTGTATACACTATTGTAAAACACTATATTGTTTTTATCTTACTTTTTGCCACATAATGAGTGATTTTTCATTATGACACCTTTTTTACTTTTGAGATTATAAGTTACTGAGTGATTTTGAGATAAGTACTATGATGAAATTTTGTTATAATATTATTTTTGGAAGAGATGAAGTTGTCGACATATAAATTTTGTATTTGATGAAACAACGAAGAATAACAAATGAAGTGAAATTTTGTAATTAATTCATAATGATGTTGCTGACAAGAGATCTCAACACAGTGTACATTTTTTATCAAACCTAGGTTCTTTTTAGATTTTTGTACTTTTTTACTGTATTACATATTTACATTGATTGTGATAAGATTGATGAGCTGACAGAACCACTCAAACTGTGCATGGATTTGCCTTCAGAATCATAACTGTGTCCCGGTCTCTTTATGTGTGGAAAACAGTAAGTAGCGCTAAACTGATTGTGATCTCAAGGCTTCATATGTTACTGTGCTGTACTATCACAAATTCATCTGTTTTGCTTTCACCATATATTAGTGATATTTTGATGTTTTTTAATCTCTTATTATACTCATACTGTTAATGTTATTTTTGGGAACTCCTAAGATTGTTTAACTCAAGGTGTTTTCTATAACCAATATAGTATTATTAACATGTTATTCATCTTAACCATAAATTCCTAAGTTCCTGTTCTTTTATAATTGTTGTATAATGTGTCTAATTTTCAGGAAAGATTTTTGTGATTTAAAGTAATTGTGTAAAAGACTTTAATCATTTTATATCACCATCATAGGGTGATTTTTACTACTTTTGAAATTTTTGTCAGTTATTATAACATTGTTATTTTGTGAGGACCACCTGCTCTGACTGAATTAAGTAACTTAAATTTATTATTTTGGGGTAAATATTATATGTTTTTTTTTTAAAATTTTAGGGTCCTCTGAGACTTGCTGGTCAGAAAGGGCCCTCCTGCCTGTGCAAGCCTTCAGGGGGAGAAAGTTGTCAGGATTTAAAAAAATAGAGTAATTTAAGAGATTTAATTAGGGATTCTTTTAATGGGAGTAACGCGCCTCGAGTTATTAGTCACATAAATACGGCTCACGCGCATATAGAGAGAGAGAGAGAAGGGAGAGCGATAGAAAGTATGGCTCCTCGAAGCAGTGAAAACTGTATTTTAGCAGTTGGGCGCCAATATGACGCCATTATTGAGTAGAGTATTGGTGAGATCTAAATAAAGATATGAAGATGATGTCAGGACTCTAGTGTCGTTTACTGGACCCCGACTATATATATATATATATATATATATTATATAAATTTATATATATATATATATATATAAATATATATATATTATAAATATATATATATATATATATATATATATATATATATATAAATCGATATTTAAGATGGGGAATATTGCATTTGTACATTAAAGTCATTTAAATATTTAATGGTGTAATATTTCATTAAACTATCGTGAAACGTTTTTGCTTTTGTCCAAAATGTTTTAAATAATATTCCGAAAAAAATTTTCAGAATTAATTGGATACCTGACAAATTGAAACAATATAACATCTTAATTAAATTAATGTCTACCAGCCCAAAATACATACTTCTTCGTCGTCAGTACTATAGCCAATTACGGGCCAAGGCCGTCTCCATGTGCTTCCTCTACTGACTCTATAAAAGAAAATAGATCATCAATGATGGACTTCCAGTTCTCTTAAATCCCTCTCTACAGAATCTATCCACCTGGTCGGGGATCTTCCTCTTTTTCGCTTGCCTTCAATTTTTGAAAAAGTCACTTGTGTAGTTGAGTTAGAATCTTCATATCTAAAAAGCTGTCCCAGGCATCTAATGCGGCTGGCCTCAATAACTTTGACAATATTTGGTTCTTTAAATTTATAGTGTATTTCATAATTATATTGGATTCTATAGACATCATTTTGTTTAACTGCTCTAAAGATTTTTCTAAGTAATTCTGCCTCAAAAATCAACAGCTTCTCTTTTTCATATTTATTTAATGACCAGCACTTGCTGTCATATAGGACAATAGGTCTGAGTAAGGTTTTATATAAATTAATTTTTGTTTTAACATTAATACATTTGGATTCGAAGTAGTTTCTCAGTCCATCAGAGCACCTGTTTGCCATAAGTAACCTGTTGTAAAATACATATTAGTATAGGTAAAAATATTGTGCATTAAAGGTTTATAAAAATATCGGTACAAATTTTTATTTTGGTCTTAACCATATTTCCTAGTATGCAAATGCATTTTAACTATGAGTTAAATGGAGTTTCCCGGTTAGCTCCTTTGCCTTTTCTGTAACTCTGATTATTTAGTACTGCTAAAAATGTTGGTAAGTCAGTAAGAAAATATGACGTAGTATGTTGAAAACTGCTTGTTTTTATTTAAAACCTTTTTATGGAATTGCGTTTTCTGTGGAAGTGGGGTTTCTATGGGGAACTAGGAGTCGAGCAAAACATAAAAAGGTTTGCACCTGAAAAAGAAACCCATATAAAAAACAATAAAAAAGTATATTATTTGAGTGGGTGATGTAGAGTGGAAATACGCGTTATGTCTATAACCCGATATTTAATATTTAAATTAAATTTGACTTTTCGCCAACTTAAATTTAAATCTTAAAGTAAAAACACAATAGGCATTAAAAAAAAGAGAGGAGAGGTTACTGAATTAATGGATTTTATTTATATTAATATATAAAATTTAAAAAATTAATAAAAACCAACTGATTGAGTTTTTTTTAAGATAAAAATTAATAAAAAAAATTAGAAAACAAAAAGGGACTAAAAAATAAGACAATTATGGAGGACGGAACTCCGAGCTCCTATTCTCGTTTCGGGATCCAGGTCTCTCTCTAGTCCATCCTGTCTGTCCGGATGAGAAACGCCAGTCTGGAAAGCTCATCAAAATTTCTTGTGCTTGGCGGCACGGTAGACAAACGCCAAGCTTAGCACTAAAACACGCCAATGTGTGGAGTGGGGATATGTCATATCATGAAAAGGGAGAATTTATAAAACTATTGCAACGCAGCGCTCGCCAAGGAGAAAGCCAAGTGACGCTCCTGGTATGTGTGATGTTATCTGATTGAATATCCAGAGCGGCTTATGCGATAAAAAAATAGGTTTTTCGACTCACCAACGTGATGATTGGAAGCATGGCAGGAAAGTTACAAACAGGGAATTTTAAGAGAAGCTTATAGAATTAAAACTAAACTAAATGGAACAGAATTAAAATTAAGTAAATGGAACATTATGACACTTGTTTATTTTTTTACCTTTCGAGCTGAACGAATAAACATTTAATCCATGAAATGAACTGTGTTTTGGACTTTCTACGTATCTCCACACCACACACATAACATGACGCTGGGCATTCTGCTAGTAAGTAAAAATTTACTCCAACATTTTGTACCATAACACTAAACGTAACACACATTTCCTTATATATTTAAATCTTAAATATTTGAGATGGGGAATTTTGCATTTGTACATTAAAGTCATTTAAATTTTTAATGGTGTATTATTTCATAAAACTATCGTTAAATGTTTTTGGTTTAAAACAAAATACAGAAATAATATTCCAAAACAAAATTTCAGAAATAATTGTATACTTGACAAATTGAAAAGTATAAAATATTAAGTAAATTAATCTCTATCTGCCCAAAATACATAATACGCATAACATGACGCTGGGCATTCTGCTAGTAAGTTAAAATTTACTCCAACATTTTGTACCATAACACTAAACGTAACACACATTTCCTTATATATTTAAATCTTAAATATTTGAGATGGGGAATTTTGCATTTGTACATTAAAGTCATTTAAATTTTTAATGGTGTATTATTTCATAAAACTATCGTTAAATGTTTTTGGTTTAAAACAAAATGCTTGAAATAATATTCCAAAACAAAATTTCAGAAATAATTGTATACTTGACAAATTGAAATAGTATAAAATATTAAGTAAATTAATCTCTATCTGCCCAAAATACATAATACGCATAACATGACGCGGAGCATTTAGCTAGCAAGTTAAAATTTACTCCAACATTTTGTACCATAACACTTAATGTAACACACATTTCCTTATGTATATATATACATAGTAAATATTTGAGATGGGGATATTACATTTGTACATTAAAGTCATTTAAAATTTTTAATGGTGTATTATTTCATTAAATTATCGTTAAATATTTTTGGTTTAAAACAAATGTTTGAAATAATATTCTAAAAATTTCAGAAATAATTGTATACTTGACAAATTGAAACAGTATAAAATCTTAAATAAATTAATCTCTATCGGCCCAAAATAGATAATACGCATAACATGACGCTGGCATTCTGCTAGTAAGTTAAAAGTTACTCCAACATTCTGTACCATAACACTTAACGTAACACACATTTCCTTATATATATATATATATATATATATATATATATATATATATATATATATATATATATATATATATATATATATATATATATATATATACATAGTAAATATTTGAGATGGGGATATTGCATTTGTACATTAAAGTCATTTAAAATTTTTAATGGTGTATTATTTCATTAAACTATCGTTAAATGTTTTTGGTTTAAAACAAAATGCTTGAAATAATATTCTAAAAAATTTCAGAAATAATTGTATACTTTACAAATTGAAGCAGTATGAAATCTTAAGTAAATTAATCTCTATCTGCCCAAAATACATAATACGCATATCATGATGCTAGTCATTCTGCTAGTAAGTTCAAAGTTACTCCAACATTCTGTACCATAACACTTAACGTAACACACATTTCCTTATATATTTAAATATTAAATATAAGGGGATGGGGAATATTGCATTTGTACATTAAAGTCATTTAAAACTTTTAATGGTCTATTTACTTTGTAATTTATGAATCTTTGAATTTATTTTTCAATTTAAAAAACATGAAATATAATAAAATGCTTTTCATTTTACAATAATACTCTTATTACTAAAAACATCTTGATATGTTCTCAGGTTTCAACTGCAATTAAGTAGAAATGATCGCAAATTCTTCATAAAATCCTTTATTTTTTTCTGGGATTAAAAACATACAGTAAAGACTTTCAGAACTAATAAGGGAAAAACTCATTGTTTGCGAATGTTAGATTGTCGATTGCAATATATTTATTCGGAGCTATTTATCTATCATGAAGCCATTATTAAATTTAATTTCTTTATATATAATTTTTCGAAAAATTTATTTCTTCGATTTACCAAATATTTTGTTGTTGTAAGTATTTCCAGTAAACATTTCTCCATCTTTCTTTTATTGGGTTTTATTAAAGTGTCAATTGGTTTTTAAGTTTTGCAAAAACTTTCGGAAATAATTATTCATACATCATCGAAATCATAACTGAATGAAACAATATCACCTTTAAGATATGACATCTTAAATAAATTTAACTTCCATTTGTACAAAAAAAGTATTAGTATAAATTAATTCCTTAATGTACAGTTTTTTTAAGCCAGTAAAAAAAATCAATTTTTTAATGTAAAAAACGTTGTTTTGCCAAGAAAATTACAAAAATAATCAAAATTTTTATTGCAATTTTGGATTTTGATAACATTGCAGGAAATAGTCGAATATTGTAATATTACATGCACATCGACTTTTTTATCTTTCTTTTCGAATTCTCATTTCCGAATAAACGTTATTATCAGTAAAAATACTTATTTATACTTTAAAAATAGAAATAATGACAATACTATTATTTATAAAATTAATCAAAATTTTCTTTTGTGTGATATATTTTGAAACAAGGTGCAGCACATAGGCCAACATTGCAACTATTACACATGGAACGACTCTCTTTTCTTTTCCTTTTTCATTTGCTATCTCTTTTACCATAACCCACAGCGCAATATCTACAAACTAGCTGCAAGTACTCGGCTTTGCCCGAGTTTAAAATAAGGTTCTCTGTAAAAGCGTACAAAATGTTTATTTACATGCAGTAAAAGGGTACATTTATCTTAAAGCAATGTGATAGACAAAATTTTTGGTGGTTCCATTTGGAGTGCGTACAAAAAGATTTTCCTCTTTGCCCACTCTGGAGCAGGCCACATACAACTGCCCATGAGAAAATCATGGTGTCTGCAAGTCTATACCACCAATCCCAAGAGACTCTCCCTGTGACTTGTTGATTGTCATGGCAAAGCACAGTTTCAAACTATGCTTTGCCATGAACTGAACTTGCATGATTTCCTTTTTCCTTTTTTGGTTCATTAACACATGGATCAGCACAAGCACATGGAGCACTACCTTTACCTGGAGGAGGCCAGAGTGAAGTTGGGATAGAACGAAACCTGTTTAAGAACCTTCCCCATGTAATTTTGTGTACGTGTACCAAATTTCAAGTTTTTTGGTTGTCAAGATCTTGAGTTTAAGGGAACAGACAAACAGACAACTAATGCGTCTTATATATAGAGAGAAGTACAAGGCCGCTCGAATTATTTCAAGTGTGCACAGTTTGGCCAGTTTAGAGCACTGCAGTTAACGCGAGCGTGCACGTTAAGGGGTTACAGCGTACTTTAGCATAATTTTATAGCACAACTTTTAACAACGTTGTAGAATTATTATTGTAGAATTATTGATGTTGTTGAGTATTAGATTTTTCCTTTACGCTGCAATAACCTTTCACCTGTTCTTTGGTGGAACTATATGGCGGCAGACACAAATCAGTGTATTCATATGGTATGCTCCAGAATTTTAGAACAGAGGTGAATGCAAATTGACGAACAGAAGAATTCTATTAATTGATTAGCTTAAAGGAATTTTATTTATTTTCTATTCCTTGCTGACTTTGTCAGATAAAATACGCGTTCTCGACATGACACAAAGATAAGAAAAAGCAAAATGGATAAAAAAATACTCGTTTTTTAAATGATGCTGGCGATCTCTCCCCCAACTTCGGCCAAAATGATGCCCACTCAAAGCCGCGCCTGGCAAGGTCAGTGGAAAAATTCCGCCAGCGGGAACCCAAGACGATCGCCAAAACGTAGCGTGAATAGGAAGAACAGCCTAGGAATCTTATGGCGCCAAGCAACGCTCAAGCTGGACAAATGGTGAAAGATGGGGAGAGCAAAACGGAAACCCACGGATGGTCAGCGCGGGAAGATTCAAGTTGACTTGGACATGGACTAGAACCATTCCATAAAATAAGGGGTCAGGAGGCCGGCAATTCCTGGCATTTCCTTTTAAATAGAATGTGGCTATATCTCAAACATTAGTAGAATTCTTTACATATAAAAATCATAAATGTTTGATCTGAGGAATGTTGTAAATAATAATTAAAGACACCTTTGTAATAAGTTTTTAAATATATTTTCTCGCTTAATAAGCTTGAAATATAAGAAACATTCACATCTTTCAAAAACACTGGGTCTACACGAAGAATTTCTATATGTTTCCACTTTAAAACTAATTAAATAAAAAGATCCTTCATAAAATCCTTTACTTATAACTGCGACAAAAAACATAGTAGCAATAAATAGACTAGAGTTTCAGAGGAAGAAATGAAAAAATATATACTTACACATCTTTGATTGCGGACGTTATTATATATTTCCACTTTAAAACTAATTAAATAGAAATAGTCGCAAATCCTTCATAAAATCCTTTACTTATAACTGCGGCCGAAAACATAGTAGCAGCAATAAATAGAGTAGAGTTTCAGAGGTAGAAATGGAAAAATATATACTTACACATCTTTGATCGCGGACGTTATTATATATTTCCACTTTAAAACTAATTAAATAGAAATAGTCGCAAATCCTTCATAAAATCCTTTACTTATAACTGCGACAAAAAACATAGTAGCAATAAATAGAGTAGAGTTTCAGAGAAAGAAATGAAAAAATATATACTTACGCATCTTTGATTGCGGACTGCGACTTGTTTTTGCAGAGCTATTTGTCTATCCTGATACCTTATTGAACGTCGAATTTTTTTGATCTGTCAATTTCTGAAAGATTTAGTTGAGATTTACCGTATATTTTTCTTTTTTCTGTGATTTTTAGTAAGATTTTTTTCAGAGTTCTTTTATTGTATTTTATTTCATACTGTCAATAGGTTTTTTAAGTTTAGCACAAAATTTCCGGTATAGTTGTAAAAAATTATCAATATATTTTTACACAAGTTTTAGAATTTTTTCTTGTGTTTATACATTTCAATCTATTTTTGGGCTGTTTGGGAAGTTAAAATCAGAGAATTAATTTATTTCTTTTAAGTAATTCAGGAAAGAAATTTTTTCATCTTCTAATGTCCATAGTTAAAAATTAAATTTAGATTTTTATTCTGGTATATTTAAAACTATTTTTTACCTTTTTTGGGAATGATTAATTTTGGAACTTAATTTTTTATATCAAAACATTAAAAAAAATTCGTTTTTTTAATGAAAAATTTATGAATGAAAAATGTTTAAATTGGGCAATGTATCATTAATTTCTAAAGTTTAAATTTTGAAGAAAATGTTTAAATTCTGAAGTAAAATCAAGGGAAATATTTTAAAAACAAAAAATCAAAAATATTAATAAATATAGTTTTAGATTTAATCAATATATCTTAACTAAAACATGCTTTACATCGTACATTCTCCCCCTTTTTTTGAATGACATCAAAACATTCTCGGATATTTTACCATATTTATAAATAACTTTTTAAAAGATGTAAAAGTAGAAATTGCATGTCGATAAAATTCTAAAGTTCAATACATTTATTCTTTGTACACCTCTACACTAAAAAATTTTTTATTATTTAACTATTTCAAAGAAGAATTTTAAAATATATCACATTCTTTACAGTTTCAGTTTGCTTAAAAGACCAGTAAACTCAAAATAATACGTTAATCATTGTCAGGGCTGAAAGTATTGTTAATTTGTGTTTTAAACCTCGTAAATTTCTCTGTAATTTACAATTCTTGGGGAAATTAATCTATATTCTTGAAGTACAAAACGAAGTTTATTTTCTCAAATAAATTTCAGATTCTGGGGAAATTTTCACCTATTTCTGCATTTATAAATTTGAATTCATAGCATATATAATTTTTAATAAACTATTCTGAATTTTATAACATTCATGTTGTATTTTATTCTATACTGCCAATAGGTTTTTTAATTTAGCACAAAATTTCAGGTATAATCGTAAAAAATTATAGACATATTTTTACTCAAGTTTTAGAATTATTTTTTGTGTTTATACTTTTCAATCTATTTTCTGGCTGTTTGGGAAAGTAAAATTCGAGAATTAATTTATTTCTTTTAAGTAAATCAAGAAAGAAATTTTTTCATCTTTTTATGTCTATAGTTAAAAGTTAACTTTAGATTTTTATTCTTAATATTGCATTTCAGATTTATTTTACCTTTTATGAATGATTAACTTTGTAATGCACTTTTTTATATCAAAACATTTAACAAAATTTCGTTTTTTAATGAAACATTTATGAAGGAAATATGTTTAAATTGGGCAGTATTAGTATGTTTAAATTCTAAAGTTTAAATTTTGGAAAAAAATGTTTAAATTCTGAAGTAAAATCAAGGAAAATATTCTAAAAACAAAACATAAAAAATATTACTAAATAAAGTTTTGGATTTAATCAATATATCTTAACTAAAACATGCTTTACATTTTATAGTCTCTCCTTTTTTGAATGACATCAGAACATTTTCGGATCTTTTACCGTATTTATAAATAACTTTTTAAAAGATATAAAAGAAGAAATTGCATGTCACTAAAATTCTGTAACTTCAATGCCTTTATTCTTTGTATACCTCTACACTAAAAGATTTTTTATTATTTATTTATTTCAAAGAATAATTTTAAAATATATCACTTTCTTTACAGTTTAAGTTTGCTTAAAAACCAGTAAACTCAAAATAATACGTTAATCATTGTCAGGGCTGAAAGTATTGTTAATTTGTGTTTTAAAC
Source organism: Pardosa pseudoannulata (assembly GCA_032207245.1). NCBI lineage: Eukaryota > Metazoa > Arthropoda > Arachnida > Araneae > Lycosidae > Pardosa > Pardosa pseudoannulata. The sequence goes on along the minus strand of CM063506.1, from coordinate 68,252,556 downwards.
CTCGTAAATTTCGCTGGAATTTACAATCCATGGGGAAATTAATCTATATTCTTGAAGTACGAAACGAAGTTTATTTTCTCAAATAAATTTCAGATTCCGGTGAAATTTTCACCTATTTCTGCATTTATAAATTTGAATTCATAGCATATATAATTTTTAGTAACGAGTTAAATTGTGAATTTTATAACATTCATGTTGTTTTTTTATTTTATACTGCCAATAGGGTTTTAAGTTTAGCACAAAATTTCCGGTATAGTTGTAAAAAAATTATCAATATATTTTTACTAAAGTTTTAGAATTATTTTTTGTGTTTATACTTTTCAATCTATTTTTTGGCTGTTTGGGAAATTAAAATTCGAGAATTAATTTATTTCTTTTAAGTAAATCAAGAAAGAAAATTTTTCATCTTTTTATGTCTATAGTTAAAAATTAACTTTGGATTTTTATTCTGCGTATCACATTTCAGACTATTTTTTGCCTTTTCGGGAATGATTAATTTTGGAACGTAAGTTTTTATATAAAAACATTAAAAAATTTCTTTTTTTCTAATGAAAAATTTATGAATGAAAAATGTTTAAATTGGGCAGTATTACGTGGGTCACTCTGAAATTTTTAAGAAACAACTAGGTTTTTGAAGTTATACTTTCAAACTTTTAGGATTGTTCAAAGTAGTCTCCTCCATCATCACTTTTGTAGACGAATTTTCCACAAATTAAATGCCTCAAGCCTTTCATTTCTCGGAATAGATGAAACAAATGCATTTATACCCAAATCAAACTCTTCTTCTGAATGAAAACGACATCCACGTAAGTTCTTTTTTAGATTAAAGAATAACAAAAAGTCACACATAGCTAGATCAGGTGAATAAGGCGGATGCTCTATCACTTTAATTTGTTTTTGTTTAAGAAACTCAATTGTTAATCCTGCTGCTTGTGAAGATGTATTGTCATGGTGAAGCATTAGTCCCCTAACATTCACTTCTTGTAGAATTTCTGGAAGGTATTTAGTGGTAAACCAGTTTGCTATTACTGTCTTCTGTCCTTCCAATTTGATGGTTTTGACCAATCCCGAACTTCTGAAGAAAAAGGCATACATCACTTTTTTCAGTGAGCGTTGTCTTTTCACCATTGTCGGCGTAGGATCATTTTCAAAGACCAACACTTTGCTTTCTTGACGTGTTGGAAAGTCAAAAAACGCTATGTACGATTCATCACCCGTTACAGTTTTAGAAATGATACGGTGGCTACCATCATTCAGCATTTTTAGAGTTTCTTTACTGATTCTGACTCGCTCCCCTTTTTGAGGCTCAATTAGATTATGAGGAACCCAACGGCAAACTGCTTTTTTATATGTAATTCTTCATTAATAATTTTGTGTTTGGCTGCTTATCCAATATTAAGTTCATTCTGTATAATTTGATAGATACAGCGATTATCATCCATTAACATTTTTCGTATGCAGACACATTATCCGGGATTACTACCGACGGCGGCCTTCCTGTGTGTTGTTCATCCTGAAGAAAATGGCGACCTCTGCTAAATTCTTTAAACCATCTGAATACAGTAGCACGAGCTGGAGATTCATCACCAAATGCCAATTACAGCCGTTGAAAGCATTCTTCTTGATTTAATCCTGCTTTAAAATCGTAGGAAATCATAGCGCGAAAATGTTTTAGCATCAACTCCATTTTCTCTTCTGTTTAAAATTTATTCTACACTAAACAATTTCAAGGAAGTCAATATAAAATCGTCTCCTGTATTAAAATACTTTGTATTTTAAAACTAAACCGTTATTTTTATTTTGTAAATTCTCGTCTTTGCATATCTCAAAAATTTCAGAGTAACCCTCGTATTATGTTTTAATTCTGAGTTTAAATTTTGAAGAAACTTTTTAAATTCCGAGGTAAAATCAAGGAAAATATTTTAAAAACAAAAAATCAAAAATATTAATAAATGTAACTAAAACATGCTTTACATTTTACAGTCTCTCCTATTTTGAATGACATCTAAACACTTTCGTATCTTTTACCGTATTTATAAATAACTTTTTAAAAGATATAAAAGAAGAAATTTCATGTCAATAAAATTCTATAGCTTCAATGCCTTTATTCTTTGTACATCTCTACACTAAGAGATTTTTTATTATTTATTTCAATGAAGAATTTTTAAAATACATTCTTTTCTTTGTAGTTTCAGTTTGCTTAAAAGACCAGTAAAATCAAAATAATATGTTAATCATTGTAAGGCCTGAAATTATTATGTTTTAAACCTCGTAAATTTCTCTCGAAATTACAATCCATGGGGAAATTAATCTAAATTCTTGAAGTACAATACGAAGTTTATTTTCTCAAATAAATTTCAGATTCTGAGGAAATTTTCACGTCTTTTTGCATTTATAAATTTCTATTCATAAAATATATAATTTTTAATAAACTATTCTAAATTTTATACCATTTTTGTTAATTCTAAAATTAAAGTTTCTTCGATTTCTCAAGTAAACAGTTTAATCTTTACGATTCTTTGATTTTGTTTGAATCTTCTGTTTCTGAACTATTCAATGTGTTGTAACTTTGACGTTAGGTAGCATTATAAATTTATGTTACCTCTACGAATGAAATCCTCGTTTCCTTCCTTTAGAAATCAGCTTGAATAAGGAACATCTACACAGTGCATTCAATAAATAACAAGTCTAATCCTGTTACACCAAATCGGATATTTTTTAAATTTCAACTCATAAAATGTTTGTAATTTCGTAAAATTTTATAAAATTACAATCCGAAATGTATTTTGTGTTTCCATTTTAAAAAGGGAAGCATCAAAAAAGGAACAACGAAGAGTAGTGCAGTTCTTTACAGCAGATGTGGGCAAAAGCCGGACCGCGGGCCGGATCCGGCCCTTTTGCTTACTTTATCCGGCCCGTTGAAAAATCCTGCATGCAATTTTTTTAATCTCTTATATAATTTACTAAATAGTAAGTTGACTTCTGTATAAATAAAAGTTGAGTTCTGTAATTTACTAAAAGAAAATTTTCACTCAAACGAGTTGAGTGTTTTCTACGGTGCTTTGAATACAGAACATTTCAAACATTTTTTGAACTATGTTCAAAAACACCTAGTTTTATTTGGTTCAACATATATTTGTGAAAGAACTTTTTCGTTAAAAATTTACACGAAAAATAAATATCGATCACAAATTACTGACGAAAATCTACACTCGGTATTAAGAATTGCTGCAAGTGATTTGGATCCTAATTGGGAAGAAATAATATCAAATGAACATTCCAGATTTCACGTTTCACATTAACTAAAACTATTCTATTTTAACGTTTGATGTTTGTCTTTTCTTTTTATAATTCTATTTACTTTTATATTTACAAAATGTAATACAAATATAAAAATGTAATAACTATGATCAAAATAAAATAATTTGTATTGTTAAGATATAAATAAATATCAAGATAAAATCTTTCCTTAAATAATTTATTTAATGACCATTAATTTAAAATAATGGATCATATTTCTTTAAAAATTACGTGACTTATTTTACTCGGCACAAATTGTTCGCATATACACCTAAATAAGACAATTTATTATTACTATTATTTTTTATTAACTGTCAAATTTCTCTGTCCAAATGCTTTAAAATGACTTATAGTGTTTTTGTCAAAAAAATTTCTTGCGCAAGGAAAAAACTCCACCCAAAACATGCTCGTATGCATAACGTACGCGGTATAGTCCTCCAGTCCGGGAGGCATTTTGAAAATTTCATTTTAGCCCGCGCTTAAAAGTATATGCCCACCCCTGCTTTACAGTAAAAGGTTTTATGGTCTACCAAAATCTTACCGAATATATTGAACCACTTCACTCCCTCACGGCCGAACGCTGGCCGATTGGTTAGGGAGCTGATCGTCGGTATCGGAGTTCATGGGTTCGAATCCCACTATGGCATGGATGTTCGTAGCCGTTCGGAACCGGCTTTAAACAGTAGGTCCCGGTCTCCTTAGTACTAGTGTGCAACACAGTAGATCGTAGCGCTCCAAACCAAACCAAACCAGTCACTCCCTCACGAAAGTTTTTCTAGTAATAATTAAAGTTATTGAAAAGAAGAAAGTCAGAATATATAAGAAAACAAAATATTTTATTCAGTACCCAATATAGTTAACACCTTCAATAGAACATAAATTATCAGACGTGAATTCAAACTTGGCTACAGATGCGATATTTACACCGCGGATTTTGTCGCCAAATTTGGCGATTTTTCGAGCATTTTGCCGGGTTATGACTAGTTAGCTTTGTCTACCCTGACATTAAAGCTTTGCAGTGGCAGCCCTGGTTTATTCTTTCAGCCCTATGAAGTGCACGTGATTTCTGACGTCACCACCCGGCCGACCGAAATAATCTCCTTCTAGTTATTTATTTTCCCTTACGGTATACCTGGAGTTTGGACGTGTTGTCTCACGTTGTCAGACTGTAGAATTTTATGTTTGTAATTAACTAAATTTCTTTGTCTTTATTAAAATATGTGTGTATGTAATTATATTTATTGTTGTATGTAATAATCATTAAATGGGGTTTAATGGGGGAACCCCCTCAAAAATTTTAAATTTGTATTAAAGACCATATAGTTCTTAAATTGTAAAAATCTGTAAAATATATGCTTTGTGACTTTTTGCAGAATTTTGTAATAGCTTCGGTTTCTTAACAATTGGCATACGGCCAACTTCACAGCCAACTTACGCTTGCAGAGCGCGTTTTTTCGTGAATCGCGAGAAAGTTTAGTTATTCAGAAAAATCGCAGTGAATCGAAAACTAAATAGTTTGTTTTTATGAGAGAAACTTTTTTTTTATTTTACACTTTAATATATACTGTAGGATTATTTAACAAAGAAAAAACAATATTTTTACGAAATCACAAAAATAAACGATTTTTAAAATTAAAGTGCGATAATCTGTCAGCGATATTTCTTCATCACTATCTTTGTCACAACGGCTCATTTTATCAATTTCGTATTCAACAATAAAAAACCAAGCTTCATATTGACAAAACACGACTTGTACGTTTTGGACCTAGGAATTCGATTGAAGACGAAATAAAGCCAGAAAAGACCGAGCAACTCGACAATCATAACTTGTGGAAAGAAAAAATGCAAAGCGTTTGCATAGTAACGCAAACATCACACAAATAATCGCACACATACATATAATTATACCTATTTAATAGATTTGAGGTGGATTTTTACGTGACCCGCGCTCCTGTGATAGACTGCTAAAAACGTAAAAATACGCTGCACGCACGCGAAGTGTTAAAAACCGTGTGATGCCTTCCCTGGTTTGTTTTTTTTTTTTTTTTTTGTGTGTGTGTGTGTGTGTGTGTGTGTGTGTGATCTTTCAGAAAACACCATTTAAGTTTGGCGACTTTCAGAAAATAGGGATTTTGCCAATAACGCCAAGATTAAAACATGGCCGCGGGAAGCGGTGTAGCTATCGCATCTGTTCCCATACTTGAATGCAAATACGACGTAAATGCCAGTTTCTGAAAGTGTTGCAAATACATTTATTTTTATAAAGAGCATTATGAAACATTTTATGAAACGGATATATAATTAAAAAATTGATATTACCTTAAAGACTATTTGATGTATAAAAAAATAACCTTGTATTAACAATTTAACCTTGGGTTAATAAAATCAAAGGACATCTCTGTGCGAGCTTGACAGTAACGCTTGTGCCGTTCCGTGATCTATACCGTCTCTGTAGGGGTCCCTAAACGACGTGAACAATCGAAGTCCGCAATTCCTCTAGGAAATATCTCCCACAGCTGTGCAGAGTAGCTGGACATCGAAATCCCGAGCCCGGCTCGCCAGCACCGACTCGTCCCGTCAGTGGCGTGAGGTAGGTGTTCATGCAGGGTGTGCAGAGAGCAACAACAACACTACTAATAAAACCATAAAAATATACATTAAACACTTCCTTAACGTTTATTATTCATTTGTACACAAAATCCATACGTCTATCCGTATTACTAATAAAATAACGAAAAGCTTATATTTTATTTTCAGCAAACGTAGCACTACACGGCGCCCGCCGCTGCGGTATCTCATCAGGAGGCTTATTGGTGCCGACAAACCGAAAGTCCAGTCCAAGTGCAGAGGATTTCGCTGCACGCTGGCGCAATAGAACGAACTGTTTTTCGTGCGGTCAGTAGATTAAATTATATTTATTAACTGTTTTTAACATTTGGAAATCATATATTCTGCGAAAAACATTTTCACAATTTTTAAGAACAAAACCAGGGATATGGTGTTACAGATATAACTTATATTCTGTCTGTAAGACACAATGAATGGTAAAATTTGGACTGTTCTGTTAGAATTCGTTTCTTTTTTGTCAAACAAAACAAAATTGTTTTTGAGCGAATTATTTCTGTAAATATAACACATCACCGAAATTACTTTACCACACTAAAACATTTTCCTTTATATTGATGAAATACTTCTTTTATATTTTCATGAAAACAATATCTTACAATATATAAATTTAAACATTAATCGTCTGCAAAATCGTATGGCCAGTAAGAACTTCGGCACGTAAGTCCCCGCTCTAATACAACGCTTAATAAACCGTACCTTCGGATGATTCTGAATGCCAAGTGCAGGAAAAATAGCTGCACTTGCCTCAGTGCTATAGTATGCTGTTCTTCTCCGGTAGCCCATACATATAAAGCTTGATTTTCTATTAGTGCGCAGTGCATACACATAAAAATTTCTTATGTTTGTTTGCTTTTCAACACGCTACGTGGTGCAGCACCTAGTACCACACGCAATGCGAAAATACAAGCAAGCAAATCAACATGATATTTGAATATATTATAAAGAATATTTATTATATACTATATAAAGATAGGTAGACATAAGTGCAGAAATTTCTTGTCTCTCATAATTTTGCTAGGGTGTGCAGTTCACACCCTGCACATATGGACCTCACGCCACTGTGTCCCGTGGGTCCGGACCGCCACACCCCAGGAGGAAAGCCCCTGCCTGCCCCCCCCCGCACCAACTGAAGGCCCGACACACTGCATGAGGAAAGTACCTCTGTACATAAGTACAATAATCAAAGACACTTTATTTTGTAATTCATAAGTTTTAAAATATATTTTGTCATTTAACAAGCTTTAAATATAAGAATAATTCTCATATTTCAAAAGCTGCAACATGACTCGTCATTTATTGAACGTACTCTATATGACGTGCAAGCTAAATATGAAAACAACACACAGAGTGGGATTAATGCTTGAACCTACTTTAATGTCGTACATGGCAGAACCTATAAAATATGTGGAACTGCATTATGCATATGGAAAATCGGATAATAAGACTTTACTGTTTATTTATTCAGAAATGTAAATCTTCAGCCATTCTTTAAAATTTCTTTAAAAAGAACAAACATTGAAGTCTCTTTTGAAATTCTCTCAGATAAGTTAATGATTTGAATAAAACCACATAAATGATTATGTTTACAGTATATCCCATAATTTATATCTTTCCCTCCAAGAAGAAGAAAAAATCAGCCAACTTCCTAGTTAGTAACTATTTTTCACGCAGCATGCATTCAAATATCAATGTGAAAATTCTAACAATGAATCGGCATAAATCTGAACAATGTTAAATCTTTCCTTACAAACACAAACAGCATTTATTATTTGAGAACTTACAAATGCTTCCATACTTCCTACTTCGGTGGATTAATAAATCTTTCCCTCTGGGGTAAATAAAACTAGGGAGAAATGCTGAATAATCGCGTCGGTTCCAAAACCCAGCAATATATTCTCGGATAATAGCGATTTGGTGACAGGCAATACTGTAATCCAATTTTTTTTCAAGAATCATGTATCATAAGTTCATATGAAACTATCTATTATGTGTATATATTAAAATTTTACAGTCTTTAAAAATGCATAAAAAAGTAGCGAAAAAAATTAAAATAAAATAAATATCGTAAGATATATTCATGAATTAACAAAAGCTAAATTTTTATTCTATACTTTTTATATGTGGGCTGACTAGACTGGTACTTAACTGGAGAAATCACTTTTAAGCAACCCTTAAAGTTAGAGTTTTTGGTTGTATTTCGACTTTGCATAACTTTTATTATTACTATTTAAATGAAATAAAACTTTCAGCATTTGTTCTCTATAGATTAACTATATTTCTAAACATAATATATTCTCTTTTAAATAAGAACTTTTTATGGAATAAATTGTAAGTGTTTGTTTATAAATTTTAAAAATTTTGAGGACATACGGCTCGCAGAGTTACAAGACACACATTACAAGTTTCATTAATAATTTTTGCATTTTTGTAAAGTCATATTATTAGGCATTAATCTCTACCTATCTAATTTTTAAAAGATTTAAAAAATGTTCTCCAACAGGAAGATTTTTTCAAAAATTTAAAATAGCGTACAAAAATTGCAATAAAAAAACTCCAAATACCAAATAAAATTAAAAACCTATAAAAACGTAGGTAGAGTTTAACTATACTACTATAATGTACTTATTTTGAAAATTTTAAAATAAAATATTCAATAGTTTTTTATTTAGAGTGAACAAAAAGCACCATTTTGAGTAAAATTTGAAGTTAGAATTTCATATATTTTTTTTAAATTATTTCAAATTCTTTAAAATTGTCCAGTTGAACACATCTTCTTCAAATGTTTTTACTTTTGCAGCAGTTTTGATCTTTTTATATTGCTCTTTGAGCCCTTAATGTACTCATCTCAGCAGCAGTTGATCATGCAAATGTTCAACTGCTGCTCATCTATGCAGCAGATGCAAATGTTTTTTATTATTACCTATTTTGTAACCAAGTTCACTCATAGCTCTTAGTAGATCCACTTGAGTATCATTATAAATAGAAACAGCTTTATCAACAGCTATCTGGACTATGTTTGAACCATACCGAGGTACTTTCCCAAGATAATGAGCACGTACATGTACACCTGTGGAAGAAATCTCCAAGAAGAATTTAGGTGCAGCTGTTGACTTCGAGTTTTAGGGACCCCTGCAGAGGAGTTATAGATCACGGAATGGCACAAGCGTAACAGGCAAGTTCTCATAACGATGTAACCATGAGTTATGGGGCAGGGGCTAATATATAATGTCAGCTTTCACAAAAGTGGCTATTTTAATGAGCCCACCTTCACTCCCGAAAGGGGTGTAAATGTGGGAAATTTTCACCAACAAGTGATTGGCAAAGAAAAATAAGGGGCGTTAAAACCGAGGTGATTATTTGGGAAAGAGAGTGAAGAAAGATGAGTCTAGGTCGGGATTGAAGAGTTGCTGGACATCCAGAGAGCCCGGACCCCGACAGCAATCGAGTCCCTAACCCGCATGCCAGCATACACGTACAGCAAAATAACGGTCTCTACGCCGGTACCGAAACCCTTTACGCCTGAAATCTAGCACCGTCGTACAGCCTGATGAAACCCCCAGCCTGCTTCTCTGTAATGTCTGGAGGTAAACAGATTTAACATATTCATGATGGTCATTTAGGCTTTAGTAAGTCAATATTTTGATTAAGGAATAACGTATAACAAAATATAATTGTAATAATTATTGTGTATTGATGAATATAAAATTCAAATAAATGCTGGTTATGTTATTTGGAAATTAACGCTAGATTGTCCAAGGCAGTCATTTTGACTGTTTTTTAATTTCAATTAGAAAAACAATTATGGAATATAATGACACAATTTCTTAGAATTTGGTGACTTTTTCTATAACATATAAATAGGTTTAGGAATAATTGTAGTTACTTCCGCCCTCCTTTATTATATAATATTAAAAATTAATTTTAAACAAATTTCTTTACATATTTGTTATTTTTTCACAATGTAGTCCTTTTGACTGTTTTTGGACAATATAGGTATACAAGAAATCTCGGGCAATATAGTGTTAAGTAATGTAGCAATTTGCAAATAGTGTACAGAATAAGTGTTTTAATCCAAATATAAGGTATTATATTCTTACTGTGTTTCCCCTTTGTAAACGAACACTGGTGTTAGTGTTGCATTACAAGTGCATTACAACAGAACCACAGCCAGATGTCTGGAGGCAAAATTTTCATATCAGAGTGTTGAAAGTCTCATTGGGATTGGTGTGTATCCTCGTAAATATTTTTTGAGTAAGGTTGGTGAGCTGAAATCTTTAAAATATTTTTATAGCATCTATTACAGGAGGAGGTATACAATTTTAATATCTCTAGAAGACCCAATGTACAAACTCTCTGATAAGTGTACCACGAATGTTCCTGAAATTCTGAAGGACAAAATTGGTGAAAAGGTTCTATGTTTGTAGAATACTTGTGATAAAATATAGCCCATACAGCTTGCTACATAACTCTTAAAGAATTAGTGTTTCCATGTAGCATTTCCATAATATACTGTTAGTTTAGTTATTACATCATCTATAAGTTGACCTCTACCGCATAAAGTTTCACCGTCACTCAGTTTTTAACTCGAGCAATGTATACACTAGAGTAGTAAAGAATAAGACAATTTGTCGCAACTTCATGAACTACTGTAATGCCCTTCCCATTCATTTTCATGTTTACAACAGCCAATAGACAAACAATAAACTGCCCTTCCGTTTGAAACTAAAGCCAGAATTGTCATAATTTGAGAATACTGCGTGAAATTGCCTTATGTACTTGAAAAAGATATAAGCTACTAGCATAACTCCTGTTGAAAATAAAATATTAACCACAGAGTTTGCAAATCCCACGAGGTTTGCAAAGAAATTGAGAAAAATAAAAGTTAAGGAAGAAAAAAACGAGTATGTAGGTGTGTCAAAGGTAAACAAACAGCAGCTGGTTGATTTAAGTGTTCAACAACGTCTATGTTTACATCGTATTTTAACCCATATTGGACTGCCGTCCTATAATCAGTTCAGCAAATAAAGTTCCATTTAATAATAAAGTTATAAATGTTTTCTAAGTGGAATTTATTTTAACAAATTTAAAATAGACAAACTTTAGCATAATAACAAAAAAACTGAGAAATCAAATGATATTGTATTGTAAAATTTCTTTTCAGCAACCCCATAAAGTTGTCATTTTTTAATCTTTAGTTTTATATATATTATTTTTTTTTCAAACATTGGGGAGGTTACTTGTAGTTTAAAAACAGAGCTAATAATGTAGCTGAAAGTTTTTGTTCAAAAATATATTTTACAAATTATTTTGGAAGGCACAGTTGCAAGATATTCCTGAAAAATAAACCTATAAAATTTGGGTATAAAGTTTAGATGTTAGCATCCTACAACGGATATCCTTTTTCTATTATCTTTTACCAAAAATGCCAGTTCAAGAACAGCAAGAGAAAACCGACAAAAGTATGCTTAACCCTTTAAAAGTCACGATTAAAAATTCTTTCAGATTTAATGGATTTAGGTTATAAACATTGTCTGTGAAGTTTATAAATAGGAACCATATGAAAACAAATTTTACATTCCCTTGGTGGGGGGAATTTTTTTTGGAGGGGAGGTAGTTGTGAAAACATTCCATTTTACAGTATGAAAAAAGTTTTTTAATTAATTATATTGGAAGAACGATGTATAATTATCATCAAAATGATGTAACAAATAGATAACTACACAATTTTTCATTGTTCTTTTGGGTAGGTGTTTTTATTTCAAGTCATAAGGAGAAAAACCAAATTCGAGAATTTTCATGTAAAGCAATTTTAAACTAATATATTTCAAAGAGAAAATTAGTTATGCAAAATTCTATTATCTATTACTACATCAAAGATTGAATAACACAGAAAACCGAAAAAAAATCTTTTGGGTGTTTTTAAAAAGAAGTATGGTTTGGTTTGGAGCGCTACGGTCTACTTTTTTACACGAGGGATAATGAGACCGGGACCTACTGCTTAAAGCCGATTCCGAACGGCTACAAACATCCATGCCATAGTGGGATTCGAGCCCACGAACTCCTGTTCCGAAGGCCAGCACCCTAACCATTCGGCCATCGTTCGGCCTTTTAAAAAGAAGAGAAAAAAAAGTATTCATAGGTGGTTTCGCTGTGAAACCACTGCCCGTTAAAGGGTTAAAGTGTAATGTTGGAATTTGCTCTGATTGTTTCCCAAATTTCATATATGAATCAGCCTAATGGAATGTAAGGGATATTTATTAAATTTTAGTAGTGTATTGGATCGTTATCCTATTTATGGGACAGATAATTACTTAAAAATTAAAAATGGTTTTTTTTTTAATTTTAGTTTTATATGCTTAGTTACACCATATTAATTATATGGGTAAAGTTTTAAGATCCTACAGAAATATTTAGTTGGTGTGGTGTAATATGGGTTAAAAAGTTTTACCTGTTCTAATTGGAATTTTTAACCGCTGTTTGTTTTAAATTATTCAAAAATGTTGAAATATTTTAAAAATGTAAAAAAATATCGATAAATTTAAAGGTGATTTTTTTTAAATTATTACGATAAATGGAAATATTCGAATAATTAAAAAATATACCTACTATATTTCTAAAACATATGAAAACATGCGGCAAAAAAATACCTATTATGAACCTATATTAACTTAAAAATATTTTAAAAATGGAAACAATATAACATTTAATTATTCAACAAAAAAAAACTATATACTACTCCAAAAAACAATTTTGAAAACCAAAAAAACTATAATGTAACTTAAAAAAAGTTTTAAAAAAATAAAAATTACTAACAAAATATTACAAGGAACAAATAATCTAACTTTTCAAGTTCAACATTTTATCTTAAATTCTTTATAATTGAAAATTATAATCCTTATTTAACTATTAAAAAATAATTCGAATTTTATAAAAAAATAAAATATTGATTTTAAAAGAAATCGAATTATTGTAAACGTGTTCTAAAAAAGAAGTCTAATTTTTTTATTTTAATGAGCTTGGAAAATAAGATATTCGTTACATTGTTTTCGAAAATAATATTCTAGATAAATGAATATATCAATTTTGAATCCTATTAGATAAATCTAACATAAAAAATATATAAAACAGGGTGAATCCCAGCAAACGGAAAACCCACCTACAGGGAACTTCTTAAGATCATCAATAGAATTGAAAGATGTGAGGAAGTTTTGGGAAGAGGACATTTGATAGTGGCTGGACTTTGAAAATCAACATCCAAATTTTGAAATTCTCAATGACGAAGAAATCGTACAAGCCTTTAATCCTGCAATGGACATTAATGACGCTGAAAATGAAGATGAGGACTTTAAGGATTCTACAACTAGAAGTCATAGTGATGGTGTTTAAGCACTGACAACTGCCCTAAAATATTTGGAGCAAAGAAACGATGCTACACCGATGGATCTCCTGTTGCTCAAAAATATGCACGATAGGGCTGCCCATGATAGAAATTTTGAACTTTTGCAACGAAAGGAAACAGACTTTTTTAAAAGAATGCAAATTTAACCAATTAATGTGTATTAAATTTTAAAAGTACAATATTTTCTTGAGATTTGTGTTATTTTTGAAAATGCGTCTTTCGATATTTAACTAAGTATAGTTAAAAAAATTTCCCTTTTACTTTTTAAAATTTACTACTAGAGTTGATTTTCATTTTAAATATTTTTAGCAATGAAACATAAGTTCATATATATTTATTTTATCATTTAAAGAACGTTCTATTGTTTTTTACTTTAAAAGTTAGTTAAATTCACAAGCACGGAATGTTTTTATACATCATTTCTATTAACCGAGATTTCCGATATCCGAGGTATTAGCTGTCCTAATTAGCTCGGACATTTGAGGTTCTACTGTACTTAGAAAAATGAAGGGTTTTTTTAACGATGATAATGAAAGGGGAAAACATTATACCGTTTATCATTTTTAGCGTGACGCGCGGACACACGCAAAAATTTTTACTTTTATTATTAATGACAGGGCATAGCGTAGTTTCGAATCCTTTTGATTCGCCATAAAAAATGTCAACCTGAAAAAAACGTATAAACAGTTATTAAAAATCTAATTCTAACATTCAGAAAATAAAAACCTAAGTTGATGCCAGAACTCTTAAGACAAAATTAACAAAACTTGCATTACAATCCGTTCAGAAGTTTTCACCTGATGTGTACCCAGAAGCAAAATCTCTGTAAATTTATGTATTAATACATTAACTTTTTCACTTTCAGAAAAGTTATACTTAATAAATTAAAACCAGCTTATTTTTATAGTCTGAGATAAAGTATGGAAATAAATTTGAGTTTAAAAGATCCAAATGTGAATAATTTTTAAAGAGCTGCCAAATAATTACTAACCTGATAAACCTATAACATTTATGAGAAAACTAATTGACATTTTGAAAAAAAATAAAACAGGATTTCTATCAAGGTACTATTTCGAAAAAAATAAACGCAACATCTCAAACATTACAATTTTTCAGTGTTGCACGCAAAGAAACGTGCAAATTTGTAACTTTTTTTATACAGACTATAAGATAAACATAAAATTCTTTGGCATATTTTGAGTTGCCAATCATATCACCAACCTGAAAAAATCCATAAATATGTTATTAAAAGATTTTATTCGAATTTCGGGAAAACGCATAACCTTAGTTTATTTCAGATATATTATGAAAAACATTTTTTTTATGTACCTGGGAATGTTCAGAAGTTTACGCGCGTTGCGTGCAAAGACACAAAACTTCTGCACTTTTACTGTTTAGATTCTGAATTTCTAAAAATCGAAAAACTTCGCTGATAGTCATAAAAATTAATCTTTACCAAACACAGAGAATTAACCCTCTAAGCGTTCGCACGTACAATTCCTCCAAACCAATGATGTCTTCAAAGCGGTTGTCACATACAGTTTTCGATGTCTCAAAAACGTTCCGGAAATGGATGTAATGCACATTTCTGCCAGTGTTTCAGGTAGGAGTGTCAGGTCGATTGTTTAGGAACTGCACCCCTCTTTGATTGACATTTATTGAGGGATGTACCCCTTCTCCCTGAGGCACAAAGACGCCGATAGCTTTTCTTGGCTTTAGCGTATTTTTTAAAGACATTTTTTAATCGTGTGTGTTACACTCGAAGGGTTAAAAATAAATGGAGATATGCTTTGCATTTTTTGTAAACTACTCTGTTTATTATATGAGACAGAACTTTGTAAATTCTATCTTCTAATTAAAAGAAAGAAGAAATAAATAGTTTATCGCACCAAGATTTTCATCACACTTCAATTTATAAATTGTATTTTTTTATACCATCTCCGTTGTCAAACCTCTTGTCAAAATGCATGGTTATAATTTATTTGAATGCGGGGTATTTTATTTTGGTGATTTATATCCCATATAAGGCGATTTCACGAAGTAGGGCAAATTCTCAAATTATGACAATCCTGGCTTTAGTTTCAAACGGAAGGGCAGTTTATTGTTTATCTATTGGCTGTTATAAACATGAAAATGAATGGGAAGGGCATTATAGTGGTTCGTGACGTTGCGACAAGTTTCCTTATTGAAATAGCTTTTGTATTCTATCAAGAAATGCTTCCGGACAGTCCACTCCAAATATTTTATTATTTTGTAATTTATCTTCGTTACTATTAACAGAATCGGATCATGCATTGCATATTGTACATATATGCAGAAAAAGTAACGCCACCGATGAAATAATGAAGTTTCAGAATGAAATATTATAAAGGATTAGTGCCTGGTTTGAAAAATGATTTACTTCTTCAATAATTGTATATATACTATTAGACTGATGTCCCAGAAATTTCTTTCCAGAAATTTCAGTTATAATATGATGTTGTGCACTACTTTGCAACATTTTGATAAGTAATGTTACATTCGGCCAGTATACATTTTTAAAAAATTGTGAAGATTAAAATCTAAAATAATATTTTAAAGCATTATTTTAACTCAATTAACCATTTAAAACTCTGTATAAAAATATTATATATAATATATATATATATATATATATATATATATATGTATATATATATATGTATATGTATATATATATGTATGTATATGTGTGTGTGTGTGTGTATATATATATATATATATATATATATATATATATATATATATTTTATATATATATTTATATATATATATATATATATATATATGTATATATATATATATATATATATATGTATATATATATATATATATATATATATATATATATATATATATATATATATATATATATATATATATATATATATATATATATATATATATATATATATATATATATATATATAATAGATAGATATACTGTTTTAAATATTTGAACACTCAGTTTATATTTTTTATTTCATTTTCATTGCTTTTATAACGTAAGTACCCATATTATCTCGGACATTTCCATGTGAGATCAAAACATTTAAAAATTATTCTCCATACATTAAGAAATTTACAATTTTTGTACAATCTGAGTGTAATTTTTACTATTTTATTACTTACAGTTTATGCTTTTTTTGCATTTTTATCACTCTTATGGATGTTTATCACCATCATCTTAAATGGCATGTTGTCACTATTGGCTCCAAAAAAATATCGCCCTTTAAACAAGGCGGCACCCGACCTACATTTTCAGCCTCAATCTGTATGCCGCGTCACATTAGTGTGACGCGAAATATTTTCAAATGTGCTGCGAGGATTTTGGTCAAATAATTATAATATTGTTAGTATGAGATTTTCTATTTCCGGTGTCCTTATTCACTTCTTTCCTTATATCATTATTTCAACCATGTTACTCCTTTCTCCCTGCCAATAGACGTTCTGCTTTCATTTCATACAATGATTTTTGCTTTTAAAATGACGAGCAGGCGTACGCCTTCAAAATATTTTATTGGAATATTTTATCTGCGAGCAGACAGATTTTTTTCTTACTTACTGTTTCAGTTTGAGAAATGTTCCAATATCGCTGTTAGAAAGTGATGTAGAAGACTCATAATTTTTTTTTCTGAATAGCCGAATTTCAGAAAATAACTAACGGAAAAGATCCTGTGGAATAAAATGCATAGGATATTGACTAAAAAATACGCAGTCGACCACCTATATGGAAGTATATTTGTGATGTTTATCACTAAAAAAAGGCCCGCTATTTATACATTCATTTTATAACAATAAAGACTAGTCATAGAGGAAAAGGTAGCGTTTATTAGTTTCTCTCAATACTAGCATTAAAAAGATTAATTGCGCCTGAAAGGATATTGAAGTAAGGTCAGTATTCTGTAGAGTCGCCTTTGTTTTTAATGATTATTGCAGTCCTTTTACCCATGTTATAAACAAGACTGGCATTAATCTTAAGAAATCTTTGTACACTTCACATTATTTATTGCTCAAACAAGTACTGTAGCACTAGATGATTTTTTCGCTACTTTATTTTTCACAATACATAACACTTTCTTGATTGGCTTCAAATCTGGGCAAAACTTGGCCAATCAAGGACTTGGATTTGCTCTGTCGGAACATAGTCCTATAAAACCTTAGCTTATGACGCGGAGCATCATTAGTAATGAAATCGGAACATCGATGAATATCAATAAGAAGTGTCAACTGATTAGGTAACAAATTAAGGTACTAATTCCAAGCATAGTGGTTTTAAGCGGCAAGAAATGTAAATCAGTTATACGAGACTCAGACATTGCCCACCATGTGGCTTGGAGAATTTTTAACTATTGTAGTTTTAAATCCTTCCACATATCTTTTAACAATTGGGAAGAGAATATTTCTACCACGTACAGAAAACTGCTTGAAACTTGACTAATCTGAAAATAACATATGCTTCCATGTTCTACTATTCAATTATAAAGTTTTTAGGCGAAAGTCGAGTCATTTCTTTTTCATACTCAGGATAACTTGTTTCCTTGTAGGTTTCTAATAAGGCACAATCTTCTCTCAGATGTCTTAAAATAGTGCTCCATTTTTACTCACATATTTAATCTCCATGTGTGAGGTTATTGATGAATTTACGACCGTCCTTCGAATAACATGATAATCTCATGCTCTCGTTTCTTTTGAGCTATTTTTTCCTACACCTCAGATCTATACATTTTAAGAAATTTTAAATTCCCAGTCAGCTTGAAGAACAGCTGAATTTTTATTTAACCTGTTACATATTTCACGTTCAGATAAGTCAATTTTATACAGGATTACTAAATACATAAAACATCTAGTAATAAACGAGACAGGGATGTTACTTATAAGAATAAAAAGTTTCTGATGCCCTCAACCCGTGAAATGACGCAATAATCTGTACAAATGAGACAGTGTGTTAAAATACTGAAAACTGATTACTGACCTTAAACTTTTGTACACGACTGTAAATATTATCAGCTTGATAACTGCACTACACTTTGGTTTTGTTACTTTGAAATTGCATTTGTAATTACATCAAAGGTTTCTTAAATAATCTTTTCAATATTATTCCTCCTGCGTCTTAATTTGAAATAAAGAATGTGGGCATGACGTCAGGTACAGAAAAATTGCAGCTCAACCTCCTCGTTGGCAAAACATTTGAGTTTCCTACGGATTGTGCTTGTTATTGGAGTTTTATTTTTGTCAATTATCTGAAAGTGGTAACAAAATATTGTACGTATGGCTGTAGTAAGTGTTTCAAAAAAGGTGAAAATATTGGATTTTTCGAAAAAGGTGAAAATATTCCTAAAGATCCTACATTGCGAATGCTTTAGATAAAAACTTTGAAAAGGCAAGACTGTACTCCAAGTTCTTCGAGAATTTACAGCAAACATTTTCAGAATGGTAATAAAACGTTAATCTTACTGTAATGTAATAGATCATATAAAATTATTATGCTCTAAGAATTTTTTTATTATTACTAAGTTGTTTTTTCATATTTCAAATGTATTTTCTATGCTTTTGTCAGAAGCACTGTACCTATAAATGTTATTTTTTTTTGTCCTTAAAATGATCCGGTTTTGCACATTTTTACTAGATTCTTATTTATGTAATAGCTTATTGTGCCTGTTAACATAATCAAAGTAGTTATACCTTCTTTATGATACTTAATAGTACTGTTTAAAGTGTTTAATTTTTTGGAAAAATATATACTTTTGTAAGTGTTAAAAAATCTATTTTGAATTACACTTGTCTAGTTTCTGATGTTTCCTTCCCCTTCCCTTAAATAACATTTAGTTTTATTGTATATGTGATCCATATCGAAGCTCATAAGATACAATGAAAATAAGTAAAGTTTTGCCAAAGAAAAGTTGAGTTGTGGTCAGCACTCGCATTTGTTTACAAACATGCACTTTCTCTATATTTTAGGTGAGCCTCAAATAATTTCAAATATTTTTATTGTTCCATTACTAAGAACGGTTGAGAAATATTGCACAGTTAAAACATACCTACTTAAAAGTGCTAGTACGTTTCTTCCAAGAACATGGAAATAAAAATCATTTGCAAACAATAAAATAATAAAAAACTAATAAAAATTATATAAAATATTGCAAAAAGATTTTTGAGCTATCAAAGGAATCAAGAAATGGTAGGAATTTCTGTTAGAACAGGTAAAAGAGCTTTTTTTTTCATGATTATTTGATTTTTCTTAGACTTCTCCAAATTACACTCAAATACAAATATTCTTCGTCAAAGATTCTTAAGTAAGTCTGAGAATTGCTACTAAGTGTGATATATAATAACCAGAATCCTAATGATAGGATTCCCGCAGGGCGATGGACCATAACAAACAAAGTCTGAGACACTTAACCTTTCTTATATCAAGAATTATGTTCCTCCTACTTGGAAAAGCAAAACAGAAAAAAAAATGAGGATTGTTTCTGAATCGACTACATTACTAAAGCTTTCTATAAAAGTATTTCAGCAGAGCAAACTTTTCTTGGTCACGTAGAGTCTTCAAAACAAAATTGTTTACTCAAATGTTAGTTACATTTTTTGCCTGGACTCTGAGAGACGTTTTACTGTGACACTAATCCTCGCTTTATAGAGTCGGAGAAGTTATGCAAAAGGCATTTGGGGATTCTGAGGGAACAAAATACTGAAATTTTTGTCTTAAGCGCTGAAGGAAAGAAAGGTAATTCTCTGGAGATTTTGAAAGAGTATAAGTTTAGAAATAAAATGTTTTATACTTACCGTTCTCCTTGAGATAAATCCATGGATAGAAGGTAATTTTAGTGAATTGAGAAATTTGTTCCAGACAAATATTTTTTCAAAGCTTAAAGTGTAGTGGTTTTTTTTTATTACAAGTTCGGATTTTACATTATGATTCAGAACTTAAAATTTCAAATTTCAGTAAACTGTGGGGATAGTACTGGCATTAAAAGAATTTTGTTTAGTGGCTTAATGCTGATTTTTTCAGCTTTCTTTCCTTTTAAAATTAAAGTAAATCAGGAAACATTTAATTATACAATATGCTCGTAATCAAACTTGGCTTATGCAAAACAGTTTGTTACTAAATTTCTTCTTGAGTAGAATGTTTGTAGATAGATAATTCAAAGTATGTGCAGAGAGAATCCGAAAATATATGAAAAATTAAAAATAGTTTCCGCTATGGGGTACGTTACGTCGAAATAAGATAGATAATTCAAAGTACGTGCCGAAAGAGACAGCAAATATATGAAAAATTCAAAATAATTTCAGCTATGGGTTAAGGTACGACTAAGTAAGATAATTCAAAAAACGTGCCGATAGAGACAGCAAATATATGATTAGTTTGGTGACATAAGTTCTACTGTTTTACACTTTCTACTGCGCTAATGAGACCAGGACCTACAGTTTAAAGCCGATTCCGTACGACTATAAACATCCATGCCCGTAGCGGGATTCAAACCCATGAGCTCCGGTTCTGAATAGCAGCGCTCTACCATTCGGCCATCATTCGGCCCGCAAATATATGAAAAATTCAAAATAATTTCTTTACGACTAAAATGCTTGGGAGATGTGCCATAATTAAATCTAGTCATTTAAACTTTTTAAACATTTATTTTGCATTTTCAAGCTTTACGACACCTAAAGCTATAACGACACTGAGCTTACTAATGACATAAATGTTCGTTTGTGACTGCTCAACAACGGACATTACTATTCCTTACACGATTTCTAAAAGGATTACACCCTCTTCCATGTGTATTACATAACTATCGAGTTTTTTTTTTATCTTTTTTTTTAATCGTCTCTTTTTCATCTTAGGAAGACAATGGTCTCCAGTGCAAGTTTTTTCGACGTCGAAAGTCACAAAAATTTATGATAGTATTTCCCTGGTGTTCATAAAACAGTTTCACGATTAATTGACTTTCTGATAACCTTATACGAATCTTTATTAAAACTACAATTCTCACTGAATTTCTTCCACTTTATATGCAAATCACATTGTTTCACACTTGCAGTGCCAGTAAATTTCATCTTGAGTAGAATGTTTGTAGATAGATTATTCAAAGTACGGGCAGAAAGAGTCCGCAAATATATGAAAAATTCAAAATAATTTCCGCTGTGGGGTACGTTACGACTAAAATGCTTGGGAGATATGAAATATCTAAATGTAGGCATTTAAACATTTTAAACACTTATTTTACATTTTTCAAGCTTTATGACACCTAAAGCTATAATGACACTGAGCTTACTAACCTTTTAAAAGGGCTTCTCTGGAGAACTAATTCATCTGCAGGACATATGCTGTCCCAGCCTCTCTGAAAAGGCTAATGCCATAAATGTTGATTTGTACCGCTCAACAACGGGCATTGCTATTCCTTACACGACTTCTAAAAGGCTTACACTCTCATCCATATGGATTACACAACGACCGAGTTTCTTTTATCTTTTTTTTAATCATATCTTTTTCACCTCATAGAAACAGTGGTCTGCAGTGCAAGTTATTTCGACGTCACGAAAATTTACGATATCATTTCCCTGGTTTTCGCAAAACAGTTTCACGATTAATGCCTTTTCTGATAAACTTATATGAGTCGTAATTAAAACTACAGTTCTCACTCCAATTACACAAACTCACACTTAATCTATTTTCGTATGCAAATCACCTTGTTTTACACTTGTAGTGCCAGATTTAATTCACTTGCAGTACCACAGTTACCATTCTTTGTCGTGTGGTAGGGTTACAAACGTGAAAACAAGTCTTAAATGCTTAAAATACTGGAAATTGTTATAATAAATACCTATTGTAAGGATAATTGTTATTTACTGCTTGTTTTTTTTCAACTATTTGGGCTTTAATGCGTCCCCTGGTGGACATTTTTTAACTAATTGTTTCAGAATATTTCAGAGCCTCCTTTAAAATGTCAATTTACAAATTTGACTTAATCCGTAATTTAGTTAGAAAATTTACGACAGCATTTCCCTGGTTTTCGTGAAACAATTACACGATTAATGCACTTTCTGATAAACTTATAGGAATCTTAATTAAAACTACAATTCTCACTCCATGTCTTCGTCTCTATACTCATAACTCACACTCAATCTATTTTTGTATGCAAATCACATTGTTTTACACTTGCAGTGCCAAAATTTAGTTCACTTACAGTACCGCAGTTACTATTCTTTGTCGTGTCGTAA
The DNA here is from genome assembly GCA_032207245.1 of Pardosa pseudoannulata. Taxonomy (NCBI): domain Eukaryota; kingdom Metazoa; phylum Arthropoda; class Arachnida; order Araneae; family Lycosidae; genus Pardosa; species Pardosa pseudoannulata. The sequence continues at coordinate 68,229,992 of CM063506.1, read as the reverse complement.
GCTTTCAAATGTGAACACGAGTCTTAATCCTTTGGCTGCTCAATTTGTAGACCAAAACCGATTCAAAAATTGTGCATTTTTTGTATATTTTAAATCTATATATATTGAGAAGTGGTTCTTTCAAGAAAATATTTTTATATAAATTTTTATCCAAAAACCAATTTCAGATGTTATCAGAAGAAAAAATTTTTTTAATAAATTTCAGTTGAATTTCTATTTATTATATAATGTAATTATAATATATAATTTTATATTATAATTATATTATATAATAAATGCATAATATAAATATATAATTAATTATAGAAATATATTGTTATAACTATTATATATAATGTTATGATATTATTATATTATCTAATATAACTATAGTTCTATTCATATAATACTATTTATTACATAATTGAATGTCTAATACTGTATATAATTTATTTCACTGTTTAAGCTGTGAAAAAATGCGTTCCTCAAAAAAGGAAGAAAAGCAAATGTGCGCGAAAATCGCAGGATAAGCAAATTTTGCTACATTTCAGTTGCCCGTGGAAATAGCTGGTTAAGCAGCCAGAGGGTTAAATGTTTAAAATGCTTGAAATTGTTATAATAAATTCTTATTGTAAGGATAATTGTTATTTACTGCTTGTTTTCTTTCAACTATTTGGACTTTAATGCATCCCCTGGTGAACATTTTTGAATTAATTGTTTCGGAATCTGTCAGAGCTTCCTTTAAAATGTCAATCTGCAAATTTGACTTAATCCGCAATTTAGTTAGAAAATTTACGATAGCATTTTCCTGGTTTTCGTGAAACAGTTTCACAATTAATGCACTTTCTGATAAACTTATATAGGAATCTTAATTAAAATTGCAATTCTCACTCCATTTCTGCCTCTCTATACCCACAAATCACACTCAATTTATTTTCGTATGCAAATCACATTGTTTTACACTTGCAGTGCCAAAATTTAGTTCACTTACAGTACCACAGTTATCATTCTTTCTCGTGTCGTAAGATTTCAAATGTGAACACAAGTCTTAACCCTCTGTCTGCTCAATTTGTAGATCAAAACCAATTCAAAAATTGTGCATTTTTTTTTTGTATATTTTAAATCTATATATATTGAGAAGTGGTTCTTTCAAGAAAATATTTTTATATAAATTTTTATCCAAAAACCAATTTTAGATGTTATCAGAAGAAAAAATTTTTTTTAATAAATTTCAGTTGAATTATAGTTAATTTCTATTTATTACATAATGTTATTATAATATATAATTTTATATTATAGTTATATTATTAATAAATACATAATATAAATATATAATTACTAACATATAGCCTGTCATATGACGAGATCAGTAAAATTTTTAATTTTCCTGAATTGTAAAGGTACTCTATGAGGCAGGTAAGAAAATGGTTTGTTTTTTGGCTGAGAATTATCGTTCTACAAAAATAATCGATTAAAAATATCGCTTATGTACCTAATTTATTATTTAAGGCAAATATAAAAGAAAATTATTTAGGTAATATCTACGTTTAGATATAAAACGTATGATAATAATACAGAAAAATATTTAAAGAATCTAAAATAAATGATTAAATGAGATAGTTAAAGGAATGCTAGAAAAAATGTTATTTTTACCTATTTATTATGTGATAAGTTGATAAATTTAATAGCCTGGTCCTAAAATGTTGCTTGATATAATGGCATTAAATGCTCGAAAAGGGGACGATATGAATTTCGGACGTTTTAAATATGACAGTACTTTTCGCTGTGATAAGTAGCTTATTCATACCAATTTATTTTAGAATGCGATCTATAGTTTAGGAAAACATAAACTTTACTCGCTTTGAATTTTTCTAACCCTAACTCATCAAAAATCCAATATGGATGCTCTATCCATACCACGTCCAACCGCTTCATAAATTCGAGGACAGATACAGATAAATTAGGCTATTATTACATTACGAGAAGAAAGTTTGAATCGTAAAAAGTTCAAAAAATAATAAACATTTAATTTAAAAATAATAAAACAATTTTGAAAATGATAAAACAACTTTAGGAATAAGAATTTTAAAGAAAAATCAGAAAATATTAAATTAATTAGATGTTTAGCAAAATTTGGCTGAGTCGGGACAAAACCGTCAACCCGAGAAGTACACTGATCAAATGGGCAGACCCTCTACCGAACGTGCTATTCCTACACTCGATGGACGAGCTAATTAGAGTATATGAAGGCTGAGTAAACACAGTCCAGTTTAAATATTCCGCTCCGCCCTCGCTGCTCCCTCTTATTCTATACTAAATTCATATCAAGAATGAATTTAGTATAGAATAAGAGGGAGAATAAGACTTGAAATAATAGCATTAAACGCCCGAAAAGGGGGGATGGTGTGGATTTCGAACTCGCTTTGAATTTTACTAACCCTAACTCAAAAAATCCAATATGGATGCCTGCATCCATTCCAGGTACAACCGCTTCATAAACTCGCGGACAGACAACTTAGGCTATTATTATATAGGGTATATAAATATATTATTATAATTATTATATATAATGTTATAATATTATTATATTATCTAATATAACTATAGTTCTTTTCATATAATACTATTTATTACATAATTAAACGTCTAATACTGTATATAATTTATTTCACTGTTCAAACTGTGAAAAAGTGCGTTCCTCAAAAAAGGAAGAAAAGCAAATGTCCGCGAAAATCGCGGGATAAGCAAATTTTGCTACATTTGAGGTGTCCGTGGAAAAAGCTGGATAAGCAGCCAGAAGGTTAAATGTTTAAAATGCTTAAAATTGTTATAATAAATGCTTATTGCAAGAATAATTGTTATATACTGCTTGTTTTCTTTCAACTGTTTGGGCTTTAATGCATCCCCTGGTGGACATTTTTGAACTAATTGTTTCGGAATCTTTCAGAGCCTCCTTTAACCCCTTACAGGTTCATTTTATTTTGGGATAATGGGTCAAAAAATGTCAATATTTTATGCTTATTTTCACACATACATAGATTTTTAAACATAATAGCATCATTCGCATACAAGATTTCCTAAAAATTAATGTAAAAAAATCAATTTAAATAAATAAGTAATTTACCTGTATAGTTGGCTTTCTGTACGGCAAAAATCATTAGACTTTGGAATCAATTCACACTAACTATAAATATAAAACTTAGAATACCTAGTATTTTATCTTGTATTAAATTTTATTTATATCCTATGCATTTACATAAATGATTATTAAATTATTAATCAAAATTTGGTCGTATATGATACAATCGAAAACAAGGTACTGCACAGAGTCCAACATCGCAATCTGGATAGTCCTTCCTTACCTCTCCTTACCTTCTTCCCTCTACTGTCTCTCTTTGAGCAGCAAATAATCAAGTAGCCAGAAAAGTAAACAAAAGCATTTGAAACTATAAAACGCACATGTGAAATAATTCGGGAAAGACTGATTGCTCAGTGTAAAATTTCACAGTGCCCGAGCTACACTCGGGATGATCCAGGATGATACATTTCTCCTGCCCGAGTTCAGCTCGATAAAAACCGAGAAGGAGTTAAAATGTCAATCTACAAATTTGGCTTAGTCCGCAATTTAGTTAGATATACAGAGCACTCTAATTACGATCACTTGCTACAGAAAACCTTAAATAACATTCAAATAGAAGTTTTTAAAAAATTATTCTTTCATTAAAGTATATTTTTCTGGAAATTGTCTCTAAGCACATTTATCATTAGTTATACTGTACTTTAAAATACTTACTGCAGAAGACGATTTCTGATATATTTGCATAACATTCCGTTCTGTATACAGAAATAATTAAATTTTAAAAAATATTCTTTTAAGTTCTTAAAAATTCATGGAATTACTTTTCTTATAAACAAATAATGCTAAACCAATTTTCTTTCTAAAATGAATAAAAAACATCGCTCTGGAATAATATTAAAAAACACGTAATGCTTTAAAAGATACAATATAATACAAAAGAGTTTTCACAAAGGCAATATTTTTTCAATATTCTGAAAAAACTTTCTGGTAATACAGGTTTTCCGGACTTGAATATGAAAGAAAAACTTAAACGTTTTTCTTCAATTTCATACTAGCTGGCATTTTACATTCTACGGGGAAAAAAGTTCCTTTTCAAATTCAAATATACCTTTATCCTTGGGCACATTTTCAAACATTGAATTTTTTAGGTTCCTTAAAATGATATTGATTATTTCTTAAACTTGAAATTAGATTTTTTTTCTTTATTAATATCTTTTCTGAATCCTAAATGTTCAGACAGTATTATTACTCTTTATGTAGTCAAACAACAATTTTTATTGCGTGTATTTCAAATTGAAAAATGTATGAGTCTAAAATTACGAAAAGCAAAATATACAGAACTTCATCCTTCAGATATCTAATATTTTTCAAAAAGTGTATTCAGTATGAAATATATTCAACAACATTTCATTTCCTAAATTTTATTTTATTACACGTAATCATATATGTAGCATTAGTTTTTCTTTTGCTTTATTGCTTAAGTAAAAACAGTGGGTTTCAGAAACTTATAGTTGATTTGAAACCACGTAAAATAGGAAATAACTCTTAAGAATAAATCTGTGTATTTGATATATTTTCTATATAGTTATAAAAATTTGTATGTCATTAAAATCATTGGATGTTATTTATCGAAAAGCAAAAAATCCGAAATAGCAAAAATTTACATTATTTTGCTTTGACTGATTTTATAACTGTAAAGAATAAATCTATGTATTTAGTATATTTTTATATTCTTATATAAATTTTTATGCCATTAACATTATTGGATGATATTTACCGAAAAGTAAAGAATCTGAAACAGCAAAAATTTACATTATTTTGTTTCGACTGATTTCATATCGCTTAAGAATAAATCTATCTATTTAGTATATTCTCTGTATAGTTTTATAAATTTGTATGTCGTTAAGATTACTGGATGTTATTTATTGAAAATCAAAGAATCTGAAGCAGCAAAAATTTACATTATTTTACTTTGACTAATTTTATAACTCTTAAGAATAAATCTAAGTATTTAGTATATTTTCTATATAGTTATATAAATTTGTATGTCCTTAAAATGATTGGATGTTATTTATTGAAAAGCAAAGAATCTGAAGCAGCAAAAATTTACATTATTTTACTTTGACTAATTCCATACCTCTTAAGAATAAATTTATTTAGTATATTTTTATATAGTTATACAAATTTCTATAAAATCAAGATTACTGCATGTTATTTATCGAAAAGCAAAGAATCTGAAACAGCAATGATTTACATTATTTTACTTTGAGTAATTCTATATAGTTATATAAATTTGTATGTTCTTAAGATTATTGGATTTTATTTATTGAAAAGCAAAAAATCTGAAACAGCAAAAATTTACATTATTTTCCTTTGACTGATTTCATACCTCATAAGAATAAATCTATATATTTAGTATACTTTCTGTATAGTTATATAAACTTGTATGTCCTTAATATTATTGGATGTTATTTATTGAAAAGCAAAGAATC
>CM063506.1:68209442-68219442 GCA_032207245.1 Pardosa pseudoannulata | reverse complement strand
ATGTATATATGTATATATATATATATATATATATATATATATATATATATATATATATATACATATATAAATGTATATATATATATATTTATAAATATATATATATATATATATATATATATATATATGTATATGTATGTATATATATGTATATATACAAACATACCTATCATAAAATATAACTTATTTTACACGGTTACTTAATTCATTCTCTTTCCATTCTAGTGCTTATTTAGTGTTCATTTTGTATAATAATAAAAAGTATTGCATCAGTTTCATACTGCATATGTATTTGTATTTGCATTTGTTATGCATTGTAAATTTGTACTATAATTTTTGTTCCTCAATGTATTGCACTAATAAAATGTATATAAATCAAATATTTCCCTTTCAGGTACTAATCACTTTAGTACTTATCTATTCTCAAAACTGCGAATAAAGCCGGTGGGCTAAGTGCAAAAAAAAAACAATATACTGCAGTGAGTCACATAATTAGACAAATTTAACGGATCAATTATTCTTAAAACTTGCCTATTCTCAAAACTATGAATAAATCCGATGGACTAAGTGCTCCGAAAAAACACTATACTGCAGTGAATCACACGATTGCACTAACCTATTCTTAAAACTTACTAAGTTTCAAAACTGTGAATGAGGCCGATGACCTAAGTCCTAAGAAGAAACACTATACTGCAATGAGTTACACGATTAGACTAATCTAAGAGATCGATTATTATTAAAACTTGCCTATTCTCAACTGTGAATAAAGCCGATGGCCAAAGTGTTCCGAAGAAACACCATACTGCTGTGAGTCACACGATTAGACTATTCTAAGGAATTGAATATTCTTAAAACTCTAACGTAATCTCAAAACTGTGAGTGAAGCTGGTGGCCCAAGTGTTCCGAAGAATTACTATACTGCAGTGAGTCACACGATTAGACTAATCCGAAGAGTCAACTATTCATAAAACTTACCTAGTCTCAAAACTGTGAATGAGGTCTAAAGCGCAAGTGCTCAGAAGAAACACTATATTTCACTGACTTACACGATTAGACTAATAAAGGATCAAAACAATCGGTCAAACAATTAAAATGGCCGAACGATGGCAGAATGGCAGAGCGCTGCTGTTTGGTACCGGAGTTCACAGGTCAGAATCCACCTGATGGCATGGTTGTACTCAGCAGTTCGGAATTGGCTTTAAGCAGTAGGTTCTCATCTCATTATCCCTCGTGAGTGAAACAGTAGACCGTAATGCTCCGATGAAGACTAACCGATGATCCATCTATAAGACTTGAATAGGCTGCATACAAAGAATTTGTAAAGGAACATTCTGATCGTGATGCAATCAAATTCTTGAATTTAAAGTCAGCTTCAGAGATAACCAAAACAGATCAAGATCAAAATGTTTCAGTCAGTTCAAATGAGAATTATTTTATATATGCCTTATTCAAGCATTAGAGCTTCTGAATATGTTTTTCTATGAAAGAAAAAGCATAATTTCCTTCCTTTTAAAATGTATCTATGAAAAAATGCAGTAAGTGGGCCATCACAGAAAGTGCTCCCATTCCCACCCCCGTATTAAGCCTATAATATCGAGTTAAATGAGAACCATATATCAGAGTTCGGTTGGGAATTAAATCAGGTATCAGATATTGCACTTTTAAAAAATATGAATTTTATCTTACGAATAACTCAGCACATTTTATTTCAGAGGTCTTAAAATCTGTCATTCAACTGTCACTGAAAATTTGCTCACATTGCAAGATTTGAAAGTGACAGATGTTTCAAACAGCTTAATTCGCAATAACTGTCGTTTCATTTGAGGTATATATAGCATGAGTAAGTGTTTCATAATGTTCAAAAGCGTTTGCAGTTTAATATATAAATAAGGTTGAAAACTCAAATACTTTGAGGATTTAAGGAGAAAAGGGACGTTGCATCTCAATTTTTACCGATATTTTTATGAGAATATATAATGTTGTTTGTAATGATTACGCAATAACAACTGAAGTCGTTTCCTCGTTTTGATTTGCGGAAGATTGAAGTCATACGCATCATTTCTGATTAAGGAAGTTGACGTAATGTTCAGTCTTTATAAATAGTGTCTTTTATATATTATAAATATTGTAATGTATTTTCGCATATTATTGTAACATGAATTCATTGATCTGTATTGATATTTGTTATGAGTAAAGTTTTATAATTATCGTATTTTTATTTGTGGCAACACAGCATCTTTTTAAATATGCAAATATCTGTAATGTATGTATATGTTGTCTGCCTATATAAGAGTCAGTGTGACAGTAGCAGATAGCTCGGTTGCATCGAAGGTGCTGATGTTTGTTTATGTAACTTGTATGTACTTTCAGTATTTTAAACTTCTGTAACGTTAGTTCAGTTTGATATCCAGAGCTCTACGTCATTCATTATACTATCTTAAATAAATGCCTGTGTCTAGATTTAGTTGTTTTATTTAACTGCACCATGTGAATCCCTTCTGAGTATGGTTTTATATATGATGTGATCCCTCCGGATACTTCTATAAGAATCGTGCAGCCATATCAGGGGTCTCCATATGTTACATGAAACATATAAAGCACTCAAATGTAATAGAAACTAATTTTTCATTAAAATATGGAACAATTCAATAAAAACGAATCGTCCAACTATATTATTTAAAAATGTTCCTAATGCACAGTATACTGCTTTAATTTTTTGATTTTATCTTTGGAATTTATACAAGAAAAGGCATGGTTTTATTTTTGCACTAACGTTAAATACTACTTATATAAGAAAATTACTTTGCGTTATAACAACAAACACATTAATAGAGAATTTCCCGAATTTTGAATAAGAAATAAGTAAAAGTAATTATACATAGAATATTTTGAAGTACAAAAATCTACAAACTGGAAAATTTTTTTAAAGTTTAAAATAAATATGTATGACAAAAACACAGATTTTGGTGCACCAAATTAACTTCTTCAAAAAATGTTTTTTGATAATTAAACATAAAACTAACTTCATTTTTAAGAACAGAAAATCATTTTAGATATTCGGTCAAATCCTGTCGTTTCTAAGGTTATTTACCCGTTACTAGTTCTGAGACCTCTTAAAGATATAGACTTTATAAATTGTTTTTATAAATTATTGACTGGAAATTAGGAAATTTTATGCACATAAGTGTGTGTGTGGCTTATCCCTCTTGGTTGACAGCAGCATCAAACCAAGTCCATGACTTCTTGAGTTTTCAAAAACTGAAAAAACTGCAACTGAATAGGAGCACTGTTGGATCTTATCACATCCAATACACATCAAAATAGGTGCAGGAGTATCCTCTGTTGTGCCCCATTTTGTGCAAAAGGGATAAAATTTTAAGTTTTGAACATGACGTTGAGAATGGAAATAACCGGAACGTAGCCTAGCAATAGCTGTCAGCTAGGATCTACTTTCTGCCTCATACATGGCCGTGCCAGGGAGGTCACAAACATACCAATCATGTAAACGGCCTTTTCTAATATGAGTGGACATCTAATTTCACCCTTGAGGTAAATTCCGAGAAAGAGAGATCCATAGCCAATAAAATCCATAAGTCTGACCTCTTTAGCCAGTACATCCGCATCTCTTTTTTATGTACTTCCAGATGTGACGGAACCCACTGAAAACATACAGTGGGATGAGCACTTAAACTGTTTAAAAGCCTAACAACTGTTGCTCTATCACAATAGCTCCACCACAAAGCCGGATGCTGGAGAGAGCTTCGGCTATCGCTCAAAATCCATATGTCGTAATAGATTACCTCATTTACATAAGTCAAAGTCTCCTCAATAGCCATGAGTTCACGCACATATAAATGGATGTATAAGGGAAATATCTCTCATTGAATTGCTTTCTTCGGATTAATTAATATTTTTATATATATTTATTATTAACCACTTTTTTATGACAATTTTTAATTTTTAAAATGGTTTTTGGGACTTACATATTCCTCAATACCTACAAAGTATTTACCAAGCTCTTCTATCCATTTTAAATTTCGCCTATATTTACATTATGATACTCAATATAAGTCAGAATAAGGACCAAATGTATTCTAAATGTACTTCTACTCTAGTTTTTCTTGTTCACCTTTTGAATTGTATGGTGTTTCTGCAAGAGGATCTCCTTGCTTCTATTTTTCTCGCTTGAGACTTTTTGAAGATTCTTTGTCTCCTAGACTTGATTTAGTTCTCGGCTTGACTGAGAGGAAAACGTAGCAACAACAATGATATAAATATAGAAAAGTCTGAATTTTTCTGTAGAAATTCAATTTAGACTTAAAATTGCTTTCTATAAATTTATTATTTAAACTATCGACAAAATGATACCTAGAAAAGATCAAAATATATGTAATAAAAGAGTAAGTATGGAAGAAAAATTTGATAAATAATGCACAAGGAACATTTTAAAAACAAAATATTTTTAATAATTTTTCCTGGAAAAATTCTGATTCTTATATTTTTAAATTATTTATTTAGTTTTACTTTATTGTGTTCATCTATAAAGTTTCACAACTAATATAATGATTCCCAAAAACGTCTTGTGATGTTTACCGTCTTAACATAAAAGCTTCCGAAACTTAGCTATTACCGTATGTCCGTATGTATATATACATATATATGTGTGTGTACACATATACTCACATATATATACATTTATACATGCATATTATAAATGTTAGACATTTCGCATTACATTTTTATATTTTAGTGTTATATCCAGATTATCAAAAACTAATGCAGTATTAATATATAATTTATCATAACTTATAGTTACTATATATTTGACAGAATGCAGAATTGGTGCGGTCAAGCCCAGGCAGGGATGCAGCAATGAATTATAGGGGCAATGGCTAGGCAATAAGGTGAATTTTCACCAAAGGGGGCAAAGCCCACCTGCACTCCCGAAGGGGATAGAGATGAGGGTAAATTCCAGCAACAAATGATTGGGAAAGAGAAAAAAGGGCCAATAAACGAAGATGTAAAATTGTTAAAAAAAAGTTGGAAGAGAGTCAAGGTCCAGATCCAGCGAGCAAGCAAGATAGCCCGGGACAGCAAAAGCAGATATTGCCCGATCATTCAACTCAGAATGGAGAGAAGCAAGTGACGACCTTTAAGACTGAGTCCTTACAGAGATTTGACCTTCCTAGTGCCGTATCCGGACACCCTGCTCCACTTAGAATGCCTGGAGATAAACCTATTTAATTAATTATTGTTACTTAGTCCTCAGATAATTACTTCAATATTTTGACTAAGGAATATCATTTAAACAAAAAAAGAAAATTGTGATTAATTATTATGTTGATGAATATCGAAGTAATGAATGTCATATATTAGCAAGAAAATATCTATAAATAAACAATATATATAATAAATCCTTTAGTTAGTATAGAAGGTGTTTCCTTCTAATTTTGTGTAACATATTTTACTGTGTTTACCCTTGGAAGAACGAACACTGGTTTGTGTATTTTAAGTATTTTACAATAAGACCCTTGGCTACTATTTTGGAACCAAATTTAGCGACTTGCAATAATTTTGGTGACATATTTGGTGTGACCAGATACTTCTAGAAGCTTTAAAGTCCAGGAAATTCTGAAAATGCAGTGGCCTTATATATATAGGTTCAGTTCGTCTCCTCTTGTTAGTAGACTTCAGAGTCGAAAAACGTGTTTCTTTGTAGCATAATGCTGTAATGAATTAACGCTAGCTGTATATTAGAGCTTTTTATGTGAATCGTACATTGAATTGTATCAGAGAGTATTCGTTTATTCTACATTAGGTCATCTGAACTAGATTAATCTGGAGTGTTCATTCTGAACTGCGCTGTACTGAGATGTCAACATTTTGTTGATAAATCAGTATTTCTTCTGTCGCCTTTTACTAAGCCAATTCAATCGCCAAACTCTCTAGAGAATTATGCAAGTATGTTAAAAATGATTTATTTATAATAAATCACTTCTTTCTTTTTGTTTTACTTAATTAAACAGCGGACGAGTGTCTATAAAACTCATATGGAAAAGTTTGAGACAGTTCAAACATTTTTTAATTAAAACCACTTTATCAGACATATTATATGAAAAGTAAACTACAATTAGATTCAGTAGAAAAAACAAATTTCATCAATATTAAATAGAAATAGAAATTCAGTGTTCAAAGAATTTAATTTGTTTTGACGGCCGTAAATTACCTTATTATGTTAAGATCCATTGATTTTAGATAACTGTTCCAATATTAAAATCTCTATCAGCCTTTAAAAGCGTAAAGCAGAAAACTTATGAAAAATCGATAAAGTAAATTTTAATAAAGTTTCTTCAGACTTTAGATATGTTTAAAATTTCATAAATTTATGTGATCGACTTGAATTATTTGAAGGATAAAAAAAATTAAATATACATCAATAATGCAAAACCGTAAAAATAAGTAACCACATCCAACAGTTTCAAAAGAGAAATGTTTCACAACAGCTGTCTATTGATTACATTTGTTCCTTCTGCTTTCTGTAATTTTGACCTTTTTTTAATCTACTCTTATTTTAAGACTAATGCCCCTCGTTTAATTTATTTGAAAGCTCTTGACAATTATTCATATTTTCTATTTATTGTTTTATTATAAACTAGCTGTGCCCGGCCAAGCGTTGCTATAACTCAGTGTAGTTAAACTGAAATAAAAGAAATAAAAGCTCATGTCTTTAACATAATTTAATAACACTGCGTCTGGTGGTATTCGAACCACTGCTTTTATTCCTTGGTGCTAGGAACTTTACCACCGATCCAAACACATAGCAGCCTTTAAACTTTACATAAAAATGTGTGCGTCCGGGGGAATTCGAACCACTGCTAAGAACTTCACTACGGAGTCAGACACTCGGCAGCCAATCAAATTGCTGGGAGACACAGAACTTTTAAACTCAAGATAAAAAAGTAAACTTCTGGGGGGATTCGAACCATTGCATTCATTCCTCGGTGCTAGGAACTTTACCACCCAGCCAAATACATAACAGTCAATCAAATTGCTGGGAGACAGAGATTTTAAACTTTACATAAAAATGTAAGCTTGAGTGGGGATTCGAACCACTGCTTTCATTCCTCGGTGACAGGAACTTTACCACCAAGCGAAACAAACAACAGCCAATCAAATTGCTAGGAGACAGAGATTTTAAACTTTACATAAAAATGCAAGTGTCTGTTGGAATTCGAACCAATGCTTTTCATTCCTCGGTGCTAGAAACTTTACCACCAAGCCAAACAAACAGCAGTCAATCAAATTGCTAGGAGACAGAGATTTTAAACTTTACATAAAAATGTAAGCTTCTGGTGGCATTTGAGCCATTGTATTCATTTCTCGATGACAGGAACTTTATCACCGTGCCAAACAAACAGCAGTCAATCAAATTGCTGGGAGACAGAGATTTTAAACTTTACATAAAAATGCAGGTGTCTGTTGGGATTCGAACTACTGTTTTCATTCCTCGGTGCTAGAAACTTTACCACCAAGCCAAACAAACAGCAGTCAATCAAATTGCTGGAAGACAGACATTTTAAACTTCGCATAAAAATGGTGTGGATAAAAACATAACCAGACTCTAGTACAACGTTATGCCAAAATTTCAAGCCAATAGGTGAAATATTTTCAGAGATTTAGTGTTACGGACAAACATTTACATTTTTATTCATATAGATAGTAGATATGAAACTAATTTTTATCCATGTTATGTAAAAAAATATCATAGTTAAAATATCAAATTATATATAGTGTAAAAATAAATGTAATAAAATGTAATAAAATACACTTAAATAATTACATTTTACTAAAAAGTAGTATATATTTTAGTACATAATTTTAGTATTGTCTTAACTTGATTTTAGTGTTTTCTCTCAGAAGCGTTTTCTTAGTCAATCAACTTAAATTTATATTAGATTAATAATCGTTTGTGTTTTTTCGTGGCGTGTTCAAATTAAGTTTATTTTAAATTTTTATAGTCTGTGTTAAGTTTTTGGTGGTGTTTTATTGAGTAAATATATAATATTTAGAACTTACAATGTACAGTATCTATAAATTTAATTTATTTTGTTTCAAAGAAATTTTCAAAAATTTCCAAGAGCATTTTAGGTAATGAAATTTCCACACATAAAATATATCTCGTAATTTTGTAATATTCATTTAAAACAATGTAGGATTGAATTTAAGTGTGTCAAAGTATTTGAAAAAGAAATATAAATGAAGACAAGTATTATTGTAAAACTATATGTTAAATTTACTGATATTTGTATTGCTAATTGTATTGTTTATGTAAAATTTTAATTTTATTTAATAAAGTTAAGGTCTTCCTTTCACGAACCAATAAACATGCTATGACCAATAAACATTCTATACATTTTTCTCTTTAGTGGGCAAATTGAGTTTCTAGTCTAGTTCAGATATAAAATAAAATAAAAACCTATGTAATATATCTTCTATTAATAATGTGAGCGTTAATTTTAAGCTTTGAATTTCTTGATTTAATATTTTGTTTGAAGAAACTCTTCCCTGTTAATAAAAATGAAATGCACCTGGTACATTTGAGAGGTACCAGTAAAAAACTAAATATCAAGCTTTAAAATAAAAAGTGGTCAACTGACTATGTGAGTTTAAATAATTCAAATTGATCACTTCAATGTAAAAACTTAATTATATTATGAATTATATATGGATAGCATAACTTTTTATTTATAACTTTTTGGTCGATCTCTTTCGATTTGAAGTTATCTTATCCCCTTAAGACATGTCTTTCAAAATAATTACCAACTCAGAAAGAAAGTGCATTTAAATCTCGCAAAAATATGTTTTCAAAGTCACTCGTATATCAAATCTTTTGAAACTTAACTCTCAAGAGAAGCACAAAAAGAGAGATTTTCAGACAACAAGGAAAAAATTATTTATCCCCTCTGAAGCGATATTTGAGCTTTCTCCCAAATCGAAACAGAGACTACCGAAATATTTACAAAAGAAAAATGCGAGGTAAATTTAAAATATAATATTACTTCGAAACATAAAAGCCATGAAAAAAGGAACAATAAATTTAAGAAAAAATACATAGTGTTCTGATTTGCTCTAGAGTTTTGCTCTTTTTTTAACAGGTAAACATTAGGAAGTTTTAAAATTAACAATTTTACAGATGTAGAGAGGATTTTTCTGATCCTTCAATGCATCCAAATCGGGATTTATCTTATAAAATTGCTTTTAAATATGTATTATAACATGTTGAGGAAGAGGTTCAAAAGCGAGCACGAAAAGCGGTTTAAAACACAATCACACAACATAGCACATAAGAAGACTATTGAGGAACTCAAGAAAATTTAAAAAAATATATATATGATCGAACACTTACCGTTTCATTCATCTTTAAATACTTTATTAATCATTGAAATACTTTATTAATGATTAAAATATCATTAATTGCGGAATTACTAGGGTTATGAGGTCAGTCAATATGGCATGCATGGAACCTGAAAAAAGGAGTTAAAAACAGCTTCATCTACCGATGATTCCTCCACACTCATCTGTCATGTTCGCCTGCTAATTCTGGGAGGGGGCAAAAAAACCACCTACTTTTATTACCTAGCAAAGGGCAGAGGGGGGTAGAAAACCCCCACCTCCAACCAGGTCAAAGGTGAAGATAGCTAAAATCACTTCTGCCAGTCTCTCCGAACTGGCAGCGACGGCGTTGTAATGTAACTCCTTGTTACAATCCTTCTTACTCCTTATTACTCTATCGTTTTGATATCTATGAAATATACATGATATTTATAAAATATAACATATATATTTTTTAAAGTTGAAATGTATTATTGACAGAAACACAGTCAGGCTCGAATATAAAAATATCTAATGTAGTCATCACAATATTTCCCTGTACGTCTATTATATTAAATTTCTTTTTCGTATGAGGCGTCATCAGAATTATCTATTGCGTACTTTTTCC
>CM063506.1:68161942-68204442 GCA_032207245.1 Pardosa pseudoannulata | reverse complement strand
AGAAAAAAAATTATTTCTTTAAAATCTTCAATAACTAACCAGCAAAGTTTTTTTACTAAACCACAGCAACAACATAAAGCAGCAACGATCTCGCCATATAAAATATCACATTTGCTAGTTAAGAATAAAAAACCATTTACATATGGAGAATTAGATTAAGAAGCCATGCTAGAAGCTGCTGATTCACTTTTTGAGGAATTAAAAAAAAAAGAAATCGTTTCAGCTATAAACACGTTGCAATTATCAGCAGGAACTGTTACTAGAAGAATTGAAGTAATTGCGGAGAATTTGGAGGCAGAATTAGCAAATGATATGGAAAATTGTATTTTCTTTTCGCTACAGATGGATGAATCCACAGACGTGACAAACATATCACAATTAGCAATTTGCGTGAAGATGGTATTTTCTGATTTTACAACAAAAGAAGAATTCCTTAAAGTTCTGCCATTAAAGGGAAGCACCAGAGGAGAAGATATCTTTTCTACTTTTGGAGATGTAAAATTACCTGTACAAAAGTTATCGTCAATTACAACAGACGGGGCACCAGCGATGACTGGTAAGAAAAAAGGATTTATTGCCTTATGTAGACAGGATTCCTTATTCCCTAAATTTATTTCTTATCATTGCCTCATACATCAGGAAATGTTATGCGCAAAAACAATCGGTTTTCAACACGTATTTACGATAGTAACAAAAATTATTAATTTCATAAGATCGGGAGCTATGCAACACAGATTTTATAAATTACTTTTAGAAGATGAGGACTTTCAGTTCACAGATCTTCTTTTACATACTGAAGTGGGGTGGCTGAGCAGAGGTAAAATACTTGAGCGGTTTATCATGCTTTTGCCACAAATAAAGGAATTTATTGCATCAAGAGGCGAATTTTACGAGCAATTAGAAAATAAGGATTGGCTTATTGACCTCGGATTTCTGGCATATTTAACGGCAAAGTTGAATGAATTAAATTTAAAAATACAAGGGAAAAATCAGCATATCGCTTACATGATTAGTGGAGTAAATGCATTCAAATGCAATATAGTGTTGAGAGTTTAAATTTGAATAATGAAAATTTTACTGCTACATCATATTTAGAAATTATAGATAAGCTAATAGAAGAGTTTTCTTCTAGATTTGAAGATTTTGCAGGATTAGAACCCATTGTAAGATTTTTCATAAATCCATTCAATGTTACTGAAGATGATGTCCTTGAAATAGTTTCAGTGTATTTCGGGCTTCATAATATCGAAGACCTAGAATTAGAAATAATAAACTTGCAAAGTGATATTATTTTAAAAGCGCATAGTAATGATAAAATGTTTTGGAACTTAGTCGATGAAAATAAGTATCCTGTTTTAAGGAAATGTGCGCTAAAAATTTATTCATATTGTGCAACAACATACAATTGCGAGTCTTTGTTCTCAAATATGAAATATTTGAAATCAAAATACCGAACAAAGCTTAATGACTCACATTTAGATAATTGTTTAAGGACAGGGAACTCTAAATATATCCCCAATTATAAGAAATTAGCTGAAAATATGGACACCCAAGTTTCACATTGAATTATATGTATCATTATGTATGACACCAACAAAATAAAGTTATAAAAAATCTGTTTTTTAATGCCTATTTATACCTGTTGATTATCTGTAAAATATGCGCCCTCGGTGATTTTCAAATTTAGTATTGCGCCCTTAAGGACAAACAGGTTGCCTACCCCTGCTGTAATGCATTTATATTCATTTCCATCTACTCATTTTTACTCGTATTTAAACACTATCAGCAGATGAAATAAAGGATGAAAAACTGTTAATAAATAAAATTACCTTTATAATACCAGTTCATTCTCGCTCGAGAATTACTTAAAGCTTCGTTTTATTTATTCTTTACTCTGCACTATCTGCTTGTCATGGAAGATGAAATCTCTTTTGTGTGTCTATTATTTTTATCTGAAAGATGTCCAGGAAAGATACTGGAAGAGTAACAGATGGTGTCTCAATTTTGTCAATTTGTCGTATCTCTCAGACACATGCTTACGTTAATTGTCCTTAATATTAAGTATGTTCTTAATATTAAGTTTATAAGCATGTGATAAGATTTTAAAGGCTACCTAATACATTTTAAGTATCGAATGTGTGGCTCTTTTTTTTATACATTACTAAGATTTGATAGGATTTGGTTTTGGAGAGCTAGGGTCTACTTTTTGTAATACGAGGGCTAACGAGACCGGGACCTACTGCTTAAAGTCGATTCCGAAGGGCTACGAACATTCATGCCATAGTGGGATTCGAACCAACGAACTCTGGTTCCGAAGGGCAGCACCCTAACTATTCGGCCATCGTTCGGCTAAGGATCGATAGGATTTACTGAAGCATTTAAAACATTCTCCTTCTTTAGTAGATTCCTTCTTCGGTACGAGTTTGAATCCAGCTGATGACATGGATGTTCGTAGCCATTCGGAATTGTCTTTAAGTAGTAGGTTCCGGTCTTATTTATACTCTTGCAGCAAAACAGACCGCAACACTCTCAGCCAAACCAAAATCTCAATGCAAAAAAAAATTTAAATATAAATTCTTTTGTCCGTGTGTTTGTAATATAACTGTTCCTAAACGGCTGGACTGATTTTGATGAAATTTTGTGTATGTAATTAAGTTTATTCAAAAATCGTTAAGATTCACAATTTGATCCGATAAAAAAAAAGTTTTTAATAAAAATCCAGAATTCCTCGCTTATTGAGATTATTATAATGCCGCTTGAAACCCCTCTCTACCAACGTATCTGCGGCGCAGTGTTCACCACAACGAGCTTCAGTACGAGAAGTCCTTCGATCGAATCAGTGCAGGCGATGCATGAATTTTAATTTAATTTAATTACATTTGTGAAGACTGTACGCGTGGTGGAGTAGAGTGTTTTTAAAATAATTTTTTCCTTAATTTTCCATCAAAACGGTCCAATTTATAATTTATTTAAAAACATTTCATAATTTTTGGATTTACAACATTAAAACAGGTCAAAGTGTGAATGGTCCTCTAGTATATATATATATATATATATATATATATTATATATATATATATATATATATATATATATATATATATATATATATATATATATATATATATATATATATATATATAATATATATATATATATATATATATATATAATATATATATATATATACATATATATATATATATATATATATATATATATATATATATATATATATATATATATATATATATATATATATATATATATATATATATACATATATATACATATACATATATATATATATATATACATATATATATATATATATATATACATATATATATATATATATATATATATATATATATATATATATATATATATATATATGACACATGCTTAAGTTAATTGTCATTAATATTAAGCATATTCTTAATATTAAGTTTATAAGCATGTGATAAGCTTTTAAAGGCTATGTAATACATTTAAGTATCAAACGTGTGGCTCGTTTTTTGTGTACAATACTAAGGATCGATAGGTTTTTGGTTTTGGAGCACTACGGTCTACTTTTTGCAACACGAGGGCTAATGAGACCGGGACCTACTGCTTAAAGCCGATTCCGAACGTCTACGAACATCCATGCCATCTTGGGATTCGAACCCACGAACTCCGGTTCCGAAGGGCCGAACGATGGCCGATTGGTTAGGATGCTGGCCTTCGGTACCGGAGTTCATGGGTTCGAATACCACAGTGGCATGGATGTTCATAGCCGTTTGGAATCGGCTTTAAGCTGTAGGTCCCGCTCTCATTAGCCCTCGTATTGCAAAAAGTAGACCGTAGCACTCCAAACCAAACCAAACCGGTTCTGAAGGCCAGCACCCTAACCATTCGGCCATCGTTCGGCTAAGGATCGATAGGATTTACTGAAGCATTTAAAGCATTCTCCCTCTTTATTAGAGTAATCTATTTAGTACGAATTTGATTCCAGCCGACGGCATGGATTCTCGTAGCCTTTCGGAATTGTCTTTAAGCAGGAGGTCCCGGTCTCAATTATCCTCATGTAGCAAAATAGACTGCAACGCTCCCAGCCAAAAAAACCAAATCAAAATCTCAAAGTCAAAAAATTTTATATATAAAATTCTTTTGTCAGTGTGTCTGTAATAGAACTCCCCCTAAATTGCTGGACTGATTTTGATAAAATTTTATGTATGTAATTAAGTTGATTCAAGAATGGTTTAGATTCACAATTTGATCCGAAAGAAAATGTGTTTTATTAAAAATCTATAATTGCACACTTATTGAGATTATAATGCCGCTTGAAACCCCTCTCTACCAACGTATCTGCGGAGCAGTGTTCAGCTTAACGAGCTTCAGTACGAGAAGTCAGTGCGTGCAGATAAGATTTTAAAGGCTATCTAATACATTTTAAGTATCAAACGTGTGGCTCGTTTTTTTTTGTGTGCATTACTAAGGATCGATAGGTTTTGCTTTAGAAGCGCTACGGCCAACTTTTTGCAATACGAGAGCTAATGAGACCGGTACCTACTGCTTAAAGCCGATTCCGAACCCACGAACTCCAGTTCCGAAAACCAGCACCCTAACCATTCGGCCACCGTTCGGCTAAGGATCGATAGGATTTACTGAAGCATTTAAAGCATTCTCCCTCTTTATTAGAGTAACTTCTTTGGTACGAGTTTGAATCCAGCTGACGGCATGGATGCTCGTAGCCTATCGGAATCGTCTTTAATCAGTAGGTCCCGGTCTCAATTATCCTCATGTAGCAAAATAGACCGCAACGCTCCCAGCCAAAAAAACCAAATCAAAATCTCAAAGTCAAAAAATTTTATATATAAAATTCTTTTGTCCGTGTGTCTGTAATAGAACTCCCCCTAATTTGCTGGACTGATTTTGATAAAATTTTATGTATGTAATTAAGTTGATTCAAGAATGGTTTAGATTCACAATTTGATCCGAAAGAAAATGTGTTTTATTAAAAATCCAAAATTGCGTATTTATTGAGATTATTGTAATGCAGCTAGAAACCCTTCGCTGTCAATGTATCTGAGGCTAAGTGGTAAAAGAAATGGGCTTTAGTACTTACAGAGATAGTGGTACAGATGTATTAAACTCCTCTCGTTTACTCATGCTTTCTCAATTTGGCGATTTTTCTGTAATTTGGCGAGATTTTGTACGTTTCTTCTTTAATTTTTTTTCTTTAAAACATGCAATGCACAGTGCTGGAATAAGACCTAATATGAATTAATTTCATTATTGTTAACTGCTTAAAATTCTTGCATTCATTCTATATCGTGTACTATATCGTGAACTTACAGAGGAAATTGTACAGATATATTATACGTTCCTCGGTTTAGACACGCTTTCTCGATTTGGCGCCTTTTCTGTAATTTGGCGAGATTTTGAAAGTTTCTTCTTTAATTTTTTTCTTGTTAACGCTATGATGCACATTGATAGATATATGATCTAATATGAATTAATTTCATTCTCGCTAATTGGCTGAAATGCTTGTATTCATTCTATATCGTGAACTATTTGTTTCAATCAGAGAATAAAAAGTTTTAATGCAGCCATTAATTTCAACAGAAAGATGTCCAATACTATGTTCAAAACAGATAATTTGTTTCCTCTGTCTAACTGGCAGAAAGATAGCCGAATGGTAGGGCGCTGTTCTTCGGTACAGAATCCCGTCGTTGACATGGTTGTTAGTTGCCGTTCGGAATCAGCTTTGAGCAGTAGGTACCGGTCTTATTATCTCTCTTATATCAATGCAGTAGACCATAGCGTTGCAAACCAAACATTTGTCAAATTGCCGCGAATCCATATCAAGTGCTCACTTTAAATTATAAACGTTCTTTACTCTTTTATATACACTTTTCAAGTTTTAAACTAACACCTTACAGACCACTTGATACACGATTAATGTAAATATTTCAAAAGTTTAATATGTTTTTATATATTTTCTCAGGGAAAAAAGTACCTTTGCAGCTGAAAAGTCTGCATTAAAAAATTGCCGATTTTTGATTTAATATAAAATAAATCTTTCTGCACTTTTTAAGAAAAAAATTTTTTAGATAAGTAATAAATTTCTAACTTTATAAAAACTGTTGTTTTTATGCTAAGCTATATATTTTTAACCCTTTTGCTGTTCACGTATGAGCGAACAATTATATGATGTACATTACATATAAAGCTTTAAATTTCATAAGTCTAACTGAAAAATATAAGTAGTTTTAAGAAACTAGACCAAATTATTTTTCTCTTCAAAACTAGTCCTTTTGATATAAAGCATCAACTTTGTATATCATATGAGATGTACCGGACAGGCAAAGGATTAAAATATACTTACCATGTATATACCAAATGACAAAAAATAGAAATCGACTTATCTACAAAATAACTTTTGTGATTAGTAAATTCGAAACTAAATTTTTGTTATATAGAAGGTTTGACAAAGGGTTAAAATATACATAAAATGTATATACCAAGGGACAAAAATAGAAATCGACTTATCCACAAAATAACTTTTGTGATTAGTAAATTAGAAACTAAATTTTTGTTATGTGGAAGGATAGTTAAAGAGTTAAAATATATACATAAAATGGATATACCAAAGGACATAAATAAAAATCAGCTTACCCACAAAATAACTTTTGTGATTAGTCAATTAGAAACTAAACTTTTACTATACAGGAGTATAAACAGAGTTAAAATATACAGAAAATGTATACACCAAAGAAAAAAATAGAAATCGGCTTATCCATAAAGTAACTTTTGAGATTAGTGAATTAGAAACTAAATTTTTGTTATATAGAAGGATTAACAAAGTGTTAAAATATACATAACATGTATATACCAAGGGACAAAAATACAAATCGACTTCCTTTGTAAATAGCCGTATTTAATCCAGAATGAAAATGAATTTCCAATTTTATTCTGTGACTGTGATCCATTATTCACGTTACCTCTCATTTGAAAAAAATTGAAGGCGTCACACCACTTACAGAACAGTAGTATGTAGACGTCATTCTAAAACCAGTGGTTTTACCATTTATTAGCATTCCTTGTGACTTATACTGGGGAGTGTTAATAGACTTACCATTAATTACTGCTCTCCTCCTCCTAGGCTCAACAATCCCAAGGGGATCAGAGCCGACGGTGCCTATCTCCGTTTTCTAGACCAAGGGCCTTGGGGTACGAAGCATATGTTCCGGTTTGGTGTTCAGCCTTACGCGAAACTCCCAGTGTTTAGTTCCCAAGCATGTTTGGTCCTCAGTTTCTCTACCCACTGAAGAGATGAAAGGCTGAGTCAACCTTACCCAGCCCGCAGTTTCAACCTCGGACCTGTGGCGTGGGATTAATTTACTACACTCTGACTTATATTTAAACAAGATAATTCAAGACCATACATGGAACGTATTTCTATGAATTACCTTCTAGCTTGCTCAATGCCTCCTTGATTAATGAAATATCCTGATTTCTCTCCCATAAAGCATATTTTTATGCTATGGGAAAGTGATTGCAATCACTCCAGAATGTTGTTGATTTAACCCGAAATTTAGAAACCATTTGACAAGAAATTCAGTAAGACAATATTCACTCAATGTCATCAGTTCATGCCACAATAGGTTACAGATTACATACAAATAAAAGGGGAGAATGGAATGCCTTATTGACTTTCTACTTTTGAAACAATTAAAATGGGAAATAAAGCATTCAGTTGTATTAAAATTAAATGTATGTTTTTCACAACAAAAACTTTTTTTTTCCTATCGAACAACTCCTTAGTGCATCATGTTTTTTTGTCATAGAGTGTATTTCATGATTTTTTAAAATTTTATTTCGCTATATAACAAAATTAAACTCAGAAAATGCTCAAGCAATTAAAAAAAACTCAGCAAATGTAAATTATGTTTACTATTACTAAATAATCACTATTACATAATTAAACCTTTACTACTGGTCTAGGACGAACTTTATTCTAAGCATTATAAAACTGAAAAATTATTTATTTTGTACTTAAACAAAAACAGGTTGTTATAATGAAAACTTTTTACATCCACAGCTACTATGCCAAGCTAAGTTCTTTTTCAACCTTCTTATATATTACATTCATGTATATTTCCTTTTATTCATTATTGCGCGTGTTTAAACACAATTAAATGATAAAATAAAATAACTAATAATAAACTTTCGATTCACCACCATTTCATTCTCTCTCAGCAATTACCTGAAGCCCTTTATGTTCGTCCGTTATTTGAACTATCCTCTTGTCAAGTGAGATGAAGACTCCTTTCGTGTGGCCTTTATTTTCAATTCTAAGATGTCCACCATGAATACAGAAAACGTAACAGATGGTCTCTTCCTTTTGTCAGTTTGTCGTATATCTCTGGAATATGTTTACATTCAATTCCTGAGAGTGTATAACCGTGTGCTGCTCTTTTAAATGCAACTTGGTACATTTTAAGCTAATACCTTTCACGCCACGTGAGACTCTGTTGTTGCATAAGTTTCAATAATTCGTTAGGCTTTTGCATGTTTTCTTTCAAACATTTTCCCTTTGTCAATAACGCAATAATAATGTAGAAATCATTGGTGTAAAGATAAATAGCATATAAATTGTGGACCAAACTTTAACTTATATTTAACACATTGTGTTCGGATACATTTCGAAGAGGAATTGCACCTGGAGAGGTTGTTTTACGCGTAAATTTAGTTATTCAGTTAAATTTCAATAGATCGAAAATTATTTCATTTTTTAACCAACTTTTCGTAATTTATATTAAAATATATAAACAAATATATAAATAGAAATATATAAATAACAACCATAAGATTTTTGCAAACAAAAAATATTTTTAGTAGATAAATTTATAACAGTATCGTAAATATGAAAAATCAAATAGAAATAGTAGTATATAGTTTTAATTTTTTCGAATTTTTTTATGTTATATATAATTAGTTTTACATTATAGAAAAATGAAAAGAGCAATCATAAAACTAATAATGTAAAAACAATTTATTTTTGTCTACATTTTTCTAGAATCTATGTAGTAGACAAAAACATTAGGCTTCGTTTTCCTGTATATACCGTTATTTTTGTACCCACAAACAAACCATGTTGTTACACTAACCCATACTAGTACGTGACCCGCTCTCAAGTATCAATCGTCAGAAAACGTACTAGAATGTGTTCTGCATACAATATGTTAAATTGTTCAAATGTTCTAAGTACGTTTCAATTTATATCCTTCATTTTCTGTACCAAAGACGTTCGGTTATTAAATGCATGCTGGAAAACGTTTATTGGTTTGGTTTTGGAGTGCTACGGTCTACTTTTAGCAACACGAAGGCTAATGAGACCGGGACCTACTGCTTAAAGCCGATTCCGAACGGCTACGTACATCCATGCCAAAGTGGGATTCGAACCCTCGAACTCCGGTTCCGAAGACCAGCACCCTAACCATGCTGGAAAACGTTTATTGAGCCTTGTTTGTTTTGTGGGATTTATTTTTTAAATAATGAAGTAATTCTATGAATGATTTTCCAATTTAAACTTAAAGGGTATTTTACTTTCCAAAGTAATTTTTGTATGTGCTGAAATTCTATTTCATTCGGCACATAAAAAAATTCTATTTCAAGACCATAAATATTTAAATACTCAACAAAATTACATAAAAATCTGAAAAATTATTTAACACATGATTCAAATTTTAGAAATTTAAGAAATTATTCATCTAAATATCTTGTGAAAACTATAAAATACTTAATATATTAAATTCTTAAAAACATGTAAATGATATTTTACAGTTGACACAATAAGTTAATTTAAAATAAAAATACTAATCTATACTTCTAATTATAATGACCCGAGTACTGATTTCTATAAAATGAATTAATAATATAGAATTATTTTCATACTAGCATATAGCCCATCATATGACGGGATCAGTAAAATTTTTAATTTTCCAGAATTGTAAAGTACCCTATGAGGCAGGTAAAAAAATGGTTTGTTTTTTGGCTGAGAATTATCTTTCAACAAAAATAATCGATTAAAATTATCACATATGTACCTAATCTTATTTTTAATCAAATATAAAAGAAAATTATTTACGTAATATCTAAGTTTACTGATAAAAATATGACAATAATGCAGACCATACTTAGATATTTCAAAATAACGAACGATTAATTGAGATGTTTAAAGGAATGACGTCATAATGCTAGAAAAAATTTTTTTACCTATTTTTATGTGATAAATTGATAAATTTAATCGCCTGCTCTTAAATTGGGGCTTGATTTAATGACATTAAAATCTCGAAAAGGGGGACGGGGTAGATTTCGAAGGTTTTAAAGATGACAGTATTTTTTTGCTGTTATACGAAGCATATTTATAACAATTTATTGTAGGATCGGATCTATAGTTAAGGAAAAGATAAACTTTACTCTCTTAGAATTTTGCTAACCCTAACTCATCAAAAATCCGATATGCATGCTCGGTCCATTCCAGGTCCAACCGTTTCATAAATTCGAAGACAGACGTAGAGATAGCTTAGGCTATTATTACATTACGAGAAGAAAGTTGAAGGATGCAAAACAAAAAATGTTTATATGGCCAGGGTCATCCGTACAACAATACGGGAATTTAATAAAATAAAAATAAAAATCATAAAAAATAAAAAAAAATTTATTTTAAAAATAATGAAAAAACTTTAGGAATAAGAATTTAAAAGAAAAAGCAAAAGATATTAAACTAACTAGACATTTAGAAAAACTTCGCCGCGTCGGGGACAGAACCGTCAACCCGAGAAGTACAAGGATCAAAATGGGGAAACACTCTACCGAAAGTACCACGCCTGCACATGGTGAAGAAACTCATTATAGTATATGAAGGTCGAGTAAAAACAGTCCTGAAATTTATATATTACTCTCCGCAATCACCATCCTATCAAAATTGAATTTAAAATAGAATAAAAAGGAGAAAAAGGCTTGAAATAATAGCATTAAACTCTCGAAAAGGGGGATGGGATGGATTTCGAACTCGCTTTGAATTTTGCTAACCCTAACTCATAAAAAATCCAATATTGATACCTGGATTCATTCCAGGTACAACTGCTTCATAAATTCGTGGACAGACGGACATATGTACAGACAACTTAAGCTTTTATTATATAGGGGATAAGAAGTCCAAAACTGACATGAATTATAAAGTAAAAGAATAAAATATTAAATCATTACTCATATTTAATTGTTCGGTTATCTGAATGATAGTAACTTATTCTAAAGTGAAAATGAATAAATAAGTTTAATAAATAAGTCATATGTACATTTCAGTCCATTACATCAGTCATACTTAATTTTTTAGCAAAAAAACAGTTATTTTTTCTAATAAAGATGTTAGCATCTATGACTTTGTATTTACATGAAAAGTTTGCATAACACTGTTTAACCATTAAATATAGAGAGGTGTTTTATCAAACATCCATTTTAATATTGATTAATTGTATACTATTCTTTACAAAGTTCAGCTATAGGCTTAAAATTTGAGGGTAATAGGCATTTAGATATATTGTTTATAGTCATTTACAATTCACTTGTAAAACAGTGAGGATGCCAGTCATAATACTGAGATGCTAACAAACGTATATGTATATATGTAAATGTATATATACATGTATATATATGCATATACGTATATATACATATATATATATATACATATATATATATACATATATATACATATATATATATATATATATATATATATATATGTGTATGTATACATATATATATATATATATATATATATATATACATATATGTGTGTATATGTATGCATATATATATTCATGCATATATATGTATATATATAAATGTATGTATACATATATATATATATATATATATATATATATATATATATATATATATATATATATATATATATATATATATACACATATGTGTGTATAATGTATGCATATATATATTCATGCATATATATGTATATATATAAATGTATATATATATATACATATATGTATATATACGTATATGTATATATATATATATATATATATATATATATATATATATATATATATATATATAATATATATATATATATATATATATATATATATATATATATATATATATATATATATATATATATATGTATACATACATATATATATATATGTATGTATGTATATATATATGTATGTATATATAGATATATATATATATATATATACTTACATCAAAATATTCTTTAGATAATAGTGAATTAGTTCAGAAATAAGATTCCTAAATTTCATCCTCTAAAACAACAAAGTTATTTTAAATCCAAGAATTACAAAGGCATGTAAATCTAAAATTATAAATTGAAATTTTTCAAAGGCGTGTAACAGATCCAAATGAGGATGAGAAAATTCAGAATAACAAAAGTATATGTAAATTATGTTTATTTATATTTTATAACAACTGAATATGTAATAAATGCAGTGCATTCTATAAACTAAAAATAGAACGCACGGAAGTTACAAACAAATGTAAATACGAAATTTTCAGGGATATTAAAGTATATATTTCATTTCATAGAACGTTTAAACTTCCCCAAGGTAGATTTTACAGATTCAAATTGTCAAAGTTTAAAATCTCAATATAGAACAACACTAAATTGCCAGAGCTATTTTCGGAAAGGTGAATTCAACTTCTAATAATTTAAAGAAAATAGATTTTAATTAACAATTTAAATTTGCTGAAATTAAAAATATTTAAAAAGTTTGGTAACATTTTACTGAGTATTTATCATTAAATTTTTGCCCTTCATATACAGTAAAGATTATAAAAATTAAGGACCAAACTTTATAAAAATTATTTAGTTTAGTATATGAAGCAATATTCTGTTAAACATGAAATAAGTAAAGCAAGTAAAAAAATAGGAATAACGTTGCCTGAAAAATAACTTCAAAAAATTGCAAATTAGATACTAACTTTTATATCAAGTAGAAATTAATTATATAAAACCTTAATCAGACCTATTCTTCTATATGGCAGCGAGTGCTGGCCATTAAATAAATATGAAAAAGGTAAGCCATTGATTGAGAGAAAATACTTTGGAGCAAACAAATGATGTCTATAGAATTCAATATAATTATGAAATATACCGGGTGGCCATAATTAAACTGACAGTGCTCACAGTGTGCTGTAGCGCGATCTATTTGAGAGAATGACGCCACATTTTGTAGTAAGATTAAGCAAGACGGGGAACTAAGGTTTACGAGTAAAAACAAATTAGTTCCAAAAATCACCGCTAGGGTAATATATAATGATAATACTCACTGGTCGGAGTATCATCCCTGAGAATCAACTAAAAATGTTTCATAAGAGAGAGCTGTACCCGTTTAATGGCAAATGCGGGATCATTGAACATTTGGTTTTTCCCTGAGGACGCTTAAGGGATTTAAAGAAGAATCACTTCCCGATTGGTATCTAAACGGTCAGAAAAAAAACTCTTCGCTGCCTAATCACGATTCATCGAATCCACGAGGGTATGAGGAAGATGATTGTGTTTATGATCTATAAACTCACTTCGATCACTGGATTGTTCCTTTGAGATTAAATTTTCGTCTTCATCGTACAAACAGCACGAATCGCCACATAACATTTCTGCCATGAAGTAATTCGATCGCATTGGCTGTTGGCGTACTTTCATCAACGCATTATTCTGATACCTATAAACTGTTTGTTCCTTCAAGATATCCAAGGTTAATCTTCTGCTTGCATCTTGGTTTGACTCTAACTTAAAATTGGTTCTCTTATTGATTTCGCTGTTATTGGACACTCGTAATTCTAATAAAAGATGCATATAAAAATGAATTAATTTTAACTATGCTTGATACAAAAAAGAATACAACCATAAAATCAGTAACAACACATTTATTTTTTATTCTCTCGTAACCCTAATCTATGTTGTTTTTTCAAATCTCTAAAGAATAATGATAATACTCACTGGTCGGGGTATCATCCCTGAGCATCAAATAAAAATGTTTGATAAGAGAGATCTGTGCCCGCTTACTGGAAAATACTGAACCATTGAACATATAGTCTTTCCCTGAGGATGCTTAAGTGACTTAAAATGGCTTAAAATAGAATCACTTCCCTACTGGTGTCTAAGTGGTTTGCAAACAATCTTCTATTCTTAATCACGATTCATCTTGGGGATCAGGAAGATGATCGTATTTATGATCGATAAACTCAGTTCAATCACTAGATTGTTCTTTTGAGATTGAATTAGCGTCTTCATCGTACAAAAAGCACAAATTATCACTTACTGCCATGGAGTAATTCAATCGCACTGGCTGTTGACGTGCTCTCATTAATGCATTATTCTGATACCTATAGACTGTACGTCAAGCTGCCCCCTGTGGTGAATTCATGGGCATAAGGTCAATATTCTGTTTGCATCTTAGATTGACGCTAAGTATCACTGGGATAGTACCTGCACTGCGAATTTCCAGCACATACCTAAGTGAGGATTGTTGTCATGATGACCTTTGTCGGTATGGCATGTTTTAAGAGCTCAAATAAGGTATCAGGATAATACTACCTATCATTCATTTCTAGATTTTTCCATTTGCATATCCGTGTAACATGAATAATCCGTATTAAATAATTTCTAGAACATTTATTATCATAAATATTTGCATAATGAAGATTGAATACTTCAAGCATTACGAGTGCAGAATTATCTGTGCATGTGAGTAAGCAAGGTAACACAAAAATGCAATAAATTTGATTTTAAAAGCCTCATTCTGTTTAAAAAATAGATTAATTCTCCTTAAACCACAGATCACTGCAGGTAATCACCAGTTAAATATTACATATGATACTTCATTACAAATTATATTTAGCTGACTGTAATGTCAGGACAAAAGTTTTCTTTATGACAAATTGAATGAAAGTTAATCATGAATTAATTACTGTGAAATCACAGGGTAATTAGGTAATTACTCTAATCAAATTGCTGTGAATTATTTTCTTTGTGACAAATTTCGGAATGATTCCTATTATATCGAACAACATCGAGAATTGAGGTTTTTAGAAGAGTAAAAATATATGAAAAGGACTCATTTTACTGTGATCATTTTTAGTTCTTTCTTATTTTTATTGAGAATATGTTAAAAGTGTAAAAATATATGCAACGAATTAGCTTTATTATGATCATTTATATTTCTTTCTTATTTTTATTGATATTTTATAAAAGTGTAAAAATATATGAAAAGGACTAACTTTACTGTGATCATTTTTATTTCTATCTTATTCTTATTGAGAATTTTTAAAAGTGTAAAAATATAGGAAAAAGACTAACTTTACTGTGATCATTTTTATTTATTTCTTATTTTTATTGATATTTTATAAGAATGTAAAAATATATGAAAAGGACTAACTTTGCTGTGATCATTTTTATTTCTATCTTATTCTTATTGAGTTTTTATAAAAATGTAAAAATATATGAAAAGTACTGACTTTACTGTGATCATTTTTATTTACTTCTTATTTTTATTGATATTTTATAAAAGTGTAAAAATATATGAAAAGACTAAATTTACTGTGATCATTTTTATTTCATTCTTATTTTTATTGATATTTTATAAAAGTTTAAAAGTATATGAAAAGGACTAACTTTACTCTGATCATTTTTATTTCTTTTTTATTCTTATTGAGATTTTATAAAAGTGTAAAAATATATGAAAAGGACTAACTTTACTCTGATCATTTTTATTTCTTTCTTATTCTTATTGAGATTTTATAAAAGTGTTAAAATATATGAAAAGTACTGACTTTACTCTGATCATTTTTATTTATTTCTTATTTTTATTGATATTTTATAAAACTGTAAAAATATATGCAAAAGACTAACTTTACTGTGATCATTTTTATTTATTTCTTATTTTTATTGATATTTTATAAAACTGTAAAAATATATGCAAAAGACTAACTTTACTGTGATCATTTTTATTTCTTTCTCTTTAAATTGTAATTAAAATAAAAGTCTCAGAAATTGAAAGCTTTCGACTAGCTTTAGAAACCTAAGACGCTGAGATTTATAAAAAATGTTTTTTACTAAATAAAAATACTCTTAAACCACAATGTTTATTTGAACTACAAAAATGCATAGCAAATGAAACTGAATGACCCGGGAATAAACACTTAAAAATGTATTCTCACATTTTGCATTTATATGGTTTTCCAAATTTCAGTACTCGTAAAGTAGTGAAATTGTGCAAATACTGATCAGTTAGAAAATTATTATTTTGGTTTCTGTAATGTAATACTTACAGTTATTTTCTTTTCTTCAATTACTAAATGAAGTATATTAATAACGAAATATTTCAGTATTCAGTTTCATGACAGATACTCATTTGACCAAACCCAAATGAATCTTGACAAGTTTTAGTGTTACCTCTGTATGTACATTAAAAGAAACTTTAAATATCTGTTTTGGCTGTTCTTGAACTGGTTTTAACTACTTTACTATTGATTTATGTACGTACATGTCTCTCATAACTCAAAGACAATTAGCCATAGAAAATCGACATAATAAATCTAAGACTGTTATAAAGTTTAGTTGTGCACCTCTCCTTTAAATTTTAATCTGCATTATATTTTACGAAAAATATTCAATAAAATGTACATTAAAGATGTACTGCATAACTGAGAAACAATTAGCCGTAGAATGTTAAAATTCCGTATTTAGGGTTGTTATAACATCTAATTGTGAATATCCTTTTTTGATTGCAATCAGCACTCCATATAACGGAAAATTTTAATATAGCGTATATTGATATGTAGGGCATAATTAAAAACCAATGAACCATGAAAT
The DNA here is from genome assembly GCA_032207245.1 of Pardosa pseudoannulata. Taxonomy (NCBI): domain Eukaryota; kingdom Metazoa; phylum Arthropoda; class Arachnida; order Araneae; family Lycosidae; genus Pardosa; species Pardosa pseudoannulata. Next base: position 68,187,527 of record CM063506.1, on the reverse strand, counting down.
TCTGAAATCTTGTATTTAAAACTACAATTTAAATATTTGGTCTCAATATTAATGATGTAGGGCATAACTAAAAAACGATTAACCGTAGAATATTAAAATTCCGTATTTAGGGCTGTTATAACGTCTAATTGTAAATCTCCCTTTTTGATTGCAATGCGCACTCAATATAATCAAAAATTTCAATGTGTTAATTAACGTTGTGGAGTATAACTAAAAAACAATTAGCCGTAAAATATTGAAATTTTGTATTTTGGACTAAAACTTTAAAATTTGGTCTCAATATAATAAAGATTAACGCTGCAGCTCTCTAATAGATGTTAGTACATGTGATGTAATCAGGCAACATATTAATCTTCAGAAATCTTCAGGAATGTGAGGATATCGTTGAACAGGATTATGTGAGCATAGCTCATCAATCCTGAGATTTCATTCGGTAAATATGTAGCAGCAACGAGCGAGAGAATCTAACAACTAAAAGATGTGAAAAAAAAGATAAATATGGACCTGTGAGTTCCTGACTCAAAATAACTCGAGATCAAACAGTTTAGAGATAGAGACACAACATATTTTTGTGGCTGGAAACATCTGTTCCCATCAGAGACTCAATCAGGAATGAGTAGTTTTCATAAAACCTAGTATTAGAAATTGAATCCAACAGCCAATGGGAGTTAATCAGAATTTGAGAAACAAAACCTACTTTGAATCTTGAAGAAAATGTGGAAATGATATTTTGGGGACACATCACACAAAATAAAATTATATGTAATGGATGTTTTAGACCCACCAACAAATGAAAAATGGTATCCAGACAGGATAGTTGCAGTCGTAGGTATGGAAATGAAACATCAAAATATGAAATTAAAATCATAACACATCGAAAAAATTCTACAAAAATACGCTAAACGTTACTGTGTCAATAAAAAACGTTCTATGATTTTTTTTCACCCACCACAAATGGAATACAAAACCTCGTTATTGTCCCTTTTACTCCGGTATACATAGATATATAAAATAATTATAATGTTAGTAATACATAAAGCTCGTCAAGTTTCGAAGATCATTCCATAAGAAATAATGGATTCTAAAAGTACAAATAAAAGATTCTTTTAGAGATTTATTTATATTTTGTTACGAAAGTCATCGAAGGTATTTAAGTGGTGCAGTTAGATATACATCTGTTACCGCAAACGAAATACTTCGAAATAGAAATTTACAAAACCATGAAAACCTATTAGCGTCTTTGTGCCTCCTTGGGTTTGGGTGCATCTCTCAATAAATATCAGGCAAAGAGGGGTTCAGTTTCTAAACAATCGACCTGATTCTACTACAGCAAAACTCCATGGGAAAGCACTGGCAAAAATGTACATTACATCCATTTTCAACATGAAGGAAAATGTACGTTTTGAAGTCAATCGTGGAAACGTGCAAACCGCTTAGATTAAAAAATTATTCAAATGTGCAAATGATAATTCTGGAGACACATCACACAAAATAAAAATATGTGTAGTGGGTGTTTTAGATTCACCAACAAATAAAAAATCGTATCCAGGCTGTATGGTTCCAGTCGTAGGCATGAAAAGGAAAGATCAAAATATGAAATTCAAAATTATACAAATGTGAGAAGGATAATACTAATGACACATCCCACAGAATAAAAATATGTATAATGAATATTTTAGTCCCACCAACCAATGAAAAATGGTATCTAGGCTGAATTGTTGCAGTCATGGGAATGGATAGAAAACATCAGAATTTTAAATACAAATTATACAAATGTGCAAATGAATATTCTGGTGACACATTATACAAAATAGCAATATATGTAATTGGTGTTTCAGATCCACCAATAAATAAAAGATAGTACTCACGCTGGATAGTTGCATTCATGGGCATAGAAAAGAACATCAAAATTTAAATTTAAAAATTATACAAATGTGCAAATAAAAATTCTAGTTACGCATCCTACAAAATAATTATCTATGTAATGATTGTTTCAAAACCACTAACAAATTAAAAATTGTACCTAGGCTGAATAATTGCAGTCGTAGGTATGGAAAGGAAACATCAAAATATGAAATTAAAAGTCATACAAATATGCAAATGATAATTATGGTGCCACATCACACAAAATAAAAACATATGTAATGGGTGTTTTAGTCCGACCAATAAACGAAAAATGGTATCCAGGATGGATATTTGCAGTCGTAGGCATGGGAAGGAAAAACCAAAATATGAAATTAAAAGTTATAGAAATGTGCAAATAATAATTCTGGTGACACATCACACATAGTAAAAACCATATGTCATGGGTGTTTTAGATTGACCAACAAATTAAATATGGTACCCAGGCTGAATAATTGCAGTCGTAGGCATAGAAAGAAAACATCAAAATTTGAAATTAAAAATTATACAAATGTGCAAATGATGATTCTGGTGACACATCATACAAAATAATTATATATGTAATGCGTGTTTCAGATCCACCAACAAATTAAATATGGTACCCAGGCTGAATAATTGCAGTCGTAGGCAGGGGAAGAAAACATCAAAATTTGAAATTAAAAATTATACAAATGTGCAAATGATGATTCTGGAGACACGTCATACAAAATAATTATCTATGTAATGGGTGTTTTAGACCCATCAACAAATTAAATATGGTATCCAGGCTGAATAATTGCAGTCGTAGGTAGGGAAAGGAAACATCAAAAGTTTGAAATTAAAAATTGTACAATTTATTGTGACATCTCGTCCTGATGTTAGAACGGGCAAAATTGGGTTTTATAATGGTATTGGGAGGTAGTAAACCAGCCAATGAGAATGTTAAGAATTAGTCACCAGGGGGAAGCTTAATAGTACGTAATTTTGTGTATATGAAGTCAGCAAAAGTTACCACATTCAGAATAGAAACTAAGGTATCTCATCAGAGGTTGTAATTTTAGAGATAGAATCGTAGAAATTTATTGTAGAATAAATTATAATTCAGCTTCTGGTTAATATATATGCACATAACAGGCGTACAAATATTTTATATAGTGTTCACATGAGATTGTTTTAACCTCGTGCTTTTACACAAAAATGGCGTATGACAGGAATGATTGTGAAAGCGTCGCTTAGATATTAATAATTATACATAATATATAATGATTCTTACCGTTAAAAAATTTAATTTTATTGAAATCTTATTCTTTAATTAAAATTACCTTTCAATACTTTTTCACGACATATCATTAGTATGATAAGATTCATTTAATGACTTATTTAAAATAACCACTAGAAAATGTCTAGTCATCAACTTTCATTAAATTGATATTTTTATTATTTTCTTTTCCCTCTGTAACTTTTTCACAAAAGGAATCTCCTAATCAGTCTGTTTGATTTCATTTAAAATAATATGATTGCGTGGCGCCTGAAGCCTTCATTAATTGCATTTTCCTACATAACTTCCACTTTTGATTTTTAAACGATGATAAAATGAACCCAATCATGATTTAAGTACCATCTTATCAACGTGATCAAGATAATAATATCAGAAAGTGTAATTGCTCTTTAATGTTTCCGAAATGGTATTCTTATTTTTATTAGCAGTCTTGGGGCAATTTTATGCCATATTATTTTGTATGAAATAAATTACCTTCCGTATCAAACTTTAAAAGAATTTCATTAAAAAGCTTTTATGCTCTGTAAAGAAACTTAAGCTTATAAAAAGCTTTCAGATGTTATTTTAACGAGTTTAAAATTCTAACATTGATCGCTCCATAATTTAAAGTAGTAAGAAAATTAATATTAAAAATCTATTGCATTGCTTAAATAATAAACCAAACAAATCAGTATTGTAAAGAAAACCAATTTTTTAAAGAAAAATATTTTTTTAAAGGACACATGGGTTAAAGAATGAGAAAGAAATAAACGAAAGATTTTTAAATAAAAGATTTTATTTTGTATAATAAATAATATACAAAATATAATCTTTTATTTTGATATATAAAAAGATATTTTGATAATTAAATATTAAATATTAATTGAACATTAATAATACGCCTTATTTTGATATATAAAAAGATTTTATTTAAGATTTTTAATCTTCTTTTTAAAGAAGTGCATGATATAAATGAAATATCTATTAAGTATGTATACAAATTTAAACTCCGTGATATTTGGATAAATTCTTTAATTTTATGCATTGAATTTATATAACATACAATGCCTAACATTAATGCTTTTAGATATAAATAACTAAACATTTTTTTATATATTATTTGGTAAAAACAAATTAAAAGTTGCAAAAGAATTTTAAAATAAATAAAAAAGAAAGAAATGTTCATTAAAAAGCTTTTATGCACTGTAAAGAAAATAAAGCTTATAAAAATCTTTCAGATGTTATTTTAACGAGTTTAAAATTCTAGCATTGATCGCTCCATAATTTCAAGTAGTAAGAAAGTTAATATTAAGAATCTATTGCATCGCTTGATTAGTAAGCCAAAAATATCAGTGTTGTAAAGAAAACCAATTTTTTAAAGGAAAATATTTTTTAAAGGACACATAGGTTAAAGAATAAGAGATAAATAAAGGGAAGATTTTTAAATAAAAGATTTTATTTTGAAAAATTTTAATCTTCTTTTTTAAAAAGGGCATGCTATAAATGGAATGTCTATTCCGTATCTATACAAATTTTAACCACGTGATATTTGGGTGAATTCTCTAATTTTATGCATTGAATTTATATAACATACAACGCCTAACATTAATGTTTTTAGATATTAATAACTAAACCTTTTTTATATAATATTGGGTAAAAACAAATTAAAAGTTGCAAATGAATTTGTAAAATAAATAAAGAAAAAGAAAGAAATGTTGCATTAAATAACTTTTATATAATAATTATATGATCATTAGACACAGTCTTCATTTATTACTAAAGTAACTCAGAGCAATATGTATCTATAACATTTTTTGTAAGTATGGATGTACATTGTTCACTAAGCATTCCTCAATGTTTGGATCATTCAATGCAAGTTTTGCATAGTCTCTTGGTCAACGCTGGAAAGTTTTAAGTAGGACAAAATGTGGGAAAGTCGAAGATGGAGATTTTTTTTATGAATAAATAAAATTATATTATAAAAATAAATTAAATTTATATAATTTTGTTTTATTTTATAAACTAGCGTATAACCCGTCATATGACGGGATTAAATTTATGATTTTGTGAATACAAGTAGTTTATTTTTCTAGTAGTTTATAATTACCATTTATTCTTTTTAAATGTATATAGAGTCAGCTTTATGCCATTCTCAAAGATTGTGACAAAGACTTTTGTGGATACAAGTAGTTTATTTTTGTAGTAATTTATTTTTTTAATGTATAAACAATCAGATTTATGCCGCTCTCAAAGATTGTAACAAAAGATTTTGTGGATACAAGTAGTTTATATTTTTAGCAGTTTATGATTGTAGTTTATTCTTTTTAAATGTATATAGAGTCATCTTTATACTGTTCTTAATGTTTGTGACAAAGACTTTTGTGGATACAAGTAGTTTATTTTTAGAGAAATTTTTTTAAATGTATAAACAGTCAGATTTATGCCTTCCTCAAAGACTGACAAAGGTTTTTATGGATACAAGTAGTTTATTTTTGAAGTAGTTTATAATTGTATTTTATTCTTTTTAAATGTATATCGGATCAGCTTTATGCCGTTCTCAAAGATTGTAACAAAGGATTTTGTGGATACAAGTAGTTTATTTTTGTAGTAGTTTATAATTGCAGTTTATTCTTTTTAAACGTATATAGAGTCAGCTTTATGCCGTTCTTAAAGATTGTGACAAAGACTTTTGTGGATACAAGTAGTTTATTTTTGTAGTAATTCATTTTTTTTAAATGTATAAACAGTCAAATTTATGCTTTTCTCAAAGACTGTGACAAAAGATTTTGTGGTTACAAGTAGCTTATTTTTGAAGTAGTTTATAATTGTAATTTATTCTTTTTAAATGTATATAGAGTCGGCTTTATGCCGGTTTCAAAGATTGTGACAAAGGATTTTGTGGATACAAGTAGTTTATTTTTGTAGTATTTTATAATTGTAGTTTATTTTTTTAAACGTATATAGAGTCAGATTTATGCCGTTCTCAAAGATTGTGACAAAGACTTTTGTGGATACAAGTAGTTTATTTATGTAGTAATTCATTTTTTAATGCATAAACAGTTAGATTTATACTTTTCTCAAAAACTGACAAAGGTTTTTGTGGATACAAGTAGTTTATTTTTGAAGTAGTTTATAATTGTAATTTATTCTTTTTAAATGTATATAGAGTCAGCTTTATGCCGTTCTCAAAGATTGTGACAAAGGATTTTCTGGATACAAGTAGTTTATTTTTGTAGTAGTTTATAATTGTAGTTTATTTTTTTAAATGTATCTACAGTCAAATTTACGACATCCTCAACTGTTGTGACAAAGATTTTTGTGGATAATTTATACTCATATCGTCAAGTATCACAAAGTAAACAATGCATTTTCTATTCCACATTAATTTTGTAATTTATGGCTCTAAAATTTGTATTTGTAATAAGAACTAATTACTTTTTAAAATATCTTGTGGAAATTCCTTTTCATAGTTATTAAAATTCATGCATGTTTGTATTTTAAAATTTTATCAAGAAAATTTATTTTTACAATTAAAGTCCAGTGGTTCTGATTAGTAACAAACCATTTTTAAACCATAAACTACACTTACAATAAAGTATAATTTTTTAAATATGATTTTTAATAATCATATAAATCTTAAATTTTTAATAATCAATAATCATATTTCAAATGTATTTTTTAAATATAATTATCTTTCCCATTACTTATATAATAAAAGGAAGCCAAAAAATTTGAATTAGCCTTTAAGATATTGAGCATTTCAGGTTTAAGTATCAAACTTCTTCAAAAACTGGAGTGTTTAGCGATCTGAATTACTTTTCAATATGAAGTCTAGAGAAACTATGTAGTTTAAAGCAATTTCTTTCCTGAGAAGAAATAAATGAAATAACTTAAGTTTCTCAAGCTCTCGGTAAAATGTCTTATGTTAAATGTATCTTTACAGGCATCTATCTTTGTTTGATGTTGTCAGCATCATTCGTTCAAAATCTCGTGAAGTCCCCTCTAAAAGGAAACATGAATAAACTTCTTCAAAGAGGGGAATCATTGATCCGGTCAACACTTGTTTAAGAATAAAAGAAAACAGAAATACTCAGAAGGAAATTTTCGTAACTAAAGAGAAGTGGAAACTAATGTTTTTAGATAAAATAAATGTAAATGGACTTCCCAGAAAGAGCTTTTTAGATAAATAAAAGTAATATTTTCTTCTCGGGACTTATGTTTACCTCCGGCTTTTCTCGCGTCTTGCCATGGCTATAAACTAGAGTTAAGTAGATTGTGCGATTTCAAATAAGGTGACGATTTGAGTTTGCTGGCTTTAACACAAAAATATGTTTATTTACATTATTTTAGATACGAAGATGTTCAAGTTGTATTTAGAACTGCGTACTGGGACTTGGCACACTATGTTGAGTACATCAGGATGTGATTGCAGTTAAAATCTCAAAATATTTTGATGGACCATTTTTCTTTTTAAATGTGTATTCCACAAACAAAACAAAAATAATTATCAGTAATTAATAATAATTTGGACACAATGCAGTTACAATTAAAATTTCAGCTTATATCGACGAACCCTTTTCTTTTTAAATCTTTGTTCCTCAAGCACAACAACAATAATTAGCAGTAATTAATAATAATTTGGACACAAAGCAGTTACAATTAAAATTTCAGCATATTTCAACGAAACATTTTCTTTTTAAATCTTTATTCCACAAACACAACAAAAATAATTATCTGTAATTAATAATAATTTGGACACAATGCAGTTTTTAAAATTTCAGCATATTTCGACGAAACATTTTCTTTTTAAATCTTTATTCCACAAACACAACAACAATAGTTAGCAGTAATTAACAATGATAATTTGAACACAATACAGTTGCAATTTAAAATTTCAGCATATTTCGACGAAACATTTTCTTTTTAAATCTTTATTCCACAAACACAACAACAATAGTTAGCAGTAATTAACAATGATAATTTGGACACAATACCGTTGCAAATAAAAATTTCACCATATATCGAAGAACACTTTTTTTTTCAAATCTTTGTTCCACAAGCACAACAACAACAATAACTAGCAGCAATTAATAATGGTAATTAGGGTACAATTCTTCTGTAGGGAACAATTCCCTCAATGATTATTAGAAACATTAAAGAAATAGGGCAATTCCGCTATGGAGAACAATTTCTCGCTACAGATTTTCTCTAGAGAGGGAACAGTGCAACTGTCGGGAGACAGTTTACATCACGGGATCAAAAGTCAGTGCGCATGCTCAGACAAACAATTCAGTTTCATCGAAGCATTTCTAAGAATAGATAACAAGCAACACTAATCAAAATTAATCATTTGTTAGGCTAATATTAATCCAAAAGGAACTTAATTGTTCCAACTCGAATAGGAAATCAAAACACTTACTAAAACTGATATGATAAAAATGGAAAGAAATGTAAATGAACTTAGTAATAAAGTAGGATAATATTGTGTGAAACGACCGAAATCTCGATGTTTTACATAGATATATATCATCAAAACCCTCTAAAATAAAAATTAATAGGTTTCACAAAATCATTGAGAATTATTGTTCCCATCTAGCGTTATACGAAAACAAAATCAAAAGAAAACAAAGAAGTTCACACAGACAGCTAAATAGATGTAAGAACTAAAACTGATATGATAAAAATGGAAAGAAATGTAAATGAACGCAGTAAGAAAGTAGGATAATATTGTGTGAAACGACCGAAATCTCGATCTTTTACATAGATATATATCATCAAAACAATCTAAAATAAAATATAGGTTTCATAAAATCATTGAGAAGTATTGTTCCCATCTAGCGTTATACGTAAACAAAATCAAAAGAAAACAAAAAGTTCACACAGACAGCTAAATAGATATAAGAACTAAAACTGATATGATAAAAATGGAAAGAAATGTAAATGAACGCAGTAAGAAAGTAGGATAATATTGTGTGAAACGACCGAAATCTTGATGTTTTACATATATATATTATCAAAACCCTCTAAAATAAAAATTAATAGGTTTCATTAAATCATTGAGAATTATTGATACCACATAGCGTTGTAGGAAAACAAAATCAAAAGAAAACAAAGAAGTTCACACAGACAGCTAAATAGATGTAAGAACTAAAACTGATATGATAAAAATGGAAAGAAATGTAAATGAACGCAGTAAGAAAGTAGGATAATATTGTGTGAAACGACCGAAATCTCGATGTTTTACATAGATATATATCATCAAAACCCTCTAAAATAAAAATTAATAGGTTTCATAAAATCATTGAGAATTATTGTTCCCATCTAGCGTTATACGAAAACAAAATCAAAAGAAAACAAAGAAGTTCACACAGATACCTAAATAGATGTAAGAACTAAAACTGATATGATAAAAATGGAAAGAAATGTAAATGAACTCAGTAAGACAGTAGGAAAATATTGTGTGAAACGACCGAAATCTCGATGTTTTACATAGATATATATCATCAAAACCCTCTAAAATAAAAATTAATAGGTTTCATAAAATCATTGAGAATTATTGTTCCCATCTAGTGTTATACGAAAACAAAATCAAAAGAAAACAAAGAAATTCACACAGACAGCTAAATAGATGCAAGAACTAAAACTGATATGATAAAAATGGAAAGAAATGTAAATGAACTCAGTAACAAAGTAAGATAATATTGTGTGAAACGACAGGAATCTGAATGTTTTGCATAGATATATATCATCAAAACTCTCTAAAATAAAAATGAATAGGTTTCATAAAATCATTAAGATTTATTGTTCCCATCTAGCGTTATACGAAAACAAAATCAAAAGAAAACAAAGAAGTTCACACAGACAGCTAAATAGATGTAAGAACTAAAACTGATATGATAAAAATGGAAAGAAATGTAAATGAACGCAGTAAGAAAGTAGGATAATATTGTGTGAAACGACCGAAATCTCGATCTTTTACATAGATATATATCATCAAAACCCTCTAAAATAAAAATTACTAGGTTTCATAAAATCATTGAGAATTATTGTTCCCATCTAGCGTTATACGAAAACAAAATCAAAAGAAAACAAAGAAGTTCACACAGACAGCTAAATAGATGTAAGAACTAAAACTGATATGATAAAAATGGAAAGAAATGTAAATGAACGCAGTAAGAAAGTAGGATAATATTGTGTGAAACGACCGAAATCTCGAACTTTTACATAGATATATATCCTCAAAACCCTCTAAAATAAAAATTAATAGGTTTCATTAAATCATTGAGAATTATTGATACCACATAGCGTTGTAGGAAAACAAAATCAAAAGAAAACAAAGAAGTTCACAATAGACATCTAAATAGATGTAAGAACTAAAACTGATATGATAAAAATGGAAAGAAATGTAAATGAACTTAGTAAGAAAATAGGATAATATTGTGTGAAACGACCGAAATCTCGATGTTTTACATAGATATATATCATCAAAACCCTCTAAAATAAAAATTACTAGGTTTCATAAAATCATTGAGAATTATTGTTCCCATCTAGTGTTATACGAAAACAAAATCAAAAGAAAACAAGGAAGTTCACACAGACAGCTAAATAGGTGTAAGAACTAAAACTAATATGATAAAAATGGAAAGATATGTAAATGGACTCAGTAAGAAAGTAGGAAAATATTGTGTGAAACGACCGAAATCTCGATGTTTTACATAGATATATATCATCAAAACCCTCTAAAATAAAAATGAATAGGTTTCATAAGATCATTGATAATTATTGTTCCCATCTGGCGTTATACGAAAACAGAATCGAAAGAACACAAAGAAGTTCACAAAGACAACTAAATATCTGTAAGAACTAAAACTGATATGATAAAAATGGAAAGAAATATAAATGAACTCAGTAAGAAAGTAGGAAAATATTGTGTGAAACGACCAAACTCTCGATGTTTTGCATAGATATATATCACCAAACTCCTCTAAAATAAAAAAGAATAGGTTTCATTAAATCATTGAGAATTATTGATACCATATACCGTTGTAGGAAAACAGAATCGAAAGAACACAAAGAAGGTCACACCGATACAGCTAAATAGATGTAAGAACTAAAACTGATATGATAAAAATGGAAAGAAATGTAAATGAACTTAGTAAGAAAATAGGATAATATTGTGTGAAACGACCGAAATCTCGATGTTTTACATAGATATATATCATCAAAACAATCTAAAATAAAATATAGGTTTCATAAAATCATTAAGATTTATTGTTCCCATCTAGCGTTATACGAAAACAAAATCAAAACAACACAGAGAACTTCACAGAGACAGTTAAATAGCTGTAAGAAATAAAACTGATATGATAAAAGCGGAAAGAAATGTAAATGAACGCAGTAAGAAAGTAGGATAATATTGTGTGAAATGTCCAAAATCTCGATGTTTTAACATACAGATATGTCATCAAAACCCTCTAAAATAAAAATTAATAGGTTTCATAAAATCATTGAGAAGTATTGTTCCCATCTAGCGTTATACGAAAACAAAATCAAAATAACACAAAGAAGTTCGCAGAGACAGCTAAATAGCTGTAAGAACTAAAACGTATGATAAAAATGGAAAGAAATATAAATGAACTCAGTAAGACAGTAGGAAAATATTGTGTGAAACGACCATACTCTCGATGTTTTACATACATGTATATCATCAAAACCCTCTAAAATAAAAATGAATAGGTTTCATAAGATCATTGAGAAGTATTGTTCCCATCTAGCGTTATACGAAAACAAAATCAAAAGAACACAAGGAAGTTCACACAGACAGCTAAACAGGTGTAAGAACTAAAACTAATATGATAAAAATGGAAAGATATGTAAATGGACTCAGTAAGAAAGTAGGAAAATATTGTGTGAAACGACCAAACTCTCGATGTTTTACATAGATGTATATCATCAAAACCTCTAAAATAAAAATTAATAGGTTTCACAAAATCATTAAGAATTATTGTTCCCATCTAGCGTTATACTAAAACAAAATCAAAATAACACAAAGAAGTTCGCAGAGACAGCTAAATAGCTGTAAGAACTAAAACGTATGATAAAAATGGAAAGAAATATAAATGAACTCAGTAAGACAGTAGGAAAATATTGTGTGAAACGACCATACTCTCGATGTTTTACATACATGTATATCATCAAAACCCTCTAAAATAAAAATGAATAGGTTTCATAAGATCATTGATAATTATTGTTCCCATCTGGCGTTATACGAAAACAGAATCGAAAGAACACAAAGAAGGTCACACCGATACAGCTAAATAGATGCACGAACTAAAACTGATATGATAAAAATGGAAAGAAAAGTAAATGAACTTAGTAAGAAAGTAAGATAATATTGTGTGAAACGACCGAAATCTCGATCTTTTACATAGATATATATCATCAAAACCCTCTAAAATAAAAATGAATAGGTTTCATAAGATCATTGATAATTATTGTTCCCATCTGGCGTTATACGAAAACAGAATCGAAAGAACACAAAGAAGTTCACAAAGACAACTAAATATCTGTAAGAACTAAAACTGATATGATAATAAGAGATTTGAAAAAAAATCACTTTTACAACTCCTCTCAACCTCCACTCAAATACAGTTTTTAAATTAATTTTACAATTTACACTAAATCACAAATTTGTGATGAAAATCACACTCAGTTTATTTAATTTGTGATTAATTGAATGTTTTAGTCTATTTAGTATGAATGTATGTGTTTCCTTTGTTTTTTTTCTTTTTTTTTATTAGATAAATATTCAATTTTGTAAAATTTTTCCTCAAAATGTTGTTTTTGTTTATGTATCAATTTGTTGAGTTACGATCCCCTCGCCAGATTTCAAAAGCCACGCACGCAAGCTGCAATCACGCCAATTTCGCCAAATGTGGTTGAAGCACCAACAAGATCCATGATTAGAAACAGGAGAGTGGGCTAAAAGGAGTTGAAAAATGGAAAGAAATGTAAATGGACTCAGTAAGAAAGTAGATTTTGTTATCTTCTTGATTCCGAAATTTGCTACCTCATGGCTGGAAGATAAGCTGTGGAAAACCTTAAATGTAAAAAAATATAATCGAAACCTGGATCAGAAATGTTAAATACGAATAAAAGGCAGACGTTAAGAATGCACATATACAATATAGAAAAGGCAACAGGCACTGCTTTGAAGATTAATAATCTTCTTTCTCAGAGCGATAAAGCCAAAAATGTATTCAAGGAAAAAGAAGAAATTCCAGTGAATATCCCCAAAATATATTTGAGGATATTTATTACCTTATTTTTGTACCACTTTCACCTGCACTTTTGTTTTCATTCTGCAGATTCAATTTTATAATAAAGGAATACATTATCTATCAAGCTGAAAGCCTGCATTATACTACATAATGCACGAGACAATAAAAACTATTTCCAAACATCATTAAAAACTGAAGAAAATTTAATAAGCAATTTTAATTTAATTTTGATTCTAAAAAATATTGACAATATTACAATATCCTCAGTGCACTTATTCATTCTATAGATAATAAGCATATATTAAAGATTTCATACAAATTTAGTAGATTTTTTTTTAATTTTCAAATCATATAGGGATTATATTGAAAACAAAATAGCAAATAGGAGAAATATGCTGGAGGCGACACATGTAAAATAATCTATAAATTGTTATATTGCTTACGTTATATGAGAGAAATTTTTGAAGTCGATCTTTTTAATATATCGATAATTAAATGCAGAAAAGTAATTTTTTTATTTTTTAAGCGAAACTTTTTCATCATTTGTACCATATATTGTATATCACTTGTTTTGTTGCATTTTGATTGAATTTATTATGTGGATACATAAATATTTATGTAATCCAAGTATATACGTGGATTTGTAAAAAGTAATGAGAGTAAATTAGAGAAAAAAATAACGGGTGGCCATAATTAAACTGACAGTGCTCACAGTGTTCTGTAGCGCGATCTATTTGCGAGAATGAAGCCACATTTTGTAGGAAGATTAAACAAGACGGGGGACAAAATATTCCGCAAAAAAAACAAATTAGTCCTAAAGTCGCCGCTAGGGAAATATTTGGCGCTGTGTTATAGAAAATAGAGTGTTAACAAATGCAAATCAATGCGGAAATTAATTTCTTAACTGTGCCAATGGATGTAACGTGAAATTTGAATAAAGAACTTCTTCTTCTGCTCAGCGTACGGGATGTTGCAGATCACGAGACTTCATAGGTGTTTATGTAGATTTTACGCTTTTTTAAAAGTGTTTCCATATTGCACTTGAACTAAATCAAAAAATGTGCATAATAAAAGGTAATTTTATTCCATATAAATTTGCATTTGTTATCAATCTGTTTTCTATAACACAGCGCCAAATATTCCCCTAGCGGTGACTTTTGTAACTAATTTGTTTTTTAGTGGAATCTTTCGTCCCCTGTCTTGTTTAATCTTCCTACAAAATGTGGCGTCATTCTCGCAAATAGATCGCACTACAAAACACTGTGAGCACTGTCAGTTTAATTATGGCCCCCCTGTAAGATATCGATACAAATGAAATTATCCCCAGTAAATCAAGGGGACGAATACGCACTTTTGTCGACATGTTTGCTACTCTAATAAGGCACCTTAGGAAGTCCTCTTCCAAAATATTTCTCCAGAACAATACGTAGAAGTCGTTTATGTCGCTGCTAAGGCCCCTTGTTGGTGTTTTTTAAGAGCTATCTACCCTCGTACCTGTTTGCGACTATATTAAGTTTGTAGATGGGTTGATAAATCCGTTCGAACCCAGGTAGATTTTCACTTCTGAGTAGAGGTATCATTGTAATGATACAGCTTCTAATTGACACAGATTTTTCTCAAGTATAAATATTTGTAAATGATGGCATGTATAACCATTTTACAAATTTCCGCTTGATCTGTGACCATTCGAACGCTTAACTGAAGGTCTAAATAGAGTACGTGACGAATAAATTACATACTGTCCTTCTTTCTGTCTCATCTGTGAGCATTCCAAAATTTAACTGAAAGTGTAAATTCAATACGTGATGAATACATTACACACTATCCTTCTTTCTGCCTGATCTGTGAACATTCAAAAACTTAACTGAAAGTGTAAATTCAATACGTGGCGAATACATTACACACTGTCCTTCTTTCTGCCTGATCTGTGAACATTCAAAAACTTAACTGAAAGTGTAAATTCAATACGTGACGAATACATTACACACTGTCTTTCTTTCTGCCTGATCTCTGAGAGCGTTCAAAAATTTAACTGAAAGTGTAAACTCAATGCGGGACAAATACATTACATACTGTCCTTCTTTCTGCCTGATCTGTGAACATTCAAAAACTTAACTGAAAGTGTAAATTCAATACGTGACGAATACATTACACACTGTCCTTCTTTCTGCCTGATCTGTGAACATTCAAAAACTTAACTGAAAGTGTAAATTCAATACGTGACGAATACATTACACACTGTCTTTCTTTCTGCCTGATCTCTGAGAGCGTTCAAAAATTTAACTGAAAGTGTAAACTCAATGCGGGACAAATACATTACATACTGTCCTTCTTTCTACCTGATCTGTGAACATTCAAAAACTTAACTGAAAGTGTAAGTTCCATGCGTGACGAATACATCACACACTGTCTTTCTTTCTGCTTATAAATAGATGTTCTGTATGGGATTTGTCTTCCATCCTTTCTTGACCAACTAGCATACAGTCCGTCATACGACGGGATCAGCAATTTTTTTAATTTTCCAGTACCATACAAGGCAGATAAAAAAATGTTTTTTGGCTGAGAATTATCTGATACACGCTCAATAACTTCTTTATCTTTATACTCCTCAAAAGTCTACCAATAATGTGAATGCAGTTTAGAATCACGTTGAATTCATTTAGAAAGATAATTCAAAGTTTTCTTAGTTACGTCGAAATTTTCGTGAAGTTCTTCCCAATTTGTTTTTGCCACAGTTATTAATGAAAGTAAAGGAATTAAATTATCATTTCCACTACACCCTAGACGTAGATAGAACTTGTTGTTAATACCTGTGATAAAATTTTCATTGCAACAAAAGTAATCGATGATTAAATTAAGAATTATCACAAATGTACCTAATCTATTATTTAAACTAAATATAAAAGAAAATTATTTACGTAATATCTAAGTTCAGTGATAAAACGTATGAAAATAATGCAGACGATATTTAAATAATTTAAAATAAGAAATTATTAAATGAGATAGTTAAAAGAATCGCGTTATAATGCTAGAAAAAAAGTTATTTTTATCTATTTATAAGATAAATTGATACTTTTAATCGCCTGCTCTTAACCGGGGAAATTAGGGCTATAAATAATGGCATTAAAAGGTCAAAAAGGGGGAAGGGGTGGATTTCGAAAGTTTTAAAGACTCGCTTTGAATTTTGCTAACTCTAACTCTCATGTATCCAATATAGATGCCCCTATTCATTCCAGGTCCAACCGCTGCATAAATTCGAGGACAGACGGACAGAAAACTTAGGCTATTATTATATAGGGGATCTTTGAGCGTATTTTCTATACAAGAACGTTCCTCTACAGTCTACGAAAAACTTACCAAATTTTTGATTTTTTTTAACTTAATGTTAAATTGTTAATACAAGGTTGATTTCTCTTTCCATCAAATACTCTTTAAGGTAATATCGATTTTTTTCGTCATATCTAAGTTCAGCGATAAAGCGTATGAAAATAATGCAAACGATATTTAAATAATTTAAAATAAGAAATAATTAAATGAGAGGGTTAAAGGAATGACGTCATACTGCTAGAAAAAATGCTATTTTTATATATTTATTATGAGACAAATTGATAAATTTAATCACCTGCTCTTGACCGGGGAAAATAGGACTTTAAATAATAGTATTAAATACTAGAAAAGGGGGAAGGGGTGGATTTCGAACGTTGCTAACCCTACCTCATCAATAATCCAATATCGATGCCTCTATCCATTCCAGGTCCGACCACTTCATAAATTCGAGGACATACAGACAGACAACTTAGGCTATTATTATATAGGGGATTTTGAAGACCTTATGCCCTCGCCAACGAGCAACTTTTGTTAGCTTTCACTCCTGAACATTTGTTGGATTAGTATCAACATCTTCATAGCCGAGTCCTAAGTAAGATTTAATGATGTACTGCTGGAGGCTTGATATAAAATGGTATTTTTTAGCTTCGACTTCACCTATACAATTACGTCGACTAAAATGACAATACAACAACTCTAAGGAATCTCCTATCCAACTTATGCTAGAGACAATTTGAAGCAGATTTTTCTGTTCCATCTAAACCATCTAAAGCCGCTCTATGAAATATATAGTGTGACGTCCTGTAGTAAGGTAGGCGAGGACGTCAATGATACAGGCTGGACGTCTGTTTACTCGATTAAATACTTTATTTATGTGAATAATTATGTACAGATATGTACAGGTTTCAGTAGATTCCAATTCTTCTGAGAACTCGTGCTGAGATAACGTTAACACAATTACAATGCGTGGGTATAGTGAATCTAGTCCTTCTCGAACACTGGAACAGTTCGCTAATGAGTTCCGGTACGAAACGCTGACACTATAATCTCCGGGCTGACGATCAGTACAATCGGCTTCCACACTGAGGCTCAAAAGCTCAGAGTGCGTATCACGCTGGAGGAAACTAAGGATGCAGGACGATTGAAAATGAGAGTAAGAGTCACTCTCGGTGTCCTACTTCTAAGCACGAAGTAGAAAAAAATCTTAAAGATAACGGGAATGAGGTCCCAAAGTAGAAAGTAGATTTCTTAGCAAACAACAGAGACGCTGGCGGTGTCTAAAGCAAAGCAAGCTCCGGCAATAGGAGAGACAAGTGTACTCCTCTCGAGCTCCACAAACGCAAACTCCTCCAAAACAACTTTGAAAGAAAAAGCCTATTTATTGTCTTAGCCAATCTTCTTTTATTGGGGTCCCGGTTCCCCTAGCGGGATTCTTCCGGAATCTTCCAGAACCAGGGTGATGCAATCTTGCTGTCAACTCCCGTCTGGATCAGCTAATCCGTTTCCAGATGTGGCCGAAAGGTTGTCTTTAAGTCAACCGACCAAAACAACTTAAATTCGTTTGCGGCACCGGTCACTGGGCCCATTTGTGCATTTCACCGTCGGTCGATCAATAATTATTACCCTAGTCTTTTGACGGCAGTAGACATCATAAAGGCGTAGTCACACTGGCTTCGGCGTACTGACAGTCCTTAATGTACCTCCGCCTAAGCGACTGGGGCAATCGCTTAGGCGACGTTAGTACACAAACGGCTTTATCCAAACCAAGCGTGTCTACTTACCGCTAACAATAATGGTCGCTGCGAAAGGTCATCTTCCGTTCTTCTTTCGCTCGGGTCATGTAACGGATCGTTACAATACTCCTGTCAGTAAAAAGTATCTGTAATTAATTTTTATACAAACCCTGTATGGCAACTATATTACTGTTTTTTTTTTTAATAATTTAAGCTAAACCCTCGATTTTTCTCTGATATCTAAGTAAAAGAATAATAAATTACTAGATTTCTTTTGATTTACATTCTTTTCGTGAAATAAACAATTTGGAGGCTTCAAACGCTGAAGACTTAAACTGGAACAGACTATAATATTTTTAAGGGGTAAATGTAATTCATTTTGAAAGGTTTAAGATAATAACATACCTGCAGGCATATTTATGCAAATTCGTAAATGCTTATTGATTTTGACTATCTGAAAAGAAATCAAGCTTTATCTGCCGGATATTGAAAATTTAATCAATGAAAAACACTGATGCGAATATTCAATTGATTAAATCCTGAGACAATCCAAAATGAAATTTTCTCCGTAATCTCCAACAGCCAAAAATTATGTTTTCAATTTCACATATGTATGCGGAAAAACAATCTTGTAATTTTTGTTTAAGATAATACAATTTTGATACCGCTTTGTGTAGTTTGTATTTTACATATTTGGCATGACATTTTCCATCTAGCAGAATAAATCCTATAATCGTTTTGGCGTAAACTTTGATTTTTTTTTAATTTGAAAAGATTTAATAACATATGATTAACAATATGTAATTATCAACCCATCTTGATGAAATTTTGCATTGCCATTTAAGTTAACCATTTTAAAGTTTCAGGAAAGTCAAATTACTCTACATATTTGGAATGGCAATTTCTATCTAGTAGAATAAATCCTACAATCGTTTTGGGGTAAACTTTGAATTTTTTAATTTTAAAAGAGTTAATAACATTTGATTAACAATATGTAATCATCAACCCTTCTTGATAACATTTTGCATGGCCATTCAAATTAACCTTTTGAAAGTTTTAGGAAATTCAAATTATTCTACATATTTGGCATAATAATAACAATATGTAGTTGTCATCCCATCTTGATGAAATTTTGCATGGCCATTCAAATTAACCTTTTGAAAGTTTTAGGAAAATCAAATTGTTCTATATATTTGGCATGACAATTTCTATCTAGCAGAAAAAATCCTATAATCGTTTTGGCTTAAACATTGATTTTTTTTAATTAGAAAATATTTAATAACATCTAAACATTGATTTTTTTTAATTAGAAAATATTTAATAACATCTAAACATTGATTTTTTTTTAATTAGAAAATATTTAATAACATCTAATTAACAATTTGTAATTATCTACCCATCTTGATAACATTTTTTATTTCCATTCAAATCAACCTTTTGAAAGTTTTAGGAAAGTAAAATTGTTCTACATATTTGGAATAACAATTTCTATCTCGCAGAATAAATCCTATAATGTTTTGACGTAAACTTTGATTTTTTTTCTTAATTTGAAAAGATTTAATAACACCTGATAAAAAATATGTAATTATCAACCCATCTTGATGAAATTTTGCATGTCCATTCAAATTAACCTTTTGAAAGTTTTAGGAAAGTCAAATTGTTCTACATATTTCGCATGACAATTTCTATTTGGCAGATAAATCCTATAATCGTTTTGGCGTAAATTTTGATTTTTTTTTAATTTAAAAAGATTTAATAACATCTTATTAACAATATGTAATTATCAACCCATCTTGATGACATTTTGCATGGCCATTCAAGTTAACCTTTTGAAAGTTTTAGGAAAGTCAAATTACTCTACATATTTGGCATGGCAATTTCTATCTAGCAGAATAAATCCTATAATCGTTTTGGTTTAAACTTTGATTTTTATTTAAAAAACTTCATAAATCATAAGATAGTCCTCACCACTAGATAATCCGCGGACTATACGTGCAAAAATATGTATTTTAGCATGACAATATTAAATCATTTTAAGAATAGTAGAGTGCCCGCTTTATTAATACCCCTTTAATATATTTTGTGCCATAGCCTTGGAGACGAATTTTAACGGAAGAAACAGAGCGGCCTGTATTTCTCTGTTCGAGAACCCAGCTACGTAAATCGTCTTCCATTGCAGGCCATTGTATTATTCCACGACGATTGGATCGCTTTCTTCTCATATTTTTAATGTCTCCTATTGCTTGCGCCAATTTCTTACTGCTTTCTCGTCGACTTTCTAAGTTACTTTTAGCTTGAAATCAACAGTGAAACAGCGATGTTTTAAAGACGTAATGAATGACCAATATTACCGCAAATCAAAACTTTGGAAACCAAACACTCTGTTACGAGTCATCCTCGTGGTGAAATGACCTTCGAACCTCAACCTGCTATCTTCATTCCATCCAGTCGGTGTTGTCAATCGGAGCTGTAAATAGTGACTATCGATATTTTCCTGTAATCCAGGACATTATTTAATATTGCTCTACTTGCTACTACTGCTTCGTTCTGCTTTATGGGTTGTATTTTTTTTCATTGTTTATTATCAGTACGATACGATATTTTCTTGGCATTTTTACTCTCTTTTTAAGATTTTGATGATTTGAGCAGTGAACAACCAGCATATAGTCCGCATCGGCAGATAGTCCGCTGCAGAAGAAATTTGCTTTTTAAACACAGACAATCCACGAACTATACGTGCGAAATTACGGTACCTATAATTTAACACAAATTGCAGCAATAAATACAAATTGAATGGGTAGAAAAGTTTGAGCACCTAACACTAGAACTGCTACTACTGATTCGTTCTGCTTTATGGGTTGTATTTTTTTTCATTGTTTATTATCAGTACGATACGATATTTTCTTGGCATTTTTACTCTCTTTTTAAGATTTTGATGATTTGAGCAGTGAACAACCAGCATATAGTCCGCTGCAGAAGAAATTTGCTTTTTAAACACAGACAGTCCACGGACTATACGTGCGAAATTACGGTACCTATAATTTAACACGAATTGCAGCAATAAATACAAATTGAATGGGTAGAAAAGACTGAGCTCCTAACACTAAATTTTTCACACAATAATAACATAGCTCTATCTAAAAAAATGCAGTTTCTCTGTAATAAATCTTTTTGTGTTCATTTTTTCATTATTTGGACGTTATTTAAATTGGTTTTAAATTCAATGCAATAATTTTTCATAAATGCTTTACTTTTTTTTAACAAAAAAACACGTAATTTTTAATACATTTTATATTTGCAGGTAATTAAAGGAAGAAGAAATGGTATTGATCCACCCATTAAACTCACAAGACTCTTGAAATTTGATCTTTCAAACTATCTAAAAACATTTTTAATGCTTCCATGACATTTCAAACGCAACATGACATTTCAAAACGCAATACAAGTAACCAGTATTATTTCCTTAGATGTTAGTCGGTCAATTCCAACACGGAATTTGAGCCTTTGAAGTTGTTTAAACTATACTAGCTGTATTCAAAGAGCATACAAGTAATCTAATTTAAATTTGTTAAAGTCATTTAAAAGTTGAGACGGAAAATTATGGAAAATTTCTCTATTTCACTAGAAACATAAACTTATTTATCCTCTTTGTGAGTTTTCAGGTATTTCGTATGTTATTTATCTAAGAAATTTCCACAACAGCTCATATTAACTATGCTGCCGACAATCAGTTTGAAATTTATTTAAAAGAACTTACAGTCTGTTCCATAAGATCGTGTAGTCTATTTCTCTGAAAATGCAAACGAATTAGTTAAAATTACATTTGTTCCCTGTAGTATACATATTAAACTGAAATGCATTTCACTTAATAAGTTGTCCAGTGCCCATTATTATCGATTATGCAAGAATCCCTTTATCATACGATTTTGACGTTGAGCGGCGTTTAATCCGTTCCGGTAGGTCGTCAACATTTTGTACCGCTTTATAACATGCTACCCACTTCTTGACGAACGACTCCGACTTTCTCATGTAACGGGCTGCAGCCGCACAAGACATTTTGGGTCCTTTTGGATGGTTACACAGAAACACTGCCTCAAAACGGCTCGCATACGCTACAGTCATTTTTGATTTCTTGATTTAAACACAGCAAAACAAATCGAATAAAGAATATAACCATAAAGCATTCTTCTCTAATGTTTGAAGAACACGTGCAATTTAGCCAGTATCTGAGCTCTATCTATTGGGGAAGTTATGAGGGACACGCTCTTATGGAACAGAGTGTAGATATAAATGGCTAAACATGGTTTAAGACTCTTTCACCTTGTGTATCCAATCCTTTTTCTTATTTTATGTATGTATTGTTTAAAACTAGAAAAAGGATTATTTAATCCCTTGAGGACCATCAAGTAAATGCTATACGAGTCGATCGTTGTGTAAACCGTTGACGTTTACGCCTTCTAGTAATTAAATCATCGTTTCTAAACATCGTTTAAGACTCTTTTACCTTGTGTATCTAATCCTTTTTCTTATTTTATGTCTGTATTATTTAAAACTAGAAAAAAGATTATTTAATCTCTTGAGGACCATCAATTAAATGTTATACGAGTCGATCGTTATGTAAACCATTGCCGTTTACGCCTTCTAGTAATTAAATCATCATTTCTAAACATCGTTTAAGACTCTTTTACCTTGTGTATCCAACCCTTTTTCTTATTTTATGTCTGTATTATTTAAAACTAGAGAAAGGATTATTTAATCCCTTGAGGACCATCAAGTAAATGCTATACGAGTCGATCGTTGTGTAAACCGTTGCCGTTTACGCCTTCTAGTAATTAAATCATCGTTTCTAAACATCGTTTAAGACTCTTTTACCTTGTGTATCTAATCCTTTTTCTTATTTTATGTCTGTATTATCTAAAACTAGAGAAAGGATTATTTAATCCCTTGAGGACCATCAAGTAAAGGCTATACGAGTCGATCGTTGTGTAAACCGTTGACGTTTACGCCTTCTAGTAATTAAATCTAGCATGTAAAAATTAAAATAAAATATTCAGATCTCCTATTACGCATACGCGAAGCTGGTCTCTCAATATCAACCGTAGATCATCGCGTAGATGTGACGCTGGACTGATAAGAGTGAAATCGCTGCTTCGCGTATACGAGACGTTGATCGCAAAGGGGTTAATTTACGTTATCTTACAAAACGCTTAGTGGTAATGTGTATAACCACTAGCGTACAGACTCATGTCGTGTGTGACATATTTCCTCATGCCACTTGTTGTCAAAATTAAATTCAACAATGAAGATTTTTTTAACCCCTTCCGGTGCGATTTAATAATGAAAAACTGTGCATGAAGTAACAATTTATTTTTTATTTAAAAAACTTGTTTCATTTTACAGTTGTTACATATTTTTAATTAAAATCCACTTTTTACATAGTGTTAAATAATACCAGAAACAGTAAAATTAAGAAAATATCAAAGCAAAACATTAATAGGGTAGACAGATAATAGTCTTCAAGCTAGTGGTACTTTTCAAAACAAAGTGCAAAGGAATTCTGACTTGTTTACACCGCCAGGGAGTTTCACTTCTAATTTGATTCTTGTAGCACACACGGCATTTCTTAGTAGGTTTTTTTTTATTCTCATTCATCGAATTGGCAGTGACTTGTATCAAGAAATTCTAAGTAAACAATATGTAATAGTGACCTGGGATTTCAACAAGTAACAAAAGTGTTGTCAAATTCAGTACACTAGAAATTTTAAACTAAATTAATTATCATATTTAAGAGTAACTTAATCGCATGACGAGAGTAGCTCTTCATTGTGCGGTATGGAATCAAAAACCAATGACGAGCTAGACTCTTCATTTTACCGGAAGGGGTTAAATATCTGTTGAGCAAGGTAATTTCCTTCCTCCTGGGTACAGGTGTGAACGAAGTTTTGCATGAAGGTCCGTTTGAGAATGAATAGTAAATTAAAACACAAAGTATTGTACCTTGAGATTATCTCTCTAGCCAATATACGCACATACTGTTTTACATAAATATTTGATAAAAATGAAATTCCAGACGACACAGTAGCATAAATATTAATATCTTACCAATTTCAATTCACAACACCCTAAAATCCCATATAAAAATGAAATAGCATAAATTAAATCTATATTTTTACATCAAATCTCTTACCTCAGCCCTGCTTCTAGGGATTTCTTTGAAGTAAATCTTCTTGTGAATGGTGCAGGAAGAGAAAAAAAAATTGGTCTGACTAAGGAAAAATCCTTTATGCTCCATAATATTATTTGAACTTTCTTATGCTGGAACAAAAGACCTTAGAAACGTTGCAAAGGAAAAAAAAAATGAGGTGAAAAAAGTAGAATGAGATTCCTGCAAAAAGAATATTATGAGAGAAAAGAATGCATATTCAGAAGGAAATACTTTATCAATGATTTTTCCATAATAGAACGATGTACTTTGATAGCACATTTTTAATATGAATTTTTATTCTTTAAAATTTTTTATAGTTACAGTTAATATTTGCTATAGATAAATAATTTGTACCGGAAAAAATAATAAATTTGTTTGATTAGCATTTGAAGATGAGTTGTTATGAAACTCATACCTAACAAATAAAGTACGTTTTTCTGTTTATATTCGATCATACAAATAAATGATTTTGTTCTATACTGAAAGGTGCTCTATACAGATTTATAACCAACTAATTTTACAAATGTTTTTAACTCTTATTTACACATATGTATGTGTGTAGGTATATTTAGGCTTGTGTATATATATATACATTTATTTATATATATGTACATACATATGTATATATACGTGTATATATATATGCATGTATATGTAAAATAGATATGCATATATACATATATGTATGTATAAATATATATACAAATACAAGGTGGCCATAATTAAACTGACAGTACTCACAGTGTTCTGTAGCGCTATCTATTTGCGAGAATGACGCCACATTTTATAGGAAGATTAAACAAGACGGGGGACGAAGGATTCCGCATAAAAACAAATTAGTTCCAAAAGTCACCACTAGGGGAATATTTGGTGCTGTGTTATAGAAGATATAGAGTTAACA
>CM063506.1:68079442-68156942 GCA_032207245.1 Pardosa pseudoannulata | reverse complement strand
TCGTCTTGTTTAAGCGACAAAATGTCGTCCTTTAATTAGAGCTACAGAACTACGTTAGCACTGTTTGATGTGTATATATAATATTAATGAGTGTGTGTGTTTTGTGTGGTGTGTTACATATATATATATAGATAATATATATATATATATATAGTATATATTTATATTATATATATATATATTATATAGATATATATAAATATAATATATATAAATAAAATATATATACTAATTATATATGATATATATATATACACATATATATAAATATATTATATATTATAAACAAATCTTTAAGATAATCTGGCATTTTATTAAAAAAATCTAATAAGGAATAGAAATTTTTATTTAGAAATTTATTTTAATATATTAAATTGTATATAGATATAGCACTATTTTCATGCAATAGTGCAGGAAATATAATGATATTATCATCTATGTATATATAAAACAATAATTTACCATATTTTTAATTTTGCGGTGTATATTTAAATCCAGTTAATACTTAAATAACTTTTAAAATTCTAATGCTTTATAGAACATAACTAAATTCATTCTACAAATTTAGATTCTTATTTGTAATCCAGGTAAAATGTTATCTTTTAAGAGGTTAGAACTTTTTTTTAATTTAAAAGCACACATTGACAGTTTTAATAAAAATCCACAGCTCGATGGGTACTATGACCTATTAAAAAAATGCATTTTAAGTATTTATCTAAAAGGAAATTTATTGTAAGATCATACCATTACTAAAACCATTTCAAGCATTCTAGACGTCATTTAAGCATAGTAATAGGGGAGAATAAATAGAAAACAATACTTTGTTTTCCAATAACTGTTTCTTGAAAGGAAGTTTTAAGAGCACCAGCTGGTTGTTCAAAATTTCTCTATAAAACAATCACTGTAGAAAAGAGTAATTTTAAAGCATGCCCCTTTTTTATATAGGATATCATTCCTTTCAGGACAGAGGAAGAGCTGGTAATGTCCTTTTTCTTACAACAAAATTGCTATGAATGGGAACTTTCATTCGGAGGCTTCTGAAACAATTGGCTTGGATAATATAAGGCGTATCCAGAAAGTAAATTTCCCTATTTAAAAGAAAAAAATAACTCACACTTTTACGGACATATTTATTGGCAACAAGTACAGCAATGTTTCAGCTATTTTTCAATATAGCCACCACCAGAACTGAGACATTTGTCTTATTGTGGGATTAACTTTTGTATACCTCTGTCGTAGAATCTGCCGCCTGTGAATGGAACCAGCCTTTCTATCCCAGAACACCGTGCACATCCCTTTCCGTACCGACAGCGTCTGTATGAATTTGGTCCTGACCGAAGATCCACTACGAGGCCAATGCTTTGACTGCTGTTTGGGTAAAGTACGAAATCCAAGTCTCATTGCCCGTGACGATCCTGTCGAAGAACTCATCGCCGTCATCGTGATACCGTAGCAGAAATTTCAGTGCTGCTCCCAAGCGTTGAATTTTGTGTTCAGGTGTCAGTCTCAGCTCATAGGCCTGACAAATCTGACGATGAATTTTAATTGGGGGGATCAACTTTTATATACCTCTGTTGTAGAATTCTGCCGCCTGTGAATGGAACCATCTTTCCTGTCCCAGAACACCGTGAACATCCCTTTCCGTACCGACAGCGTCTATTTGAATTTGGTCCTGACCGAAGATCCACTATGATGCCAATGCTTTGACTGCTGCTTGGTTTCCGGGATAAAGTGCGAAATCCAAGTGTGTGACGATCGTGTCGAGTAACTCGTCGCCGTCATCGTGATACCATAGCAGGAATGTCAGTGATGCTCCTGAGCATTGAATTGTGTGTTCAGGTGTCAGTCTCAGCTCACAGACCTAACAGAACTGATGATGAATTTCAATTGATGCAATGCTTTGTGCATTTAAAATCACAGACCGAACCTTGGAGGGGGCGGGAGAAGGAATTAGAGTTTCCATTTCGGACCACTGCTACCCCGCTCCTGGCACGATTCGGTCTGTATGAATTTGGTCCTGACCGAAGATCCACTATGGTGCCAATGCATTGAATGCTTCTTGGTTTCCGGGGTAAAGTGCGGAATCCAAATCTCACTGCCCTTGACGATCCTGTCGAGTAACTCGTCGCCGTCATCGTGATACCGTAGCAGAAATGTCAGTGCTGCTCCCAAACGTTGAATTTTGTATTAGTTTGTGTCATTTTCGGCTCATAAGACAAAAGAAAGAAGAAAAAAAAATAGAAAGAAGAAGAAGAAGCAAAGACAGAAGAAGAAGAAGAAAACAAGAAATAGAAAAAAAAATAAAGAAGAGAAAAGAAAAAACAGTAACTAACACTGACAGAGGTGAAGATGAATTTCAATTGGCGCAATGCTTTGTGCATTCAAGATCACCGATAGAACCTTGCAGGCGGCGGGAGAAGGAATTAGAGTTTCCACTTCGGACCACTGATACCCCCTCTACTGGCACGAATTGGGACTTATCCAGCTGGCATATGATTAATATGTCATAGATCTGTTACGCACGCTCATTTGACTCGTTTAATTACGTTTACTTTAAAGGAGAAAACATCGTGAAACATATTTTCTGTATGAGCATCGTAATAAAAATACGGAACATAATAAATAAAAGTATGGGTCATTCGTTTTTATACACTGTTTCAAGGGTGATTGTGATACACATTGGAAACAGAAAGCAGCAATGCGTTCAGTGCACTAGTGAAGAAATACAATGAATGTTACCCATTACAATAATGGTACCACGTTTTGCACATATTTCCTCCTTATATTACATTTTCCAAGAACTAGAGGAAAATAGAAATTCATTTCCCGGAAACAAATTCTTTAACGTCCTAAAATATTATGTATTTTGTACATTAATATATCAGGTAAAACTAATGAATCATAGTAAAGTAAAAGACAAAGAAAAAGTGATCAAAAACAATTGTGTCTATGTGAAAGGGAGAAATATTAAACCAAAAGAAAATTATGCCAATGTGTATATATTATCAGTTCGGTTCGAAAAAGATGATTATTAGAAACTTATTCATCGAAAGTTTGCAAAATTTAAAAATTTTGAATCTTCTACGTTCGCATTTCATTCCAAATATGTAATGGTCAAACTTTTTTCTCCAGACTGCAAAGGATTGAAATATTGGTATCACGTTTTGCCCCTATTTCATACTTATATTACATTTTCCAAGAACTAGAGGAATATAGAAATTCAATTCTCTGAAACAATTTTTTTAACGTCCTAAACTATTCTGTATTTATTGTATTTTGTACAATAATATATCAGGTAAAACTAATGAATCATAGTAAAGTAAAAGACAAAGAAAAAGTGAACAAAAACATATATGTGAAAGGGAGAAATATTAAACCAAAAGAAAATTATGCCAATGTGTATATATTATCAGTTCGGTTCGAAAAAGATGATTATTAGAAACTTATTCATCGAAAGGTTGCAAAATTTTAAAATTTTGAATCTTCTACTTTCACATTTCACTCCAAATATGTAATGATCAAACTTTTTCTCCAGAGTGCAAAGGATTGAAATATTGGTATCACGTTTTCCCCCTATTTCATCCTTATATTACATTTCCAAGAACTTGAGGAAAATAGAAATTCAATTCTCTGAAACAAATTATTTAACGTCCTAAACTATTCTGTAGTTACTGTATTATGTACAATAATATATCAGATAAAACTAATGAATCATAGTACAGTAAAAGACAAAGAAAAAGTGGTCAAAAATAATTGTGTCTCAAAAACAATTAAGTGAAAGGGAGAAATATCAAACCAAAAGAAAATTATGCCAATGTGTATATATTATCAGTTCGGTTCAAAAAAGATTATTCTTAGAAACTTATTCATCAAAAGTTTGCAAAATTTAAAAATTTTGAATCTTCTACGATCGCATTTCATTCCAAATATGTAATGGTCAAACTTTTTCTCCAGACTGCAAAGGATTGAAATATTGGTATCACGTTTTCCCCCTATTTCATCCTTATATTACATTTCCAAGAACTTGAGGAAAATAGAAATTCATTTCCTAGAAATAAATACTTTAACGTCCTAAACTATTCTGCATTTACTGTATTTTGTACAATAATATATCAGGTAAAACTAATGAATCATAGTAAAGTAAAAGACAAAGAAAAAGTGGTCAAAAATAATTGTGTCTCAAAAACAATTAAGTGAAAGGGAGAAATATTAAAGCAAAACAAAATTAAGCCAATGTGTATATATTATCAGTTCGGTTCGAAAAAGATGATTATTAGAAACTTATTCATCGAAAGTTTGCAAAATTTAAATATTTTGAATCTTCTACGTTCGCATTTCATTCCAAATATGTAATGGTCAAACTTTTTTCTCCAGACTGCAAAGGATTGAAATATTGGTATCACGTTTTGCCCCTATTTCATACTTATATTACATTTTCCAAGAACTAGAGGAATATAGAAATTCAATTCTCTGAAACAATTTTTTAACGTCCTAAACTATTCTGTATTTACTGTATTTTGTACAATAATATATCAGGTAAAACTAATGAGTCATAGTAAAGTAAAAGACAAAGAAAAAGTGATCAAAAACAATTATGTGAAAGGGAGAATATCAAACCAAAAGAAAATTATGCCAATGTGTATATATTATCAGTTCGGTTCGAAAAAGATGATTATTAGAAACTTATTCATCGAAAGGTTGCAAAATTTAAAAATTTTGAATCTTCTACGTTCGCATTTCACTCCAAATATATAATGGTCAAACTTTTTCTCCAGAGTGCAAAGGGTTTAAATATTCATTTTTTATATATCAAGTTTTATATGCAGGAAGTAATATATGTGAATATAATATAAAAAAATTCTATATTATAGGATACCTATTTCTTACAAAAAAAATTCCCATTTAAATTATTTAAAAAACAATTTCTACATTATATGACATCTATTTCATATCTATTTCTTATATTTTTAATATCTATTTCTGTTATTTTCTTACGAGATATATCATGAAAATGACCTTTGTATATTTGACAAATAATAATCGATTGAAATCCCAGAACACTAATGCTATAAAACAATACTTTCCTGTTACTTTTTATATTTCTAACATTTTAATAACATTTCATGTCGCAGTATTTTTAAGAAAACTGCAAAAAATTTATTTCTTTACTCATGAAAATTGTATAAAAAGTGATATCTAATTTTAATTAAATCTGTAAACAGTTTGTTAAGTCGTAGTATGAAAAAAAAAAGAAGTTTAAATAATCAAGTGTAAGAAATGAATTGCTTTGAAGCTCTTGAGTACACTACTTTTAAATATTCCAGCATTGAAATATTATGGGAACTAATACGAAAATGTGACACTGGTGAAGGTAAGACCAGAGCATTCCCAGATATCACGCATACTTGCAAGTTTGATTTTTTCTGGATAATATCTTGTCATAACAAATTTGATGCGACAAACTTTACAGCAAAATTCCTGCAATTTAGACGGAGCATAAAGCGACCACTCCTTTGCAACTCAATTTTGCTGCAAAACTGTGGCAATCTTGTTATGACAAACTTGGAGCAAGCGAAAATTTCCATCATTGCATGAGAGTTAAGATAACGAGCGCATGCGCAAACCTTTCCTGGCCAAAGACAAGATTGACATGGCAGACACGCCATTCCGAAAACTTCTATGGAACTTTTAAAAGGTATTTATTATTTTAATTATTCAAATGTGGTTATTTTTTAAAGTAGCATTTCTCTCTAATTTGCAACTATCTAAAATTTCTAATAAATTAAACAGATGTGTTAATTCTATTAATTCACTAAGCAATGTTTTCGTTTTCATGCACGTGTATTGGGCCATGTTAAATCTATGTTGAAAATTTTAACTTTTAAGTGAATTTTTCTCAACTTTTCTCAACAGTGGTTTACAATGAACTTGCTGCAAGTTTGATACGACAAGTTTGCTGCAAACTTGCACTACAAGTGTACTGTAACTTGCATGACAAGTTTGCTGCAAGTTGGAGGCATGGTGACTTCGAAGTTTGCGTAGACTTGCTGCAGTCTTGTTTCAAACTTGCAGACTTGTCATGCTGAACTTGCTGCAAGTTTGCAGGCTTGCAAAGCAAGAGTGCTGCAAGTTTGCTGCAAACTAAATTTGCTATCTGGGTTAAGACATAGTGCATTTCGGTACTTTGTCCCCTTAATTTTTTATCTGAAATATTACGGGAACGAGAAATTAAGTGCAAAAAGGTTATATTGAGGAGAGCGAGACGTTAGAATTAAGGTAACATAGTACCTTTTAAGTTAAGACTATGTCCTCTTAATTCCTTATCGAAAATATCACTGGAACTAGAAAGTGTGCAAAAGTTTGATACTGAGGAGAGCAAGACGAGAGAGAATTAAGGGGACATAGTACCTTTCGAAACTATGTCTTCCTAATTCTTCATCGGAAATATCACAGGAACGAGAAATAGAGTGCAAAATTGTGATACGGAGGAAAGCAAGGCGAAAGAATTAAGGAGGCATAGTTCGTCCTGAGACTATGTCCCCTCAATTCTTTATCGGAAATATCGCAAGATCGAGAAATATATTGCAAAAATGTGATACCGAGAAGAGCAAGACAAAAGAACTAAGGGGGCATAGTACGTTCTCAGACTATGTCCCCTTAATTCTTTATCGGAAATATCACGGGAACAAGAAATAGGGTGCAAAAATGTGATACTGATCAAAGCAAGACTCAAGAATTAAGAGGACATAGTATCTTTTTTACCATGTCCCCTTAATTCTTTATTGGAAATATCAGGGGAACGAGAAATAGATTGCGAAAGTGTGATACTGAAAAGAGGGGGACGAAAGAATTAAGGGAACATAGTACCTTCCAAGACTTAAAATCTTCGTCCTACCAGCCTTTTTGGATTCATCATAGAAAGTCATCAAAAGTCTGCTGCTTTTATAATGAATTTTTCAAAGAACGTTCTACTTAATTTTCCTCTAAAATGTGACAGAAAAATTAACTTCTCTATTCTCGCTATAGAATTAATACTTTACTTTGTGTTACAAAATATACTGTAAGATATTTTTGTTTCTTAAAAATTCATTTTATATGATTATCTGAATGAAAATCTATTACTCTATAAGATGTTATCCCTAATAAAACCATTTCAAAAAATTCTAGACTTCGCTTTAGCATCGTAATTGGAAAAAAGGAATATAAAAGGAGGGTTTCATATTTTTACATTAACTGTCTTAAAAACAAGTTTTCAAGAGTGCCAGCTGGTATTTCGAAAGTTTTATACAAAATGATCTGTATAGAAAATAGTAATTTTAATCCGTACATTTTACAGAAGTTATCACTTTTATGACTATTATAGATCATTGTTTCCTTTTCGTACAATAAACCTGTAATGAAGAGAAAACTTTTCGCAAAAGTACATAATACGACTGGCATTGTTTATAATAAAAATGCGTAAGTTGATAAACAAAAGTATGGGTCATTTATTTTTATCCTCGTTTTAGGACCACTTGCTGTAATACAGTTTGGAAGTGGAAACAACTCGTGATAGAAAGAAACAGCAACGTATTTACTTCAATAGTGAAAATGCACAATGTATGTCACTCACTAGAGTAATAGTATCACGTTTTGCCCATATTACATCCTTATATCACATTTCTGTGAACTACAGGAGGATAAGCATATACTTTTTCAAAATAAATACTTAAGTGTTTAAGTATAATACATTTAATATATTTTACACAGTTATATATCAGGTAAAATATTAATATGTTGTACCCAAAAAAAGCTGAATAGGAGTAAAATTCCAAAATGTTTCAAAAACAATCGTATGAAAAGAGAAAAGAAATTGAAAAATTTACAGTTAGTACATATTAATTATCAGTTTTATCCAAAAATAAAAATATGGTTATTAGAATCATTCAACGAGAGATGGAAAAATTTAGAAGTTTTGAATCTTTAATTTTTACTTCAAATGGGTTCAGTTTTTACTTCAGATATGTAATAAATTCCTTTCCGAAGTGAAAAAGATTAAACGTTCTTCTCGGGAATTTCTAATCTTTTTTTACTTAGCACATATGAGAACAATATATAATGATCATTGCTTTGCTACAATCTATCTAATGAAAAAAAAATTTCTTACATTAGTGGAATAATAAACAATCAAATTCCTTGTACAGTAAAGCTATAAAACAATACTATACTAAACTATAGCATTATTTCCAGAAAAAAAAACAATATAAAAATGAATTTCTTTATTCAAGATGACTGTTTAAAAACTGATATCAAATTTAAAATAAATCTATCAATAGTGTGGTACTTTCGTGGTATGTAAAATAAGAAATAAAAAAAACATCCAAGTGTAAGAAATGGATTATTTTTTAACTTTTAAGTGCACTACTTTTGAACACTCCATCACGTAAACAACTTGGGCACGAGAATCAGAATGCAAAAATATGATATTGAAGGGAACAAGAAAGAATTAGTTAAGAGGGCACAGTTCATTTCGAGGCTTAAATCTTCATCATTTCAGATTTTTTTTGATTCACCAGTAAGCAAAAATATCTAATTCTTTTAGAATAAATTTTCTCGGAGAGAACTCTACACAATTTTTCTCTAGAGCACAATGGAATTAACAATTTTTCTAATATCGTAAGTGAGTAAACACTTCAGCAGGCCTTTAGTTGTTTAGAAGTTTTGAATCTACTGGGTTCAATTTTTACTTCAAATATGTAATAAATTCATTTATGGAGTGAAAAAGATTAAATAATCTTCTCAGGAAGTTCTAATCTTTTTTAACTTAACACATATGAGCACAATGTATAATGTTCATTGTTTTATTATAATCTATCTTGGGAAAAATGATATTCGCACATCAGTGGAATAATAATCAATCAAATTCTTTGTACAGTAAAGCTATAAAACAATACTTTTTACTAAACTATAGCATTATTTCCAGAAAAAAGCAATATAAAAGTGTATTTCTTTATTCAAGATGACTGTTTAAAAACTGACATCAAATTTAAAATAAATCTATCAATAGTGTGGTACTTTCGTGGTATGTAAAATAAGAAATAAAAAACCATCCGAGTGTAAGAAATGGATTATTTTTAAACTTTGAAGTGCACTACTTTTGAACACTACTTCGTGTAAACATCTCGAGCACAATAATTAAACGACAAAAATAGGATATTGAAGGGAACAAGAAGGAATTGATTAAGAGTGCATGGCTCATTTCGAGGCTTATATCTTCATCATTTCAGCCTTTTTGAATTCATCAGTAAACCAAATCATCTAATTCTTTTAGAATGAATTTTCTCGAAGAAAACTCTAGATAATTTTTCTCTAAAGCATAATGAAATTAACATTTTTTTAATACCGTAAATGAGTAAACACTTCAGTATGATTTCAGTTCTTTATAAGTCTTGAATCTTCTAGATTCAATTTTTACTTCAAATGTGTAATAAATTCCTTTCTAGAGTAAAAAAGATTAAATAAACTTCTCAGGAAGTTCTAATCTTTTTTACTTAACACATATGAAATCAATATATAATGATCATTGTTTTGCCATAATCTATCTTGTGAAAAAATAGTTTCGTACATCTGTGGAATAATAAGCAATCAAAATCCTTGTACAGTAAAGCTATAAAACAATACTTTACTAAACTATAGCATCATTTCAAGTAAAAAGCAATATAAAAGTGTATTTCTTTATTCAAGACGACTGTTTAAAAACTGACATCAAATTTAAAATAAATCTATCAATAGTGTGGTACTTTCGTGGTATGTAAAATAAGAAATAAAAAAAACATTCGAGTGTAAGAAATGGATTATTTTTAAACTTTGAAGTGCACTACTTTTGAACACTACTTCGTGTAAACATCTCGAGCACAATAATTAAACGACAAAAATAGGATATTGAAGGGAACAAGAAGGAATTGATCATGGCTCATTTCGAGGCTTATATCTTCATCATTTCAGCCTTTTTAAATTCATCAGTAAGCAAAAATATCTAATTCTTTTAGAATAAATTTTCTCGAAGAAAACTCTACATAATTTTTCTCTAAAGCATAATGTAATTAACAATTTTTCTACTCTCGTAGGTGAGTAAACACTGCAGTTTGACTTCAATTCTTTAAAAGTTATGAATCTTCTGGGTTCAATTTTTACTTCAAATATGTAGTAAATTCATTTATGGAGTGAAAAAGATTAAATAATTATTCTCAGGAAGTTCTAATCTTTTTTACTTAACACACATGAATACAATATATAATGATCATTTTTTTACTATAATCTATCTTGTGAAATATGATGTTTGTACTTCAGTGGAATAATAAGCAATCAAATACTTTGTAAAGTAAAGATATAAAACAATACTATATTGAATTATCTCATTATTTCTAGAAAAAAGCATTATAAAAGTGTATTTCTTTATTCAAGATAACTGTATAAAAACTGACATCATATTTAAAATAAATCTGTCATTAGTTTGGTACTGTCATGGTATGTAAAATAAGAAATAAAAAAACTTCCGAGTGTAAGAAATGAATTATTTTTAAATTCTTAAGTCCACTACTTTTGAACCATCGCGTAAAAATTTTGGGCACAAGAATTAGAAAGCAAAAATATGATATTGAAGGGAACAAGAAGTAATTGATTAACAGGACATGGCTCACTTCGTGGCTTAAATCTTCATCATTATCATTTAAGCCATTTAAGATCCATCAGTAATGAAAAATATCTAATTCTTTTAGAATAAATTTTCTTGAAAAAAATCTAGATAATTTTTCTCTAAAACATAATGAAATTAACAATTTTTCTAACCTCGTAAGTAAGTAAACACTTCAGCATGACTTCAGTTCTTTAGAAGTTTTGAATCTTCTGGAATCAATTTTTACTTCAAATATGTAATAAATTCCTCTCCGGAGTGAAAAAGATTAAATAATTCTTCTCAAGAAGTTCTAATCTTATTTTATTTAACACATATGAATACAATATATAATGATCATTCTTTCGTTAAGTTCTTTTGTTTAATCTATCTGGTGAAAAATGATGTTCGAAAATAAGTGAAATAATTAGGAAATTTTTTTCCATTAAAGCTATTAAACAATACTTTACTGAACTATCGCATTATTTCCAAAAAATCAGTATAAAAGTGTATTTCTTTATTCTAGATAACTATATAAAAACTGAAATCAAATTTAAAATAAATCTGTCATTAGCGTGTTACTGTCATGGTATGTAAAAGAAGAAATAAAAAAATTGCGAGTGTAAGAAGTGGATTATTTTTAAACTTTTAAGTGCACTACTTTTGAACCATCGCTTAAACATTTTGGGCACAAGAATTAGAATGCAAAAATATGATATTGAAGGGAACAAGAAGTAATTGATTAAGAGGACATAGCTCACTTCGTGGCTTAAATCTTCATCATTTAAGCCTTTTAAGATCCATCAGTAATCAAAAATATCTCTAATTCTTTTAGAATAAATTTTCTCGAAAAAATTCTACATAATTTTTCTCTAAAGCATAATGGAATTCAGTTTTTTTTAATCTCGTAAGAAGTAGACACTTTAGTATGACTTCAGTTCTTTAGAAGTTTTAATCTTCTGGGTTCAAGTTTTAGTTCAAATATGTAATAAATTCCTCTCCGGAGTGAAAAAGATTAAATAATTCTTCTCAAGAATTTCTAATCTTTTTTTACTTAACACATATGAATACAATATATAATGATCATTCTTTTGTTAAGTTCTTTTGTTTAATCTATCTTGTGAAAAATGATGTTCGAACATGAGTGATATAATCAGGAATTTAATTTTTCCATTAAAGCTATAAAACAATACTTTACTGAACTATCTCATCATTTGAAGAAAAAAGCAGTATAAAAGTGTTATTTCTTTATTCAAGATAACTTATAAAAACGGACATCAAATTTAAAATAAATCTGTCATTAGTGTGGTACTGTCATGGTATGTAAAAGAAGAAATAATTTGTGAGTGTAAGATATGGATTATTTTTAAACTTTTAAGTGCACTACTTTTGAACCATCGCTTAACCCCTTCCGGTAAAATGACGAGTCTAGCTCGTCATTAGTTTTTCATTCCATACCGCACAATGACGAGCTACACTCGTCATGCGATTAAGGTTACTGTTAAATATAATAATTAATTTAGTTTAAAATTTCTAGTGTACTGAATTTGGCAACACTTTTATCACTTGTGAAAACACAAGTCACTATTGCATATTGTTTACTTGGTACAAGTCATTGCCAAATTAATGAGTCAGAATAAAAGAAAACCTACTAAGAAATGCCGTGTGTGTTACAAGAATCAAATTAAAAGCGAGACTACTTGGCGGTGTAAACAATTAAGAATTCCTTTGCACTTTGTTTTGAAAAGTACCACTAGCTTGAAGACTATTATCTGTATACCTTATTAATGTTTTGCTTTGATATTTTCTTAATTTTACTGTTTCTGATATTATTTAACACTATGTAAAAAGTGGATTTTAATTAAGAATATGTACGAATTGTAAAATGAAACAAGTTTTTTAAATAAAAATTAAATGGTTATTTCATGCACAGTTTTTCATTATTAAATCATACCGGAAGGGGTTAAACATTTTGGGCACAAGAATTAGAATGCAAAAATATTATATTGAAGGGAACAAGAAACAATTAATTCAGAGGACATCGCTCACTTCGTGGCTTAAATCTTCTTCATTTCAACCTTTTATAATCAGCATTAAGCAAAAATATCTAATTCTTTTAGAATAAATTTTCTAGAAGAAAACTCTACATAATTTTTCTCTAAAACATAATGAAATTAACAATTTTTCTAACCTCGTAAGTAAGTAAACACTTCAGCATGACTTCAGTTCTTTAGAAGTTTTGAATCTTCTGGAATCAATTTTTACTTCAAATATAAAATAAGTTCCTTTCCAAAGTGAAAAAGATTAAATAATTTTCGCAGGAAATTCTAATTTTTTTTTTGCTTAACACATATGAATACAATATATAATGATCATTGTTTTGTTATAATATATCTTGTGAAAAATGATGTTTACACATTAGTGGAGTACTAAGCAATCACATTCTTTGTACATTAAGGCTATAAAACAATATTTTACTGAACTATCGCTTTATTTCCAGAAAAAAAGCAGTATAAAAGTATATTTTTTTATTCAAGGAAACTATAAAAACTGACATCAAATTTAAAATGAATCTATCAATACTGTGGTACTGTCTTGATATTTAAAATAAGAAATAAATATTTCCGAGTGTAAGAAATGGATTATTTTTAAACATTTAAGCGCACTACTTTTGAACACTCCATCGTGTAAGTATCTCGAGCAAGAGAATTAGACTATAAAAGTATGATATTGAAGGGAACAAGAAGGAATTGATTAAGAGGGCATGGTTCATTTCGAGACTTAAATCTTCATCATTAAAGCCTTTTTAAATCCATCACTATGCTAAAATATCTAATTCTTTTAGAATAAATTTTCTCGAAGAAAACTCTACATAATTTTTCTCTAAAGCATAATGTAATTAACAATTTCTCTACTCTCGTAAGTGAGTAAACACTTCAGCATGACTTTAGTTCTTCAGAAGTTTTGAATCTTCTGGGTTCAAGTTTTAGTTTAAATATGTAATAAATTCCTTTCCGGAGTGATTAAATAATCTTCTCTGGAAGTTCTAACCTTTTTTACTTAACACATATGAACACAATGTACAATGTTCATTGTTTTATTATAATCTATTTTGAGAAAAACTATGTTCGCAAATCAGTAGAATAATAAGCAATCAAATTCCTTGTACGTTAAAGCTATAAAACAATACTTTACTAAAATATCGTATTATTTCCAAAAAAGTAGTATATAAGTGTATACCTTTATTCTAGATAACTATATAAAAATTGACATCAAATTTAAAATAAATCTATCATTAGCGTGGTACCTTCTGGGTATGTAAAATAAGAAATAAAAATTTCCAAATGTAAGAAATGAATTATTTTTAAACTCTAAGTGTTTCCTCGCCACTTCGTGCTTCATTCCATATCGGGGTTTTCCAAAATATTCATGAAAAATTAAAAATGAAAAATACAACCATGTGGGCAGCCACATTGCGGAAATGAGCGTTGTTTCATGTTGATGAGAGAGAAGGATCCCTGCATGTCAAACAAACATATGAGTTGACTCAGAGTACATACCAGGGGCTCTTGAAGTCTGCAAGTGAGGAAGAAAATGAAGAGGAAGACGAAGAACAAACTGAAAAAAAGGGGTCTTACCCTGGAGAATCTGCAACAATTGGGCAACATGGTAAGAATTTTGACAAAACATTGACGACAATAAGGTTTAACTCCCTGGGTACGACTCCGGCTCATACCGGCCGAAGCACTTAACGACGGGCTTGGCCGGAATGGGCCGGAAGGATGAAAAATAGGGGTGATAGGTATGTCTAGCAGGGGTCTTCTTTTCTTATACCCAGCCTTTACGACCAGTTGACAGTTTGATTGATTACTGCCTATAGGCCACATTTTGAGGTGCTTTCCTTAGCAATGAATTTTTACTTTCTTTTTATTCTCTAATATAATTCTAAACTTATACTGATATATATATATATATATATATATATATATATATATATATATATATATATATGTGTGTGTGTGTGTGTGTATATATATGTATATATATGTATATATATATATGTATATATATGTTTGTATATATATATATGTGTATATATATATGTATATATATGTATGTATATATATATGTATATGTATATATATATGTATATGTATATATATATGTATATATATATGTGTATGTATATATATGTATATATATATATATGTATATATATATATGTATATATATATGTATATATATATATATATGTATATATATATGTATATATATATATATGTATATGTATATATATATATATATATATATATATATATGTATATATATGTATAAGTATGTATATATATATATATATATATATGTATATATATATATATATATGTATATATATGTATGTATATATATGTATATATATGTATATATATATATGTGTATATATATGTATGTATATATATATATGTATATATATATATATATATATATATATATATATATATATATATATATATATATATATATATATATATATATATATATATATATATATATATATATATCTATATATATATATATATATATATATATATATATATACACACATATACATATGGGAGAATGGGACAGTCCATTTTACATTTTCACCTGCTGAAAACTTTAGGAATTAAGGGTAGTAAAATCATCTGCTCTTGTCGTCCTTAAAGAGTTAAGTTGTCGAGTTCAGCAATCACGTTCATAGGGTCATGTCCTAGCACAGGGGAATTTTGAAGTAAAAGGAAAAACAAAGACAACAAATACCCATTTCCATGTTTCTTTCCAAGGTAAAGCCCCCTGGCTCTACCGTCAGCGCCTCCAGCAGAAGAGTCTCCGAGTGAGCCTAAAACTTCTACGAGTCAAGTGAGAGCCTCTTCTCTGCCACCAACACAAGACTCTTCGCCTCTCTCAGAAAGCTATGTTGATTAATGTTTATTACTCTATAAGGTTTTGTAATTAACCTTAATAATTAGCGCTGACACGTTTAAAGTAAATACATATGCTGTTGTAATTTTTGTCTTAAATGTGTAAAGTATAAATACTGTATACATATTTAAAACATTCGTGTACTTGTATATACGAAAATTCCAAGTAGCAAATCCTACTTCACGGTTTTCCAGCTTTCGTAGAAGGTTCTGGTCCCCATTAACGCGAAAAACGAGGGATTACTGTACTACGTTTGAACATGCCATTACTTAAACATCTCGGGTACGAGAATTGGACTGCAAAAATATGATATTGAAAGGAACAAGAAGGATTTGATTAAGAAGACATAGCTTAATTCGAGGATTGTAATTCTTCATCATTAAGCAAAAATATCTAATTCTTCCAGAATAAATTTTCTCGGAGAAAACTCTACATAATTTTTCTCTAAAGCATAATGAAATTAACAATTTTTCTAATCTTGTAAAACAGTAAACACTCCAGTAGGTATTACAAAGTACTCTGAAAGATAATTTTGCTTCTAAAACCTCCATTTTATATAATTATCTAAAAGAAAATTGTAAGATGCTAACCCTAGTAAAACCATTTCAAGCAATCTAGACGTCGTTTAAGCATCGTTATAGCAAGGAAGAAATAGAAAATGATAGTTTAATGTTTTCTAGTAGCTGTCTTGAGTGCCAGCTGGTGTTTCGAAAGTTTTATACAAAAATATCACAGTAGAAAATAGTAATTTTCAATCATGCACTATTTTACAGAGGTTTTCAATCCTTTCATGACAATTAAAGAGAATTATCCCCTTTTCTTATAATAAATCTGAAATAAAGAAGAAAATTTTTGAAAAAGCATCTGAAGTGACTGACATCGCTGATAATAAAAATATGGAACAAGATAAACAAACATATGGGTCATTTGATTTTATTTATCCTTTTAGTACCGGTTGTAATGCAGTTAGGAAAGAGAAAACAACTGGAATTTGGGAAAAACAGCTATGCATTAACTGCAATTCTGTAGTAATGCAATGTATGTTACTAATTGCAGTAATGGTATTACTTTTTGTACACATTTCATTCTTATATTATATTTTCCTTGAACTAGAAGAAAGTGGTTATGTATTTTAGCAAAATAATACTTAGACGTTTTAACGTATTATATATTTATAAATTGTTAGAACGTTATATTGTACAAAATATTTTGTACAATAATATATCACAAACTATTAATAGACCATTGTAGGCAGTATTGTAGAAATGTAATGTATGTTTACTCATTGCAATAATGGTATTACTTTGTGTACACTTTTCATTCTTATATTGTATTTTCTGTGAACTAGAAGAAAGTGGTAGATATTTTAGCAAAATAAATACTTAAGCATTCAGGCATATTATATATTTATAAATTGTTAGAACGTTATATTTCACAAAATATTTTACAATAATATATCACAAACTATTAATATTTCATTTCAGGCTGTTACAAAAAAAATAAAAACTTAAAACAATATTATGAAAAGTAAAATGTTTAAAATAAAAACATTACACCCAATTCATATTAATTTTCAGTTCTGTCTAAAGGATGTGTTATTAGAAATCTATTCATCAATAGGTGTGATAATTTAGAAATTTTTAATCTTCGAGGTTCACATTTTATACTAAATATGTGACGTACACACTTCTTCTCCAAAATGTAAATGATTTAAACACACCTTTTAGGAATTTTTAGTCTTTTTTTCCTTTAATATATAAGAATATAGTATATAATTAACATTTTGCTATACAGCTGTCTTAAAGTGGAAAGTGGTATTTGATCATTAGTGGAAAAGTAAGCAATTATATTCCTTGTAAAGTAACGCTATATAACAAAAATTTATTACTATTTCCGATACTTTTAAGTGAATTGTTTTGTAAGATTCATTTTTATAATTTTTAAGAAACTTTCGGGTAATGTTTTCAACCTAATGACTTTCTATTGTATTTACCTTTTAGCAAATATTATTTAAAATTAAGATGTTTATAAACAGATAATTTTTCACGTCTATATTTCAAAAACTTATAATAGAAGCTATCTACTGCATACGGGATATTTTTGACGTAATTATTGCTTATTAGTATTTTCCGCGAATTCTCAAATAGCTGAATTTTATTTTTGGATCTTAAAATTATACTATAAATATAGTCTTATTATGTGAAACGAGATATGCCTGGAGTATTTTCTATTTTGGTACTTCATAAACAGTTACATTACTATTAAAATAGTTAATATTTTACTTTGAAACTTGTACTATTTTAAGTAAATTTATGAATAAACTTATGAATAATTTTAAGTAAACATTTTTTGTCAATAGGATATTAATTTTTCAATCAGAGTTAGGAAAATTATTCTCGGACTTGAAATAGATCCTTTTAAACGACTACAGAAAGAAGATGACCACGATTAGAAAATGTATGTTTACTAAAAGAATTTTTTTTTAATAATGAGGTATATTTTAGGATTTATTCATGTATTGTCATCGAATAAAAGTAATGCAAAATTTTCCCACAATTGAAGTTCTAGAAAATATTGTTTAGTTGTTTTCACAATGCAGCTGGCAATACAGGCACATATACCTTTAAGCCAATTCATGGCTACAAAACTGTAACTCACTTAACACCACCCGAGAGGCCCGTGTGGCTTAGAGAGTCTACAGATCCGAGTAACATTACTCCCCACTGAGTCCTCGTAATTTATAAACAAGGATTAAGCAGAAGACACCCAGACTTGGCCATCCACCCCCAGAGGTATGGTTTGAGAATTTGGAGGGTATTGAGACCAGGAACATATTTACGTGCCCCATTCACCTTTAATGAACACGGAGGATCTTACTCCAGCTGGGTCTCCGAACCCGCAACCTCTCTACCAGCACTACCCGAGGAGCCCGCGTAGCTTACAGAGTGCTACAGATCCGAGTAACATTACTCCAACTGTATCCTCGTAATTTAGCAACTAGGAGCAAGCAAAAGACCCCCAAACTTGGTTAGCCACCCCCAGAGGTATTGATTGAGAACTTTTAGGACATTGTGACCAGGAACCTATTTTACGTGCCCCAGTCACCTTTAACGAACACGGCGGAGCTTAGGCAGGCTCGGATACTGAACCCGTAACCTCTCAGTTACGAGATCGTTGCATTTGCCGACTGAGCTACCGGGACTCAGTCAAGCTTTGATCTAGGTAATTAAGGTTTTCAAGTGAATGTCATACTTATTTCAAAAATCATATTAGT
This sequence comes from Pardosa pseudoannulata, assembly GCA_032207245.1. Lineage (NCBI taxonomy): Eukaryota > Metazoa > Arthropoda > Arachnida > Araneae > Lycosidae > Pardosa > Pardosa pseudoannulata. The sequence continues at coordinate 68,138,058 of CM063506.1, read as the reverse complement.
TTTTAGATTACATTACTCTAACAATAAAGCCAAACGGTGGCCGATTGGTTAGGGTGCTTCCCTTAGGTACCGTATTTCGTGTGTTCGAATCCCACAGTGGCATGGGTGTTCGTAGCCTTTCGGAATCGGCTTCAAGCTGTAGCTCCCGGTCTCATTAACCCTCGTTTTGCAAAAAGTAGACCATAGCACTCCAAACCAAATCAAACCTTTAACCCCTTCCGGTAAAATGACGAGTCTAGCTCGTCATTAGTTTTTCATTCCATACCGCACAATGACGAGCTACACTCGTCATGCGATTAAAGTTACTGTTAAATATGATAATTAATTTAGTTTAAAATGTCTAGTGTACTGAATTTGGCAACACTTTTATCACTTGTGAAAATCACAAGTCACTATTGCATATTGTTTACTTAGAATTTCTTGGTACAAGTCATTGCCAAATTAATGAGTCAAAATAAAAGAAAACCTACTAAGAAATGCCGTGTGTGTTACAAGAATCAAATTAAAAGTGAGACTACTTGGCGGTGTAAACAATTAAGAATTCCTTTGCACTTTGTTTTGAAAAGTACCACTAGCTTGAAGACTATAATCTGTATACCTTATTAATGTTTTGCTTTGATATTTTCTTAATTTTACTGTTTCTGATATTATTTAACACTATGTAAAAAGTGGATTTTAATCAAGAATATGTAAGAATTGTAAAATGAAACAAGTTTTTTAAATAAAAATTAAATGGTTATTTTATACACAGTTTTTCATTATTAAATCATACCGGAAGGGGTTCACAATAAAATCAGTTTCGAAAATAATCTAGTTTATAAACGAATAAAACATTCACTTATGCCCTTATTACACGTCTAGATGTATATTATTGCATAATCTAGTTTCACCTTGCATCTTATATACTTTTGATCCCCATGATAATGGTAGCATTCTTCGTTCAGCTGTACCGTAGCTGCGTTTGAGGAGAATTGCACTGATATTGGCTCGATTCTGTAAACACCATTATTGCCAAAGTTGACAGTGACTGACGAAAATTAATTAATTAAATTTAATTAATAAATTAATATTTGAAAAACTTCATTAACATCAAATGTAATTCACTACAAGTTTAAAAAATATATTTGAACTTGAGTGAATGAATAAAAAGTATCTTATTAACGATTGAAAATTTGAAGGATATTCGAGTGATTTCTTAACTTTTCAGTAGCTCCTCTGGAAAGTGAAGATATCACTCGAATGGATTGGCCAGCGTATTCCCCTGATTTAAATCCCATCGAACATGTGTGGGATGCTTTGGGGAGAATAATATATAAAAAAAATTAAAGTCAATTCCTACTTAGGTCAACAAAGAAAAATTTTATTTTAGTTACTTTTTATTAAATAATTACAATTAATATAAATATGTATATACATATGACAGAATCACAATATTAAGTGGCAAAATAGAAAGCGAATTTCCTTGCAATTTTCCATTTTCCTTTCTATATATGGTGTTGGACTATTATTTTTGTTTGTTACTATTTATTCGCTTTCTATTTTTTTCGTTTCTAATTTATGAAGCTGATTATGGTCTCCTTTTCTTGTATGACTTCATTATTGCAAGGAGTCTTTCCAGTGAGTTCCTAGCAGTCCAGTTCATCAATTAATAATCCATCTAATGATTTCATACGACTGAAGGCGACACATGCTTGACCTGCTGCGTAAAGTTTTCGCCCTAGATATATTACTGCATAATTTACAGTGATACCTTGCATCTTATGTACTGTTAATGTCCATGATGCTATTAATGGTAGCAATCTTCTTTCAGCAGTACCGTACCTGGGTTTGGCGAAGAATTGTGCTGATATTGGGTCACTTCTGTAAACACCATTATCGCAAAAGTTCACAGTGACTGATGGAAATATACTTAATATAAGTATACATAATAAAGTGTATAATATAGTGTATTTAAAAGTCATTATTAGGCAAACAATTTCAGAAAATTTAATTTCCTTAGAGGCTTAATTGTACAGAAAGTTTATTGTAACCTATTGAATTAAACTATAACGAAGGATATGGTGTTGGACTATTATTTTTGTTTGTTACTATTTATTCGCTTTCTATTTTATTTTCGTTTCTAATTTATAAAGTTGATGGTAGTCTATAATTTCCCATTTTATCCCTCTTGCAATACTTCATTATTTCAAGGAACTTTTCCAGTGAGTTTCGAACAGTCCAGTTCTTCAATGACTAGTCCATCTAATGATTTCACATGACTCAAGGAGACATATGCTTGACCTACAGCGAAGATATTTTGTCTTAGATATATTACTGCATTATATACAGTGCTACCTTGCATCTTTTGTACCATTGGTGCCCATGATAGTATTAATAGTAGCACTCTTCAGCAGTACCGTAGCTGCGTTTGGCGGAGAATTTCACCGATAATTTGCTCAAATATGTGAACACCATTATTGCCAAAGTTCACAATGACTGATGGAAATTAATTAATTAAATTTAACTAATGACTTAATATTTGAAAAACTGCATTAACATCTTGTGTCATCCACTTCAAGTTTAAAAATAAATGTATTTGAACTTGAGTGGAGGAATAAAAAGTATTTTATATCCGATTGAAAATTTGAACAAGATATATAAATATATATAGGAATATTGTCAATTAATAGTAGGAATTGATAATTATATGATAAAGCAAAAAATAAGAAAAAAATCTGTAATATGTCGTCTTAAACGATTCAGAAATGCTTTTAATATTGTAATAAATATTATAATTGTAATTTAATAATGTAAGAGATTTTAATAATATAAATAACAAAAACTGAATTTTTGAAATGTTAAAAGTGATATTCCCCTTAAAAGTGTATATAAAGAGATGTATTTCATTCTTAAAATAAATGTTCCACAGTTTAGCAGTTATAACATTTGCTGTAAAATATCTTCCTGTCAGATAGTTCGTACGATAAAAAAGGTTAAAAATGGAGGAGACAAAAGCTTTATCTTACGCCTGTCAGACCACGCTGCGGTGTTTGTCCAAGAGGGAAATTCCTTTAATATAGAAATAGTCCTCAGTAATGATGTTTAAATTCCTTTTCTTCACAAAAGTGTTCCCAACATAAATCATTTAGGTTTATATCATGTGAAGAAACTTTGAAAGCGAAATAACTAAATAGGTATTAAATGAAATGGTACACAATCCATTCTTTTTACTTCTTTTAGGAAAATAAAGGAAGTATTGTAATCCCGAAAAATTTGAGAGTTCAGGCTTCAAAGGAAAATCTCATTTTAACCACGTTTGATTTAATTTTGAAGAGTTGGTTACTGGGTTAAGAGCGTTGCAGTCTATAATTTTTCTACACGGAGACTACTGAATCCGGGACCTACTGTTTAAAGCAGATTCTGAGTGGCTACGAACATGCATGCAGGACTTAGGATTCAAGCCCACAAGCTATAGTACCGAAGAGCAGCAATTTTTGAAGAGTTTCAGTACCGCGTCTGTATGTACATGCAAGGAAACTTTAAAAAAGCTAATTTAATTTAACTCTAAAGCTCTAAAATTCTTAAAACGCTAAATATTCATTTTCGCCACCCCTGTGCACATTTCCACTAGTTTCGGCTTGACGTCTGTATGTACGTAAGTATGTACATATGTATCTTGTATATCTAACGTGACCATTTATTTTTTTTACTCAAAATGGGACATTGGTTTATTTAGGTCAAATCATAGGTAATCAATGAAAAAAAACAACACTTTTTTAAAGTTATTTATTTAGAAAAAGTTAGGTGGCTTAAAAGTTACGAATCACAAACTATAGGTACCCAAAATGTTTAGTTATATTTATATTTATCAGAGGAAAAGTTTGTTTTAATATAGCTGGTAACGATTTCAAGTAAGAATGAAACTCTTGGCACGTTTTTTTTTATATTCACCTTAATTATCAACATCGTCTTAAGAACTGAAATTTGTAACTGGGTTTTCTCATGTGTCCACAATTTGTTCATAATAGAAGATCCTTTTTCTTCTGAAGCATTTCTAGCAGGCAAACATGATCTCTGTATTTTCAATAAAGACCAGCTTACTTACCTACATTCTCCCACAAGAACCTTATACTCTCTAGACTTAGCAATCTGCAACCCTGAAGTTTTTCCTTTTTGGAATTTCCATGTAGAATCGTACCTTTTTAATAGTGACCACTTTCCTATTATTTTAACCCATAAAAATAGCTCCCATACCAAACAGCGGGTACCTCGTTATATTCTAGGATCCGCTGATTGGAATAAATCCCGTACCTTTGCTACTATCTCTACAAAAATGGTTGTAAATAACACCATTGACGAAGCAGTGAAACAGCTAACTGATACAATAATTTTTGCCGCTGATCTTTCTATTAAAAAAATCATCCTGTCGTCCTCACAAGCAAACAAAGCCATGGTGGAACCAAGAGTGCAGTATTACTTATAAGGACAAAAGGAAAGCGTATTTTAGTGTTTAAACTATATCCTACCACGAAAACCTCATAAATTGTAAAAAGTGAATATATTCAATTACAATAGAAGAGTTTTTATACTGAAGATTGTTGGCCAGAAAGTGTTTGAATACTTCCACCCAGCGGTTTCCTTGGAAATGTTTAAATTATTGCATTCCGTTATTTTTTGCGATGTAATGTAATTAGAAATTAATGAAAATTCGTCAAAAACTTCAGTATCTTTATTACAGTCAATATATTGCTTTTCAATTAATACATCCAGAGATTTTTGAATGTCTTCCCATGTGGGAACCTTTTTTAAATCTGCCCAATAAAATATCTCCATTTCTTTGGTAAGAAAGCAAGTGTTTTATAAAAATTCTGTAGCCGTCCTTTTCACAAATTCGTTCACCAATAGTTTTATTAGTCATGCAGCATGACTCATAAAACTATTAACTATAAAAGTGTGAAATTCTGTATTTAGGGCTCTTATAATATCTAGTTATGCACCTTCTCTGTTGATTACAGTATGCAGTATACAACAAAATATTTCAATATAATGCATATTAACGCTACCGGGCATCTCAAAGACAATCAGCAGGAAAATATTGAAATTTTACATTTAGTACTAAAACCTCTCGCTTTCAAAACCTAGCTATTAAGTAGAATCTTGTTAATACTTTGTATTAAGGTCTGTTGTGACATATAGTTTTGTTCTTTGATTTTTTATTGCAATCTGCAGTATATACAACAAAAATTTCAATATAATGGACATCAATGAAAAATGAATGATATTGATGACTTCACATGCCTTTGAAACAATGCTTTTTAAGTCCATTAATTATAGTTACAATATGTAATAATATATTATATTTCTATGTTACGTAATAATGCAACTATTACATTCTAGCCATCACTGTCTAATCGCAAATTAGATGTTATATTATCTCGTCTTCGTATTGGTCATAGTAGACTAACCCATAAACATTTATTACTATCTGAGCCTACTCCAAAATGTTCCTTTGGTCATACTCATCTCACTGTTCATCATATTTTAACTTCATGTACTGCTTTAAAACGTTTTTATTATATATATTTCAAAACTTTTCATCCTAATTTGAATGAACTTTTAGGCAAAACTCCTCACTCCAAATTCTTTGAATTTCTCATCCGCATCAATGTTTTAAACCTCATTTAATGTTTTTAAATGTTTTAATGTGAATCTTTACCTACATCGTTTTCGCTTGTATTTTTTCTTAAATTTTGACTAGTAATTTCTCTTACTTTTAAATTGAATAACTTTGTTTTTTTATGTGCTCATTTATTTGGCGCAGCATATCCTCACTTGGATATTGCGCCAGTAAATCCCAACCAACCAATCAACCACATAATAATTCTTCTTCTTCAGCAGCGCTACAACCTGGTGCAGGCCAAGACTTTCTCTGTCTGCTTCTTCCAAACGGCACGACTTTTTGCAAGGTTTCTCCATCTATTAATACCCAAGATCTTCAAATCTTTCTCAAAACAGTCCAACCACCTTGTTGCTGGTCTTGTACCCTCAATCTTTGAAAAATTTAATTTTTTACCTGGGTCGAAATCTGCTTGTCTGAAAACATGTCCCAGCCATCTAGTTCTGTTGGATTTAATAACTCTCAAGATGTTAGGTTGTCTGTATTTAGTATATAATTCATGGTTATATAAACCTCTCCATGTATTATTTTCCTTTACTGCTCCAAATTTTGACCAAAAGATTTTTCTTTCAAAAATGAGTAGCCTATTTTCTTCTGTTTTGTTAATTGCCTATGTCTCACTGCCCTATAAAATGATCGGTCTTATAAGGGTTTTGCATAGGTTTATTTTTGCATTGATGCAGAGGAGTTTAGATTTTATTTTGCTTTTTAAACCAAAATAGCATCTATTTGCCATCAAACTTCGGTTTCTAATATCAGTCTTTACCTCATTTCTACTGGTAATAAGTGTGCCCAAGTATTTAAACTGGGTGACTCCCTCAAAAATATAGTTTCCAATATTAAGCGATTGTACATCATGTATTCTAGGACTCACCACCAAAAACTTAGTTTTTCTTCGTTTACTGATAAGCCTATATGCTTAGCAGCACTATCAAGGGCAATAAATGCCTCAACCACATCCTATTTTCTTCGCTCAACAATATCAATATCATCTGCATATGCAAGTACCTGAATAGATTTCTGCAGGATTGTGCCTCTAGTGTTGATACCTGAATCTCGCATAACTTACCACATAATAATGCGTATTAAAATAATTCTCAGTTTGTATAATGCAATCAAAATAAAACAATATGCATAATTTAATAAGCGTACAAGCAAATTGCGTGGTGTCTATAGTAAATATTTCATTTTAAATATTACAGTAAACAATTTAATGGATTTGTATTTTATATTCCAATTTAAAGTTAATTTGGTGAAATAAATTCTATAAAAATAGCTCATTTAATTTAAATTTGAACTTTTTTAATTTTTAAAAGCTTTTTAATCTTTATAATTTTTTAAACCTTAATAATTTGTTTTAGATTTTCTAGATCTTCTGAAGTTTTTTTATAAGACTGTGGATGAATTTTAGGATATTTTTAAAACTATACTTTATTCATTAAAAAGTAATTACTGATACAGGAAGTGGAAAAAATATGAAATTTTTAACATTCAGTTATGTGTTTGCATATAAAATGAGAAAAAACATAAATAATTGTTGGCTCCGTGAGTCCTCGCTATACATTCTAGAAAAACTAAATAAAAACATTAAGATTTATATCCTAAATAGAAAAAATTGGTGTTTTAAATGCATGAAATTCACTTAAAAATAAACACAAAGAAAAAATATTCAAAGTTTTCACTTGTTAAAAGGAGTCCCAGTTAATGAAATCATATATTTTAGTCACTTTTGAACCATTAAAAAACACATTTAACTTGCTTGAGAACGTTAGAACGATAATTTGATTCAATTAAAAAAAATGATTTTTTATACCATGTTCCTATAACAAAATAAGCCTTACACAAAAAATAAATTTTAAAAAATATGCATTTTTGATTTTTTTTCAAACTACTTACAATTTTTAATTTAATAAAAATTAGTTTCTCTAAAAACTGTTTTACATATATATATTAAAAATTAAAAAAAAAGAAGATTCCCTTTTTTTAAACTTTTATAGACAAATAAGAAATTGAATTTGTTTTTGAATAATGAAAAGTCCGCGAATTATAAAATACTCAACGTGGTATTTAATCAAAGTTAATGTACATATCTCTTTTAAATCAGGTAAAAAAAAATTGTAAGAAATACCATTTTTTAAAAACTGTTTTTGATCTAAAATATTAAACTAATGAAATGCAAAGACTGCTGTGAATTTTTTTTTTTTTGCATAAAGGAAAGTTTTAAAAATTTAATGGGATGAAAATTTTTATAAATGTTATCTTCTGTAGTGGGGGTCACTTAAAAATAAAATTTATCTGAAGAAAATCACTCTAAAAATATTCTTCCGATTTTATACTATTAATTTATCGAAATTACTTGTTCAAAAAGTGTTTTTTGTGAAAGATTGGGTATAGCATATAAAAGTTTTGCAATATAATTTTAGTAGCAAAAGGTTTCTGAAAAGAAAATAAGCGGTTATTACTTTCTGAAATATGAATATTTAATGGTTCAATATAGTTTATTTAAAAGCCATTTTTCAAGCTCACTTTCTTCGTGTGTGCTTGTCTGTGGTGTTGCTTTTTGGGCTGTGTCTTCTGATGTGTTTCTTTGTACAGTGTTGTGAAACGTATCCAAAGAATAAAAAATGGTTTCCTGAAACTAGACTTATTATTTGACAACGGCCTTTTGAATAAATAGGTACCTTGTCCCTCTATAATACGTAAATAGCTTTTGATATAATAAATTCGAATTAATTTCGAACTAAATTCATATTAATTTCGAACTAAATTCATACTAATTTCGAACTAAATTCATACTAATTTTAAACTAAATTCATACTAATTTAGAACTTTGCATTCATGGGTAGAAAAATTAAAATTTGAACCAATAGAAAAAATCGATATTTTGACCACATTTGGGATACAATCAGATTTAACGTTTCAATCACGTTCGTAATTTGCAGTCTTTTATTTTAGCATTTTTATTTCTACTCCCTTTCCGTACTATAATGGTTTGTGTGAATTATATTGAAGTTATGGCTTTAAACATGCATTTAGAATAACTCAAGAAATTTATAGGACAAAGAGGAGCTTTATAACAATTTCTAAGATTTATAGTCAACCGTGTAATATTTCTAATCGACGAGAGTACCTCAAAAAGAATTTATATTTCGGGATTGAAATTCCCCTGAGGTTTTCTTTCCCGTCTACTATAAACACAGAAACGTGCTCGTAAAACAATATCCCCGAGATGGGTCTTGTATTGTTACAGGATTAGGGTGGACTTGAAATCCTCTTAAAGTTTTATGCTATGTCAAACAAGTTTTTTAGTCGTTAACTTTGGCAATAAATTGCTTATAAGCTACACGAAAAACTTAAATCATTCCTTTCCAATCGCTAATGCTTTTCTGCCGTGTGATTATATTTTGGCCGTTTTTATCCTTAGGAATATTTTTTTCCTTTTTGGAAATGATAATCCTAATGATTTTTAAAGTGCTCTATCTTGTTCCACTTTTAAAGGAAAGTACCAGAAATTTGTTTTTGGATAGTAGATGAATTTTTTTGTCTACCCGAAACTTCTCATTTTAATTAGGAAGATTATGATTGATGCACTCCAAAGTAAGAAGAAAAGTGAATTCGATCTAAAGACCATTTGAGTGATCTCACAGGAAGAATTAACAACAGAACTCACTGAGTCAAGCCGTTTAGTTATGATGTTACTAGTAATGGTATTTACATTAGACTAATGAAATTGAGTTAGCATGACATAAAAAGGGTATATTAGAGTAGGGAATGGGGGAAGAGATGAGAATAATTGCTTGAGTTTGGGTATGAGAAATTATATGATACATAATACATTAAGTAAGACCAGTGAAGAAAATTAAGTACAATGTAACGGTGTGCCTCCCTCACAAAGACTCGTTTCTCGAAAGAGTTTGAGAAATGGTCTTCGTTTATGTGGAGACAAAGGAGTTGTTTTGACAAAGGAGACTTTTGTGTCCTACAGGTAGCAGAACAACAGGGCAGACAACCAAGAAGAATGATCTTCGGTGGCGCAATCCTTAGAAGGCGTTAGATCTTTCGCCGACATGAAATTCCGGAGACTCCCGAGTTTGAAGCCTGTGATTGTCTAGCTCAGGTATGGTTTGGAGTGCTACGGTCTACTTTTTGCAACACGAGGGCTAATGAGACCGGGACCTACATCTTAAAACCAATTACGACGGCTACGAACATCCATTCCACAGTGGGATTCGAACCCACGAACTCCGGTACCGAAGTCCAGCACCCTAACCAATCGGCAATCGTTCGCCCTTTATCTAGCTCAGACCAATGTAGTTGGTTGAAGATGAGACCATCGCCAGATGATCCAATGAAGAAATTGTGGATGAGACCCCCTGTCTTAGAGGCACCTCCCCTAAAAAAAGGCTAGATGAGATTTTTTTTTTAACAAGTTGGCGAGTTAGCTAGCAGCCAGCTAATTCGAAGGTCGTCTTAACCAGTCTCTCTATCGGAGAGTTTTCTTAGTAAATATCCATACTTGGGATCAATCTCTTTTGGAGATTGTCAGCTATACCTGTGACTTGGGTTTTCTTATTCCTAATCCGATACCTCTTCAAGATCTATCACAGTTATATTCCTCCTAGGAATCCTAACTTTATTTTTATCTTCTTCGAAGATATCAATTTGCAACTTCAAACACCCTCGTCTAATTGAGTGTGCTGTCTTTATAATTTCCTACCGAGAAATTTAAACGCAAAGCTACCTCGAATTGTTTTCTTCCGTCGGTTCTCAAACTTTCGGCAGTAAGAAATTGTACGTCTCTACTCAGACCTACGTCTATTGTACCACATCATTGTGAACGAAAATTTGTAAATAAAAGTGTATATATAGCTGCAAGGTGTAAATAAATCATTCAATCAAGAAACTCCTACTTCTTCAATGTGTCACCTGAAACAGGGTCTGGCTTTTATAGCCACATCAATCTCTTCTTCTGAATGAAAACGACGTCCGCGTAAGTTCCTTTTTAATAATAATTCCTTTTTAATAAAAATGTATATATAGCTGCAAGGTGTAAATAAATCATTCAATCAAGAAACTCCTACTTCTTCAATGTGTCACCTGAAACAGGGTCTGGCTTTTATAGCCACATCAATCTCTTCTTCTGAATGAAAACGACGTCCGCGTAAGTTCCTTTTTAATAATAATTCCTTTTTAATAAAAATGTATATATAGCTGCAAGGTGTAAATAAATCATTCAATCAAGAAACTCCTACTTCTTCAATGTGTCACCTGAAACAGGGTCTGGCTTTTATAGCCACGTCAATCTCTTCTTCTGAATGAAAACGACTTCCATGTAAGTTCTTTTTTAGATTAAAGAATAACCAAAAGTCACACGTTGATAGATCAGGTGAATACGGTGGATGTTCTATCACTTCAATTTATTGTTGTTTAAGAAACTCAACTGTTAATCCGGATGTATGTGAAGATGCATTGTCATAGTGAAGCATTAGTCCCCTAACATTCACTTCTTGTAGAATTTGTGGAAGATATTTAGTGGTATACCAGTTTGCTGTTACTGTCTTCTATCCTTCCAACTTGATGGCTTTGACCAATCTAGTACTTCTGAAGAAAACGGCATACATCACTTTTTTCAGTGCGCGTTGTCTTATCACCATTGTCGGCAGGGGGTCACCTTCAAAGACCCATACTTTGCTTTCTTAACTTGTTGAAACGTCAAAAAACGATATGAACGCTTCATCACCCTTTACAATTTTAGAAATGATGCAGTGGCCACTATAATTTAGCAATTAAAGAGTTTCTTTACTGATTCTAACACGCTCCCCTTTTGAGTGCTCAGTTAGATTATGGGAACCCAACAGCAAACTCCTTTCTTCGTATGTAATTCTTCATTAATAATTTTATGTATGGCTGCGAATCCAATGTTAAGTTCCTTCCGCATAATTGGATAGGTACAGAGATTATCGTTCATTAACATTTTCCGTATGGCAGACACATTATCCGGGATTACTGCCGACGGCGGCCTTTCTGTGTGTTCTTCATCCTGAAGAAAATTGTGACTCTGATAAATTCTTTAAACCATCTGAATACAGTAGCACGAGTTGAAGATTCATCACCAAATACCAGTTACAACCATTGAAAGCATTCTTCTTGATTTAATTCAGCTTTAAAATCGTAGAAGATAATAGCGCGAAAATGTTCTCGCGTCAACTCCATTTTCTTTTCTGTTTAAAATTTATTCTAGGCTAAACAAGTTGAAGTCAGTAAAAAATTGTCTGCTGTGTTGAAATACTTTGTATTTTAAAATTAAACTGTTATTTTAATTTTGTAAATTCTAGTCTGCACTTATCTCAAAAATTTCAGTAACCCTATATATATATATATATATATATATATATATATATATATATATATATATATATATATATATATATATATATATATATATATATATATAGGGTTACTGAAATTTTTGAGATAAGTGCAGACTAGAATTTACAAAATTAATATTAATATATATATATATATATATGTGTGTGTGTGTGTGTGTGTGTGTGTGTAATCGTCCAGGGACCAACTAGCCCCGAACTTTACACTTGAAAACTCATTTTAAAATTGCCCCTATTATTTTCCTCAGCCCGGGCATGCTGGGCTGCCAAGTGTCCCGTTAACCGTCCGTTAGAAAGAAGCACATCATTTGTCGTGGCCGAACTTAACTTTATTTCATCCTATAAAATTGCACAGAATCCAGAGACGTCTGCACCTGACCGGTGTCAGAACGCTCTCTAACTATTTAATGCCAACCTTCTGCGAGAGACGACTAAAACGTGTGGGAAAAATGCTGAAGCACGTGTTATTTGCTTATAGAAAGTAACCTTTGACTGGAGCCATCTGTAAAATGTGGTATCTCAGAGGAGCATTACTGCTGATCATTACAGATTTTTCCTATGAGAGTTATAACTTCTTAATTAAAATGCCAGCTATATCATTTTCTGTTTTGGGAATCATAGAAAGAATTTCGGGGCTACGCTGAAGGAATGAAAACATCCTCGTTTAAATTGGCTGGCTGGGAAATATGGTTAATATAAAGAGAAGAAATTAAGATCTAGAATAATGAATGGGGAAAAGGGATAATTTTGGAATACGCTTTAGGGATTAGATATTGATATTATTACATATATATATATATATATATATATATAGATAGATAGATAAATAGATAGATAGATAGATATAGATATAGATGGATAGATAGATAGATAGATAGACTTATAAATCGTCTTGAAAATTTAAGTTTCTGCACTCATTTCCAAAAAAGATTAGTATGCAAAATTCATTACTTTATTCACTAGTAATGTCTATTAAGAATAATAATTTGGTTAATATAGTCTTTAAACAATGAATGAGAAAAAGAAGAATAAAGTTTGAGATATTCTGCATAATACCGCAAGGGGTTTCGCTGTTTCTGCTTAATGCTTGTTAAGATTCAGAGGTCAGCCCGTTATTCTGTTTATACGATACTCTTTACAGAACAATGCATAATAAATTCCCTTGTCTCACTCCCATCGTAATTATATATCGAAATAAATCTTATGCCTAGATCCTAAAATAATTGGTCAATTAAGGAATCCAAAAAAGGATGATGAGAGAAGGTAAAATCATCTCTTAATCTCAAGAAGAGAAATTCAGAGACATCCATTAAACCATGGCGGTTTTATCCTTCTAGCTATTACGCAAATTTTGTTTTTCTGATAATAGCTATAATTTCGAATTGCATACCCAATCTTACATTATTTCTTATTTTTTTAATAAATAAAAATAAATGTTTGTCTATAAGGATATGATCAACATATTTGATTGTATTTTCTCTGGGGCTTATTCATGCCCAATTAGGTTATCGTTAATTGAAATTTCCTTTCTTTTTTTAGTGGTAAACATAAATGTTTCTGTCAGAAAATGCAAACTATTATTTTATTCAAAGACGGTGAAAAGTGAAGTGATTTAAGCTTTTTCACCCTTCGGATTGGCAATTTATGATAACCCGAGGGAAAGCAATAATTTCCGTTGAAACTGCGGGGAAGTGACGCATTTAATTGCCCTTGTGATTTCGTCATCAACTATTGTTGAGTATTTATAAAGATTCTTATGTATGACTGATATAATTACTGTTTCTCAAGTTTAGGTTAATTTATGAGGATAAAGTTAAATTTTAGTTATATAAAACTGCAGTAAATAATACCAATATAATATAAATTAGTACTTTAAGCTCTTTATGTGCATCTGTATGGAAGATCCAACTTGAATACAGCCAGTTTAAAGATGCACCAATGAGAATCATCTACCTTAAAACAAAGGTTTAAGATGCTTTGGGTGTCCCCGGGTGTACAATCCTTAGCAACTCATAATATACAATACAGTATAGTTGTTCCGTCCAACAGGCATGATGAGACAGCAACTGCTTAATAGTTTTGTAAACTGTGTTTATTTTGTAATCATTGAGCATAGCGGCATCTGTAAAAAAAGAAATACAATAGTGTTCTCTGAGAGCGAGGGGATTAAATCGGCTATATATTCTGTTTTTTCTTGGTTTCTTTAAAGTGGATGGTTTGAAAGACGTTGGGAGTGAGAATATTCAAAGTCATTGTAAGTAAATGCTTTACTCCTTTTAATCATAAATCTTATTGGGTTGTCATTTTCCCAAAGCTGATCCAATCAGTATTAATCTAATTCTATTTCATTGTGTTTAAGTATTTTGGTATTCCCCTCGTTCACATTATTCTTATTTTATACATTCCACTAAGTCTTAACATCTCACAATAGTAAATACAGTAAAAATATCTCAAACTAACACATACAAATACAAAACAGAAAAAATAACACTGGAAATACAAAAAAAGTAATAATCATAAAATGCAAAAAATTAAAATTAAAAATAATGATAATAATTACAAGATAACTTCATGAAAATAATTACGAAAGCACGATACAGTAAAAGTTATATATTCAGAATCAGCCTTGTTACGGGGCCTGCAGATTCTCTGAATTTTCCATTAACTAACCGAACAGTTTCCTTAGTTTGGATGAGAGGGTTTTGTTACAAATTAGCTGATCAGTACTCAAGCGTATGAGGCAGAAGTATGTTCAACGGGATTAATCTACAATCAACATTTCTGGTTAGAGTAATTAGAGGAAAATAAGGGCCGGTCTCTCCAAAGTCCTTTAACGGCTATTATTCTCTGTTTAAATAGAGAATTGCGTCCCTCCATTGGTTGGCGCCATGGGTTAATCGCGGTTAGCCATTAATGGGTTAGAAAACTATGATTTTATTCAAAGACGGTGAAAAGTGAAGTGATTTAAGCTTTTTCACGTTTCGTTGGATTGGCAATATATGATAACCTGAGGTAAAACAGTAATTTCAGTTGAAACATCGGGGAATTGACGCATTTAATTGCCCTTGTGATTTCGTGATCAACTATTGTTGAGTATTTATAAAGATTCTTATGTATGACTGATATAATTACTGTTTCTCAAGTTTAGGTTAATTTATGAAGATAAAGTTAAATTTTAATTATATAAATCTGCTGTAAATAAGCCCGATACAATATAAATTAGTACTTTAAGCTCTTTCTGTGCATCTGTATGGAATATCCAGCATAAATACAGCCAGTTTAAAGGTGCACCAACGAGGGCCATCTACCTTAAAACAAAGGTTTAAGATGTTTTGGGTGCCCCCGGGTGTACAATCCACAGCAGGTCATAATATACAATGCAGTATAGTAAATACAGTAAAAATATCTCAAACTAACACATGCAAATATAAAACAGACAAAATAACACTTAGAAATACACAAAAAAATAATAATCATAAAATTTTAAAAAATTAAATTAAAATAAAAAATAATGATAATAATTACAAGATAATTGCATAAAAATAAATACAAAAGCGTTGTACAATGCAAGTTATATATTCAGAATCAGCCTTGTTACGGGGCCTGCAGATTCTCTGAATTTTTCATTAGCCAACCGAACAGCTTGCTTAGTTTGGATGAGAGAGTTTTTTACAAATTAACTGATCAGTACTCAAGCATATGAGGCAGAAGTATGATCAATGGGATTAATCTACAATCAACATTTCTGGTTAGAGTAATTACAGGAAAATAAGGGCCGGTCTCACCAAAGTCCTTTAACGGCTATTATTCTCTGTTTAAATAGAGAAATCCTTCCCTCCATTGGTTGCAACGATGGCCGAACGGTAGAGCACTGCTCTTCGAAACCGGAGTTCGAGGGTTCGAATCCCTCTGCGGGCTTGGATGTTTGTAGGCGTTCGGAATCGGCTTTAAGCTGTAGGTCCCGGTCTCATTAGCCCTCGTGTGCATAACAGTAGACCGTAGCGCTCCAAACCAAACCAAAACCCTCCATTGGTTGGCGCCACGGGTTAATCGCGGTTAACCGTTAATGGGTTAGAAAACTCTGATTTTATTCAAAGTCGGTGAAAAGTGAAGTGATTTACGCTTCTTCAACCTTCGGATTTGCAATATATGATAACCTAAGGGAAAACAGTAATTTCCTTTGAAACTGCGAGGAATGGACGGCATTTAATTGCCTTTATGATTTCGTGATCAACTATTGTTGAGTACTTATGAATATTCTTATATATGACAGGTATAATTACTATTGCTCACGTTTAGATTAATTTATGAAGATAAAGTTAAATTTTAGTTATATAAATCTCAAGTAAAAATGCCGATACTATATAAATTAGTGCTTTAAGCTCTTTATGTATATCTGTATGGAAGATCAAACTTGAATACAGCCAGTTTAAAGATAACTAAAGCGTATGAAGCAGTAGTGTGTTCAATGGGATTAATCTACAATCAACATTTCTGGTTAGAATAATTAGAGGAAAATAAGGGCCGGTGTCACCAAAGTCTTTTAACAGCTATTATTCTCTGTTTAAATAGAGAATTGCGTCCCTCCATTGGTTGGCGCCATGGCTTAATCGCGGTTAGCCATTAATGGGTTAGAAAACTCTGATTTTATTCAAAGACGGTGAAACGTGAAGTGATTTAAGCTTTATCACCCTTCGTCGGATTGGCAATATATGATAACCTGAGGGAAAACAGTAATTTCCATTGAAACTGGGGAGATGGACGCCATTTAATTGCCCTTGTGATTTCGTGATTAACTATTGTTGAGTATTTATGAATATTCTTATATATGACAGGTATAATTACTGTTTCTCAAGTTTAGGTTAATTTATGAAGATAAAATTAAATTTTAATTTAATAAAAATTCCGATAGAATATAAATTAGTACTTTAAGCTCTTTATGTGCATCTGTATGGAAGATCCAACTTGAATACAGCCAATTTAAAGATTACTCAAGCGTATGAAGCAGTAGTATGTTCAATGGGATTAATCTACAATCAATATTTCTGGTTAGAGTAATTAGAGGAGAATAAGGGCCGGTCTCACCAAAGTCCTTTAATGCCTAACCGGGACTAATCTCTGTTTAAATGGAGAATTGCGTCTCTCCATTGGTTGGCGCCATGGGTTAATCGCCGTTAGCAGTTATACGACTTTGATGAGATCGGCCCTAAAGTGAAGTAATAGAAAACACAGAAAAAATAGTAACGTGATAACAATATTAATGTAAAGTTAAACATCAGTATTAGTTCAACTTTCCATTTCATTAATCCTGAGCAAGCGGTTTTTGATTTCACATGATCCAGGAAATTAAGAGGTTTGCCTTTAAACGTAAGACTTGATTCAACTCAAGTTTGTTTGGCCGATATACAAGGTGTCCGTTATTAAACTTCCATACTTTATCGTCTACAGTCCAAACTATTCTTCAGAAAGTTATTAAATGTTGAGTAAGATATAATATAGGGATGGGAATTTGTTTCCCCAAATTAAAAAAATAGTTCAAAATTTCATCACTAGAGGGCGTATTTTTATAAATTGCACATTTATCCCACATTTACTCTAGTTTAAAATATGTATTGCAACAATACATGCTCAACATGATTTTCAGCTATCATTTGAAATAAGATAGCATGTCCTGCAGTCCTACAGATCAGGTATAGTTCTTGGTTTATTTTGCTCCCAAAGTAAAATTCGCTTGGGTTGAGGTCTCAGAATCGGGGTGGCCACACATTAGAAGAGAGGCGGCGGATGACACGTTCTGTAAAGTTATTTTTGATAACGTTCTTAACAGGAAAACTAATTTGGGGAGGAGCTACATCTTGACTTTTGGCTTTGAGAACATCTAATCAGTTATGATAAACCAAGAATAATACCCGATCTGAAAGACAGCTTTTCAAGACATGTTCTGAACATTTTTCCGAACATACTGTAGTCAACTGTAGAACATGTTATCAAATGATTTCAAATGGTAGCTGAAAATGATGACCGTCATGATGGACATGTCTTGTAACCATTTTTGTTAACAATAGTAAATGTTGACTAATTGTGTAATTCATTAAAATATGCCCTTTGATGGTGAAATTTTGAACTATTTTTTTTTCGCTCAAATAAATTATCTTCCCTTAATTACCATCTACAGAGCATTTCATAACTTTCTGAACAATAGTTTCCACTTTAGACAACTTTAAAATAGATAAGTTTAGTTATGAACACCTTGTATTTCAAGACCAAGTTTTTTTAAAGTAGATATTAGAGGGCATGGGACAATAAGAACCGGTCTCACCGAAGTCGTTTAACAGCTAAGCAATTAACCTCAGTTTAAGTGGAGAATTGCATCCCACCATTTGCTGGCTCCACGGGTTTATCGCGGTTAACCTTTAGTGAGACTGTTGGTTTTCAGCTTTTTCAGGAGAGGATATAATACAACTCTGTTAAAAATACTTAGATAAAAAATAGAATGCGCTCATAATTTTATGTCTATGGTTTGCTTGGTAATGCTGAGAACTATATGTTCTATGGCCGGTCTTGTAACGGTATGTTTAATTTAGAATTAATCCTTAACTGTAAATATTATTTTTGTAAATTATTATTTTGTGTTTCTAAAACTTTTCCTTTTGTATTTTGGCAACAGTAGTCAGTGTTGGTTTTCAGCTTTTTCAGGAGAGGATATAATACAACTCTGTTAAAAATACTTAGATAAAAAATAAAATACGCTCATAATATCTTTCTTACATGTTTTATTTTCACTCTCTCTAACCATACTCTAGTTTAGTTTTCAAAAATCTAACAACACTGACTACTGTTGCCAAAATACAAAAGGAAAAGTTTTAGAAACACAAAATAATAATTTACAAAAATAATATCTACAGTTAAGGATTAATTCTAAATTAAACATACCGTTACAAGATCGGCCATAGAACATATAGTTCTCAGCATTACCAAGTAAACCATAGACATAAAATAAAGATTTAAATGTTAAATGAAATCTTAATAGAAATGGAAGAAAAGAGTTGTGTCTGGTTAAAAGACAATTAAAAAGAGGTGAATTAAATAAGCTTGTAACGTCCTCTCTACCATTTTCTTTGAGAGTTCCATCTGTTAGTTTCACTCCCAGTTGAGCAACTAATTCTTCCATTTTTAAGAAAACAGCAGCTTAAAACTTAACAATGCTTTATTTTCCGTGAGAGGCCTTGACAGTTTTAATTCATTCGAGTGAGCTACTTCTTTCTTACTCATCCCGCTGACTCATCATTTCTTCTTAGGGGCCTACTCTAGACGTTGTGAGTCGGTTCGCACGTTCGTTGTGACGTCAGTTTGATGATTAGGTCCCATAATTTCCGCAAGGTGATGTCAAAGGGACGTCACAACGACCGTGCGAACCGAATTGCAACGTCCAAAGCTCCTTATTTCCATTTCCAACAGTCGTGAGACACACCTCAGAAAAAAATTAGAGAGATATAGGAAAGAATACAATTAATCCATAAGTAACCACTGGTTAGTTAATCATCTGTTCACATGCACATAATTAGATCAGATAACTAATCTGAGCTCTTTACAAGATATCTGGAGAAACAGTTAGAATAAAAACAAAAAATTCCTTTAAAATTATAACAACTCCTCGGAGCAACAACCCCTAGGTGCCAATTTCCGTTTCCAAGACCAGGGCCCTGGTGTGCGAAGTAAATGTTCCGGTTAGGTGGTCAACCTTACGCGAAACCCCTAGTGTTTAGTTCTCAAGCATGCTTGATCTTTAGTTTGTCTACCCCTGAAGGGATGAATGGCTGAGTCAACCTTGCCCAGTCCGGGGATCGAACCTGTGTCGTGCGAGCGCGAAGAGCTACTCCAAAGCCACTGGGCTTCCAAAATCATAACACTGGAGATTAAATAACTAGTTCCTTTCAAAACAGTAACCATGTTCAGTTTGAAGTCATTTAACTGTACAATAAATATTAATTTCATATGCGACTATTAAAAAATAAATAATTACTAATTTTCCATTCCCACGATTAACAAGGTGAAACTTCTAAATTTTAATAACTGTAAATCGTTGGAAATCCGTCATAAATGATTTCAAAAGGAAACCAGCGTTATCTCCATTCCATATTTCTTCTAAGTATAGTATTTAAATTTAATCATAATTGAAAACCTGACATCCAATTAATTTTAATGAATATAAAACAGATTGTATATCAATGAAAGCTTTAATATGCTTTAGAATGTTTATTCTCACGATTCAGTCTTTTAATTAAAATGATACATAATCACGCACAAATAAATGGATAAAAGTTTTAATGCATTGAAATAGAAAATTCTACAGAATTTGAAAATATCACTAAGAAATAAATCTAATAATTCCAACTCTTTAGAAAACGTTTCTGAATTTTAGCGGTTACATTTATAGAATATAGTAATGCATAAATGTCATCTTAAATTTAAAATCCAGTAGCTTGTAACAGGCAATTCTTGGCTTTATGCTTTTAATATCCCGATCTTTTCATATCAACACTAGAATAAAATATAAAATTAGATTTTAGATTTGCAACAGTATTTTATTTTATTTAGCTATCCCTTCCAATGTCCTACAGCTAAAGCTGTATTAATATATATTTTATCTACAGATACAAAAATTTCAATTCCACAATTCCCACTTACTTCGTTCGTAAACAAAAATGAGATAAAGCGTATTTTATATTAAATAATAAAACCTTTTAAACGCTTATTAATGGTAAATGTTCCGAAGAATGCCCAGTGTACAATAAACTGTCAAAACAGAATTTTATCTCTTTGTTTATAGCAACTATATTGCACTCTTTTTATTTATGACCTAAATATTGCAGCAAATATTAAGAGAACTGCAATCTGTTAAGCTTAACTCTCAAACATGTTTACTCTATTACCGAAAGCACATTGCTAGATGTGGGCGGTGTTTATACTTATTTCTACTCAATTTAACACTATTTGTATAACAGGTTTAGGAAAGTAAACAATGTTGAAAAGATTTATCGAAAGAACTTTAATTTATTTACGGTATCTAAAGTGAAAAAGAAATGGAATTTCGTTAAAGCACAATTAATTACAGTAAATTTCTGCATCATTTAACAACTGTAAATTCAGAATATTTCCCTTTTTTATAACTTTTGCTGCTTGCAAAGTTAACTTCTAGAAGTTATCTTATCGATCTCAGCCACTGGACAAAAAAATCTTCCAAAACGTTTCATATTTAGGCTGCTTTGATACTCTTTAGCTGGAAGATAACCGAATTGGTAGAGGACTGCCTTCTGTAATTTTGAATCCTGCTTTCTTAGTTATTTAGAATCGTCTATAAGCAGTAGGTCTCATTTTGATTAGCCTTCATGTTGCAAAGAATTTACCACAAAGCTTCAAATTAAAAACAAAACCAAAATAAGCATTTATTTATAATCAGATGCACGTAATACGAACATAAACAGAAGTTTACCCTAAATCTTCCTTTCTCCGTCATAATCTCAAAATAAAAAGATGAAATAGAATCCTTCAACCTAAACGTGTGCGTTGAAGACCCTAGTTGAAATAGTAAATGTTTGAAAGATGTTTCAAAGAACTACTAAACAATCAATGCAAACCTCTTCAGAAAGAGCTTTGTTTTTGCAGTAAAGACTTTGAGGAGGTTTAACTATAGCTGTTAAAGTTTTCTTCGGTAAATGTTATCACTAATAAAAATATATATATAATAATAATCAGTTCTGTTGTGTACAATTGGTGTCAGTAACACTGAATTGTGTTCAGACTCTAAACAGTTTCAGCTTCTGATAATGTTCGTGTGCATCCTGTTCAAGAAGTTGATCACTACATACAATCTCGATTTTATTTCAGTTTTGGTTGGTTTGTTCCAATTAAACACCAATTCAAATTAACTTACATTATAATAAAACAAATGAAGATGGGTAAATGGTAGTAAATTCTTAAACGTGTCAAATATATCTTACAAAACAAACTAGATGACTCTTTTTTGACTGTCTTGATCAGTAGAAAACCCCATATCAATCCAATTTCAAATATTATTCAATTTTTCATTTAATATTGGGCATCCCAAAGAATCTCTAGATTCTGAATACTTTATAGGTAATTATATTTCATTGAAATTAAGTGGATAATATGTGGAAAACTAGATAAATCCACATTAAGCTGCAACTCACAGAGACTCTAACCAATCGGAGTAGTCGAATTTTTTCGACTGACTACGTCATTATGACGAAAATCCCCTCCAGAGTAGAGAAAGCTCCCATCTTTGACATAACCAAACATGCCGAAATGTACTTCTAGTTAAGTCATTAGATAATCTAGTGGTGTAAATGACCGCCTTGAGTAGCAGCCTAAATCGGTTATCTACCAAAGACCTCATCAACATGTATGTGATGAAAAAGCAGCAGATTCAGTTTAGGATTCCTTTTTCAGGTGAAGAATGCGAAAAATTTTTAATCGATAAAAGACCTTATCACAAGTCAACCTGAACTAATATTACTCGGGTGAAAATTTTTCGCTGAAGTCTAGAAAGATGCACATTCTTCAGAAAAAGGAATCATAAACTAACAGACACATGTTAACGTGTAACAAGCTCTTTAAGAAACGTTTTCGATATTCTTTTTGTGATTACAGACAAGCAATTTAAAAATATATATATATATATATATATATATATATATATATATATATATATATATATATTTGTTATGAAATACTTACAAACATTACAGAAAGATTATTACATTTCCTTTTATTAAAATAAAATGATGGTAGAAGAGCTATCGAAAATTCCTTTAAGTCTGTCTTTGCTTTGTAAATATTTGATAGTAACATGCCTTATATTGCACTTCTCAGTCAACAAAATTAGGTCGCTTTTCGTGCTAGGTCTGGAAACCTCTGTGAAACTTCCTCTGAATTCCAGACTCTGATTACATCAGGACCAGATCATTCCTTTACAAACTCCTTGTTCGTAGCCTTTTCAAATCTTATTGATGGGTCATCTAGTTCTGGAATACTTTTCAAAACTACATCGCCATCAATATTAAGATTGACCATTTATTAGTTTGAGTGCCAAACATTCTAAAAGACTTGATGAAGTTCAAACCAGGATGACAAAACTTGGGTCCTCACTTTTTTGGAAATATCCAGTTTTGAGTAGAGGAAAAATATTCAAATTTACTTCCATTTTGTGTAACACTTCTCAGTTCATTTCCACAAAGGAAGGGATTAAGGGAGATTAACAATTTTGTCCGAATCCATAACTGAAAAAATCGTTACTAGCTTTCCCTCGACTTTCTCGTATACTCAAATAAAAACAATTAATAAATTACTGTTTTTATTTGTCATGTTTTTGTTCTTCCTTTTACATACACTATCCCATAAATAATATATGTCATTCAGCTACGCTAACATGCTATTTCATAAATTTAAATAAGAAAACGAGTATTGTCCGAGAATCATGATACGACAGGAACTCGACTGATTCTAGCAGGTAAACTGTTATCACCAATTAACGGAAATAATCTAAAAGTTGACAGAAAACCACGATTTTGCTGTAATGTACATATTCAAAATTTGGTTTTTCTAAATCAAAATGCAATCGTTATCGTGTTCACATACAGACACACACACACACATAAACAAGCATAATTCCAAAGACGATATTGTCACGAAGAATTCAGTCAGCACCAAGATTTGTGATTTCAAACTTTTATTCACCAGTCAGCACCCCCTGAACCTTACAGGAGAAGAAGTCTGACTGCCCGATGGTTCTTAAATAGGCTGTATATATACAACCTAAGAACCAATCAAGGTCTAAAAATTAAGGACCAACCAAGGCTTTTCCAGGAAACAAAGATTTGCATAGTTACAGACAGAATAAATAAATTTGTGTTTATTTACATTTAAATTATAATTAAATAAAAACTACTAAACCTCGACCTGCGGCATTGCAGACTGGCTCGCAAACCGACCACGCCAAATCTCCATTGCACAGTGTCATGGATGTTCGTAGCCATTCGGAATCGGCTTTTATCTGTAGGTCCCGGTCTCATTAGCCCTTGTGTTGCAAAAAGTAGACCGTAGCACTCCAAACCAAACCAAACCAAATTTTCAGTGCATTATTTTCGAATTCCCGAATATCAAAAACTTGAACATTACTCAAAATCTCGAGGTTGGAATGTTGAACCATTGCAATACTTTCCCTATAATACGTGTACGAAAAAATAACAAAAAAGATGGAAAGGATCACAGGTTGTTAAGGTAATTCTGAACGGCAGTATTCACCGGTATTACTTATAAAGTTTTCTGGGCAAATTGTTCATTTGGAATTTCATTCCAATAGTTTTCTTTAGTTCCCTGGTAATCAAAAGAAGTTAGTTTAACTATTAACAAAAGTCTAATTACGAAATGTAGTTTTTCTTGAAACAAAGGTAATTTGGTACTTTGAGTCATGTAAAAGCAATCAAAAAATTGCAGCAAATATCGCAGCTGAGAGCATTTAATTAAACTTTTAAAACAAAACATACACTTTCGTAATCAAAATTCCCAATTTCCGATGAAGTTTATTTTTAAAGCTAGTTTAAAAACTTAATGAATTAGGAAAGACAATGCATAATTGCTCTGTTATCGGAAGCAAATTTGCAGATTAGCGAACAGGGTGAAAAAAAATCGAAACACGAGACACCGAGAGAAAATTTAAAATCGATTCTAGCATTTCATTCTAGGAAAGAAAAATGGAAATGAATTCATAAATAAGATTTCATTAACTTAAAGGAGCCTCCAAATTAATTAGAAAATTTATCATTTCACACTTGAAAGGTGGTTTCTTACAGTGGTTACAGTGGGATTTGGTTCGATTCCCTATTAACCCTTCGACGTCACATATAAGAAACAAGATCGAACGTCAAGTTTAGTCTTTTTTTCCTCAATCAATGGAGTTTAAGCACTCTGGTAGCTAAAAAATATTGTAAAACTGTTCTTCATAATATACTGGGTGGCCATAATTAAACTGACAGTGCTCACAGTGTTCTATAGCGCGATCTATCTGCGAGAATGACGCCATATTTTGTAGGAAGATTAAACAAGACGGGGGACGAAGGATTCCGCGAAAAAACAAATTAGTTCCAAAAGTCATCCCTGGGGGAATATTTGGCGCTGTGTAATAGAAAATAGAGTGTTAACAAATGCAAATCAATACGGAAATTAGTTTCCTAATTGAACCAATGGATGTAACGTGAAAATTGAATAATGAACTTCTTCTGCTCAGCGTATGTGATGTTGCAGATCACGAGACTTTACCGGTGTTTATGTAGATTTTACGCTTTTTTAAAAGTGTTGCCATATTGCACTTGAACTAAATCAGAAAATGTGTTTAATAAAAGGTAATTTTATTCCGTATTAATTTGCATTTGTTGACAATCTATTTTCTATAAAACAGCGCCCAATATTTCCCTAGCGGTGACTTTTGGAACTAATTTGTTTTTTCGCGGAATCCTCCGTCCCCCGTCTTGTTTAATCTTCTACAAAATGTGGCTTCATTCTCGCAAATAGATCGCGCTACAGAACACTGTGAGAACTGTCAGTTTAATTATGGCCACCCGGTATTTTTTCGCATTCTAAATATTTCTTTTAAGTAGAGTCTCTACCTGCCTACTTGTATTCTTCTTGCTCAATGTTAACCGATGAGGGAAAACAAAATTCCCTGTATCCATCGTATTTTAAGAATTCTTTAAAAAATTATACCATGTGATAGAACAGCAAATTTTCCTGGATGCAATTTTTCCCTTTTTTAAAAAAATATTGGATATATAATTTTAAATCATTTGGGGGACATTTTGGTATACAGTAGAACCTCGATTAACCGAAATTCTCTGTCAACCTAAGTCGGCTTTTACATCACTTTTTTTTTCACTTTCTACTATCATCCAAAATTTTCTCTTGACAAACGATTATTTTTATAGCTTCCTTTTTTTCCCACATTCCTTTTGTATGCAAGCCGTCAGAGTGCAGATAAGCAGTTTGAAATCCTCCTTTTCAGAATTCCTTCCCGCAAGCATAATTCTCGGTATGAATGTACTCTTCTCCTCTAAAATAATTATGACCAATTTTCATTTTCATAAGAGTTAAATTTAGAATTAACAATTGGTATCCATGTTTTTGGTTGCTCACTTAAAATGAGATGAAGATTTGCTTACTTATTTGTCCACACTTAACTCACTAGAATAATTAGTAGAAAAAAAGCTTTTATTATTCAAAATAAGCGATATTAATTTCATAAAATATAAATATCGAAAAGTTTATTTTATACTTTATTTTTACATTACTATTAAAAACATCAACGTTAAAACTGTAGTTTTTTTATTATATAGCTTTATGGATTCATTTCACTTGTGGATTCGCGGCAAGATATTTGTTGTAATTAGGGATCCGAGAGCAAAAACTTTTGAAATCCACTGATATAGAATGTGTTGTACGATTTTTTGTATTCATTCTGAAAATCAATCTGCAAAGTGAAAGGACTGAAGATCACTTCACTGACTGCTGCACTACATAAGTAATCTCTAAGAAATTGAACTTACTAAATTTTTGTTATTTATAGCAAAGAATGTTATAAAAATGTTTTTTCCTTATTAAAGGTTAACAGTTTTTGTTACCACAATTCAATATGAAATGAAAAATTTAAAGAATCATGCAAAATTATTATTTCTCAGCAGCAGGTACCAAGACTGGTATTTTAATCCTTAACTTGACAAGATGTTTTTTCAAATATTTTTTAATTTTAATTTCTGTTATTTTCCTATGTCTGCATAGGCATTAGGATCTCTGTGAAATAAACAAAAAATATATCATTTTCCGTTTTTTGAGATAATGTCCGCTGTGGCGAACACTGACAGTTATGTTATATAGTAGTTATAAATATACATGTCCGGTGTAGCGAACTTAGTCATATTAAGGGTTAAGACAAACCTTATACAAGGATTACTCTGAAATTTTTTAAATACGCGCAGACAAGAATTTACAAAATAAAAATAACTGTTTAATTTTAAAATACAAAGTATTTTAACTCAGCAGAAGATTTTTTACTGACTTACTTCAACTTGTTTATCGTAGAATAAATTTTAAACAGAAGAGAAAATGGAGTTTACGCAAGAACATTTTCGCGCTATGATTTTCTACGATTTTAAAGCAGGATTAAATCAAGAAGAATGTTTTCAACAGTCGCAATTGACATTTGGTGATGAATCTCCAGCTCGTGTTACTGTATTCAGGTGGTTTAAAGAATTTAGCAGAAGTCGGAATTTTCTTCAGGATAAAGAACACACAGGAAGACCACCGTCGGCAGTAATCCAGGATAATGTGTCTGGTATACGAAAAATGTTCATGAATTATAATCGCTGTACCTATCAAATTATACAGAAGGAGCTTAACATTGGATCCGCAGCCATACACAAAATTATTAATGAAGAATTACATACGAAAAAAGTAGTTTGCTGTTGGGTTCCCCATAATCAAACTGAGCACCAAAACGGGGAGCGTGTCAAAATCAGTAAAGAAACTCTTAAATTGCTAAATAATGGTGGCCATTGCAACATTTCTAAAATTGTAAAGGGTAATAATACGTCCATACCGTTTTTTGACCTCCAACACGTCAAGAAAGCAATGTATGGGTCTTTGAAGATGATCCCACTCCCACAATGGTGAAAAGACAACGCGCACTGTAAAAAAGTTATGTATGGAGTTTTCTTCAGAAGTACGGGATTAGTCATAGCCATCAAATTGGAAGGACAGAAGACAGTAAGAGCAAGCTTGTATACCACTATATGTCTTCCATAAATTCTACAACAAGTAAATGATAAGGGACTAATGCTTCACCATGACAATACATCTTCACATACAGCTGGATTAACAGTTGAGTTTCTTAAACAACAATAAATTGAAGTGATAGAACATCCACCGTATTCACCTGATCTATCAACGTGTGACTTTTGGTTATTCTTTAATCTAAAAAAGAACTTACATGGAAGTCGTTTTCATTCAGAAGAAGAGATTGACGGGGCTATAAATGCATTTTTTCATCTATTAAAAGGAATGAATGGCCTGAGGAATTTAATCTGTGGAAAATTCATCTACAAAAGTGCATTGATGCTGTAGGAGACTACTTTGAACGCACCTAATATTTTGTAAGTATAACTTCAAAAATCTAGTTGTAGCTCAAAAAATTTCAGAGTGACCCTCGTATTCAAAATAAACTCATGTAAAGTTTAAATACTAATTAATCAGAGACTAAATGAACTCTTTGATGTTTAGCATTTATTTAACAGGTTGCTTTCAAAATTACTGCTTTATGACAAGGCTAAAGAGGGGAAAATCCGAAAATAAATCACGTGGCTCTGAAAAAACAAC
The DNA here is from genome assembly GCA_032207245.1 of Pardosa pseudoannulata. Lineage (NCBI taxonomy): Eukaryota > Metazoa > Arthropoda > Arachnida > Araneae > Lycosidae > Pardosa > Pardosa pseudoannulata. Next base: position 68,109,573 of record CM063506.1, on the reverse strand, counting down.
GATAAGATATAAGATATCGATTTTTCTACTAAAGAAACATGCTTTATCTAGGAAACTTAGAACGGTAAAGAAATAGCTAGAATTTTTTTTCTTGGTGGGAACAGTGAAAATCCTGCAGTACTTGTGAAAAATAGATAAAATTAAACTAAAGATATTGCTATTTATATGCACTACTGATGAGGTTTTAAGAAAAGTCATTTTTATAGTACTAAATGTGCAAAACTAAATAACTAGAAAATAATGTAAGAAATTTTTATGACATATAATGCATACTGTAACATCCCAACAAAAATTAAGTAGCAATAGCTACAACTAGGATGGGAGCCGCAGTATCTCAGTCGGTAAAGGCAAAGATCTCTTAACTGAGAGGTTGCGGATTCGGAACCCGAGCCGGTCTGAGATTCGCAGTATTCTTTCTTTAAATGTGACTGGGGCACGTAAAATAGGTTCGTGGTCACAATGTCCTCCAAGTTCTCAATCAATACCTCTGGGGATGGCAGGCCAAGTCTATGGGTCTTCTGCTTGGTCCCTGCTTCTAAATTACGAGGACCCACTTGAGCATAAGTCGTACTCTCACCCTTGTGGTGCTCGTTGTAAACGAAAGGCGCTCCCCTTAGACTTGAAACGAGTAGCCTCCGGCTCAATCGTGCTTGGTTTAACCAAGTGACATAAATCAACAACAACAAAACTAGGATGCTCTGAAATAGCAATCAGCAAATTTTAGAACTTCAAGGACCACTACATATATATTTTTATTTGGTAGACTACCAATTATATGAATTTATAATAAAAAAGGCAGTAAATATATTTATATAAAATTACTTTTATTAAAAACTTTTATTTTATTAATATAAAATGTACATATTAAAAGTAAAAAAGTTATATCGTAATTTTTAAAAAATTCACTGATGCATTACACAATTTTAGCGTGATGTAATTTCTTATTTATCGATTACCCATCTGTTGGGTTTTAACTCCAACAACGCAACTCTCAAACGACTGAAAGTTGCGTTTATTTCAAGCCTAGAGAGATATTGAGTTTTTTTTAATTGCTGTAACAGATGAAAATATTTTTTCGCACAAATATGTTGTTGAAAATTGAATTAAAATTTTTAATGCTTTCTCACTCAGTGCTAGGTATTCAGTTTTTATAAACTGTTAAGAAAGTTTTAAATAGTAACTAAGATTTAAAAAATAATAATAATAAGCATAAATCATCATAAGTTTTGTTAGTTTTCATCTTTCTTTCTAAATTAAAGAAACTTTTGGTTTGTTGTGTTGCTGCTTAAATAAATAATCAACCACTTTTTCTGCGGATCATCAAAAATTTTTCACGAACCACCATTTGATGACGTGATATTATATCACATGGATAAATAAATATCAGGAAGTACATGCTAATATCAGCAATTTAATGCCTTCAATTACAATTGTTACATTAAATAATTAGCTATTTAAGTATTTAAAAAATTACAATTTTCATTTTATTTTTCTCAGTTTTCTTTTTAAAATTTCACCATCTATTATAAATGTGGAAATAAGTCAACAATCTTTAATGATATTCACAGAAATTTGTGTGTCATTACAGTATGCATTAGGACTGGGTGATTTATAGATCTATTATGAATTTTTTATAATAAAGTTCTTCATCGTGACACCGACTTTCAAATTATCAGTTTGGATCAAGATGTGAACGAACGTCTGTATAGCTAAATTAATCGCGGGTCTCTGATGTGAAAATGCCTCTCCGATATCATGACTAATGCATTCGTCCATACGGTTTACTGCGCACTTTAGTTGCGCATCTGCCTGCCTTTGATCTTTGGTGAAAAACCACCTCTGAAAACATCACCCGCCAAGGCTATTTAATCGTCTGCCACTATCGACCACGATAAACTCCTCCAGGCGGCGGTGATCGCTTGTAGTGGACCATAGTGTGGAGGGGCCTTCAAACAACTGCCTGCCAAATCACGTGGCTAGATGAAGCGCCAGGGCTTGTAAGGAACTATTACTTCTACTAGACTAAAAAGAACTACTACTCTCGCAGAATGAGTTGAAATTGAGAAGTGTTATGTTAGTGAGTTGCTAGGCTCGATGATGGGTCGGTGTGAATTTATTAAGTTGGGATTCATCAAAGTGTTCTAAAATGTTATTTGTGGAATTTTATGTTTGCCTGGTGAATGTTATTCTTGGCAATGCATCTACCATGAATATGAAGAACAGACAATTCACGACCGGCTTCTAAAATATCTTCAGAATTTGGCAACTATTTTGTACAAAGAGCTCATCCTAAAATAATGGGATTCGTTAAATTATTTCGGGAAGGGTGCATACCCTATCATCCACCACACCACATAAATGGTAAATGAGCCCTTGCCAGGCTCCTGGAGTATCTATCACTCTAAAAAATAAAAGGGAGCCGCGGTAGCTCAGTCTGTAAAGGCAGCGATGTCGCAACGAGTGGTTATTTGGAGCGAAGCTCAAGCTAGCCAAAGGTCAGACGTGTTCCTTACCGGCAGCTGGAGCACATAAAATAGATTCATGGTCACGATGTCCTCCAAATTCTTAAAAGATATCGCTGAAGAAGACAGGACATGCTTCAAGCGTTTTATAGCAGTTTTTGGAATAACTAAAATTTAAATTTGCAGCAGGATAAAGCACTTTTGTAGCAGTCAAAATGTTGATTCGGAGCAGGATATAGTTTTTATAGCAGTTCAACCAAAGATTAAAAAACTGCAGTTTTCGAGGAGTCCGGCTAATTTAGAATGTTTGGCAACATACAGAATACCAAATTTCTTAAAAATACTGATACTTAAATACTGATATGATTTGTGATATATATATATATATATATATATATATATATATATATATATATATATATATATATATATATATATTCATATGCAATACAGTGAAACTTCTAAGAGCGGCCACTCTTCTAAACGGCCAATTTTTCATGGCACGAATTTTTCGACTCATAAACCTAATGGTAAAATAACCTGTATCAGCGGCCACCCTACCCCCTCTAAACGGCCACGAAGTGGGTTGGCCCTTTCATTTTCCGGGAAATTCTACTCACTCCCTGCTTTAATTTTGAGCGAAAAAAAAAAAAAACTCAAGGTCAGGTTTATGGTTGGATATAAGACAAAGGAATAACTTGAGAAGTCGATTCCCCCGGTCCCCCCCCCCTTTCTAAAATAATTTAAATCTGTTATCTCTTTTGTATCCCCCCACACCCTTGAGATAGATAATCCCTATTGCACTATCCATAGAAACTGAAGGAGGAACTGAACAATCAAGTGTTGAAGGTGTCCTAATGCCTTTTTTGGAATTCCAATCGGTACAGTTAAGGAAGAATTGCACCTCTGTCAGCAAAAATGTCATTCACGCCAGTTTCATTTCATTAGTTGGTCAGTGATCTGAGTTGCAACGATGTCGAAATGCGTTTTTGTAAATCTCGAGCAGAGGATTGAAGTTCTGCGTGAATATGAGAAAGGCAAATCGGCAAGAAAGTTAGCTGAAATATATCTGAAAAAGTTATCTGAATTAACTGCATAAGAACGGAAATCAACAAAGTCATTAAAGAAAAAAATTGATTTTGAAATAGTACGAAGACTACAGAACAAACAGAAACAAATTGTAGCATTTAAAAAAATGTTAAAAACCATGAAATAAAGTACTATTTTCTCTTTAGATAAGTTTTAAATTTCATTTACATAAGCAATATATGTCAAACTTGTTTACATTACTCATTATAGTAATTAGCTTATAATAGTAGATAAAACCCTTCAGGGCGGCCAACCCCCCTAAGCGGCCAAATATTCTCAGAACCGAGGGGTGACCGCTCAGAGGCTTCACTGTATATACATTCATGTATATATATGTGTGTGTGTGTGTGTGTGAAATTGTATAGTTTATTCATATAAAAGATAATAACAAATTACTAGTACTATAAAGAAGTGCTTAAAAATTGCTGGGAAGCCCTTTTATTACAGCTTCAGTAGGAATTTAGATTCTTTAAAGTATAACGCTTGACGAGTTATTACACATAATTTCAAGCAGAAAATTTACTTTGACTATTTTTGCAGGATTGGATTGGTGTGGAGTGTTACGGTCTTCTCTGTTACTACACGAAAGCTAATAAGACCGGGACCTACTGTTTGACGCCAATTCCGAACGGCTACGAACATCCATGCCCTAGTTGGGCTCGAACCCATGAACTCTGGAACCGAAGGTCAACGCTCTAACCATTCGCCATCGTTCGACTATTTTTACAGGATTGTAGGATATTTACTTTTCATTTAGAAAATCGTGTAAAATAGTGATAAAAAAAGGCTAGGACAGGAGAGGTAATTTTCTTATTCAGTATAATGTAAAAGATATATCAAATGGTTTTTTTTGCCAAGATCAAAAACAATGGTAATTACCGGTAAAGGTGCTTTTTCTATTTCAATGTTTCACGTTAAATTTTTCACCGTATTAATTATTTTTTACTTGTATCTCAACTTTCGTGTAATTTGTATCTCCCTCCGCACTCAATAGATGGCGAGTTACTCTATCTAGCTTATTTTAATTTTCTCTGGCCGAGTGTAAATTTGACTACTTTCTGTTGTGCTTACTCATTGTCAAGGTATCAGATTGAATACTTTTAATCAATCAACACTTTTTTTTTTTTCACATATGCATTGTTATGTGAACGATTTCCTCTAATTACAGCTTTTTTTTACTTTCTTTTTTCAGAAGCCGCTGTAAGCGTACTAAATTTTCGTTTGGCAACTTATTTTTCTTGATTCAATGTTTTCGATCCTTATTCGTTCGGAGGTTGAATTGGTGTATATTTTCACTTCTAGGTACTGAGTAAAAACCATCTTGACCGTGACCTTTGGAGATTCTAGAGATCTACGATCATTTACTACAGCAGTTTAATTTGAATCCCCGAACTCTTTATACAATAGTGTAGCGTCCTAACCATTCGACGAAATTATTACTGGGTATATTATTTCATTAAAACTAATGTACTCGTTCACAATTTGTAACATATAAGGTTTAAAACTTTTACTAATATGGGCATCTCGTATAGTTGTTTATCTATGACCCTCTTTTCTACCCATGAAAAAGCTTTACAGTTTTTATGGTTTTAAGAAATTTAAAGGTAGTATTAGAAATTAAGTTTTTTAAACGAAGTTGAAATTAATATTTTTTTGTCATTAACCAGAAAGTATTTACCAATGTATAATATCTAGTCAACATTTAGAACTTTAACCTTAGATTTTTCACAAGTTAGTGGTAATGTTCAATTATTTGGACATAATTTTATCACAGTATGTTGTGAATTTGTTTTGTATACTCATACATCTATAAAATTAGTGTCTAGCTAAAAATTACTGAAGATTTAATATATATATATATATATATTACAACTAATGTCCATCTTGTTTGGATTTGTTATGTTGACTAAGACCATCGTTAAACGGTATGTTATATTAAGAAAGTTTGACCAGACTTACTGTAACATATAAGATTAATATTAGAATTTTCCTATATTCAAAAGTGATTTTTTAACTTCGATACATTACATCGACCTTGTCCAGGTTTTGTCCAATTTACTACTGGACTGATAGTAATTTTAATAGTTACTCAATTGCGGGTAATAGTCTAGACCAGGGGTAGGCAACGCGGCGCCCGCGGGCGCCATGGCGCCCCCCATCGATTTTTAATGCGCCCTCGCTGGACTAATGTAAATGTATGATAGCCAGAGCGATTTACTTATTCTTGTCAAACGGCGATATACAGCAAGTAGTCAGTTGAGTTTAGGACATTCAAATGCAAGTTAGTGTTGTTGAAATCCCATCTATTGAAAAAAATCATTATCACATATCCCAAATATAAAATATACTGTTGAGAGTTTAAATTTGAATAACGAAAATTTTACTGCTACATCATATTTAGAAATTATAGATAAGCTAATAGAAGAGTTTTTTTTCTAGATTTGACGATTTTGCAGCATTAGAACCCGTTCTAAGATTTTTCATAAATCCATTCAATGTTACTGAAGATGATGTCCTTGAATTAGTTTGTGCATTTCAAGCTTCATAATATCGAAGATCTAGAATTAGAAATAATAAACTTGCAAAGTGATATTATTTTAAAAGCGCATAGTAATGATAAAATGTTTTGGAATTTAGTCGATGAAAATAAGTATCCTATTTTAAGGAAATGTACGCTAAAAATTTATTCATATTGTGCAACATACAATTGCGAATCTTTGTTCTCAAATATGAAAAAATTTGAGATCAATATACCGAACAAAGCTTAATGACTCACATTTAGATAATTGTTTAAGGACCGGGAACTCTAAATATTAGTCTAACTCATATATTTGTAAATTCATTAATAGGAAAGGGGAGATTATAATAAAAACCAGTGAATTACTAACGCCAATATAATGTAAAATATTTACTAATGTTTGCTAATCGTTGAACACCGAGAGCTGATACAGGCATAGTTGCTAAGATTGACATACCTATTATTACAAGTTCAAATACCATGAAAACAGAGAGAATCTCCCCCCTACATGCATATAATGCGCTTATGTCTAATCATAATACATTTACTTTAAGTATGTGCCCCATACCGTGATGAAGTCTACTTTTATTAACTACAAGTTAAAGATATCGAATGATGATTAGGAGTTTCTAGACAACTACGATCATTTACTACAGTTACTACAATTTTTTACTTACAATTTGAATCCACAAACTTTTTATACAGTAGTATAGCTTCCTAACCATTCGACGAATTTAATACTGGGTCTATCAATTCGTTATACTAATGTATTGGTTCACAATTTGTAATATACAAAACTTCTACTAGTATGTGTATCTGGTATAGTTGTTTACTTTATCTATAGATTACAACAGATAACCCCTTTTCTACCCATGATACAGCTTTAGTTTTTATGGTTTAACGAAATTTGACGGCAATATTATAAATTAGGTTTTTTAAACGAGTTAAAATTTTTTCTGATCTTTATCCCGAAAGTATTTACCAATGTATAATATCTCGACAAGATCTGGACCTTTAACTTTATATTTTTCACAACATTGTGGTAATATTCAATTATTTGTCTGAACATAATTTTATCACGGTATGTTGTGAATTTGTTTTGTATATTCACACCCCTAGAAAATTAGTGCCTCCCATAAATTACTGAAGATTTAAACAAAAAAAATTAGTATTACAACTAATGGCCATCTTGTTTGTTATGTTGACCAAGACCATAGTTAGATGGTATGTTATATTAAGAAAATTTGACTTGACATAGACTTATTGTAACATATGATATGATTAATATTAGAATTTTCCTATATCCAAAAGTGTTTTTTTGCCTACGATACATTACACCGACCTTGTCCAGGTTTTGTCCATTTTACTAGTGGTCTGACTTGAATTTAAATTTAATAGTTACCCAATTGCGGATAATAGTCTAGACGTTCAAATCTTAACACTAGAACGGCCAAGGCAGTCATTTTTACCGCAAATGAATTTTAATCTCGCATATCTCCCTTTTGTTTTCGCCTGTTTATCTAATAATTATTTACTTTTCCTAAATATTTATTAGTAATACAGAAAAAAAAATTTCAAATATTTTCGGTAGTTTAAAAAAAAAAAAAATCGTTGTATACCTAGAACGACCGGAAACGATCAAAATGACCACCGTCAGAAAAAGTATTTTTTTTTCAGTGAAAGTGATTTATAGACAAAGAATGCAAATATGGGGGAGGAGACTGCTGGACAACTGGTTTAGTTTGGTTGCTTCGAAAAATACTTGTCTAAATTGATTTTGCGCAAGCACCGTCGCGAAAAATACCTAGAAATACTGCTCGATAAGTGATTGTTGTATTAGTGAAGCGATACTTGAATCCATTACTTTTGTTTCAGAGTTATATAAACAATATTCGACTATAAATAATAATAATTATTATTATTTCATTTAAAAAGTCTTGTAGAACGATAGGAAATCGTTAAATCAATGCAAAATTTATCAACCGAAAATTCTGTTTCTGAAAATGACAATGAAAATTATATCGACAGTAATATTCCTCTTTATGCACACGAGTCTGATTGGAGCTTTGATTTCGATATTCAACAAATAGGTAATGTGCAACATGAGCGATATTCAACAAATAGGAATGAGTATTTCATCTTCTAGTTCTGCTAATGAAGTAGAGCATAATTCGAATACAGTGTGTAGAATTAATAATAATGCTCAAGTAAAAAACGTTATAGCAAAACATAATCGCATGTTACAAAAAGTACCTATGAAAGAAGAGTTCAACATACAAAAGCCGAACAATGACCGATTGGTTAAGGTGCTGGCCTTCAGAACTGGAGTTCGAATCCCACTGTGGCATGGATATTCGTAGCCGTTCAGAATCGGCTTTAAGCTGTAGGTCCCAGTCTCATTAGCCCTCGTGTTGCATAAAGTAGACTGTAGCACTCCAAACCAAACTCAACAGAAATAGTATTGACACTAATTCTGATGAAGAAATAACTACAAATGAAACCATAAGGTAAAAACATATCGCAAAATACTTGCAGTAGACGACCGATACATAATGTTTTGCGGAAAAATGCTGTTCATCTTAAGCTAAAAGAAAAATTAGCTTTGAAAATGTAAGTAGTGCTTTACGCTTTTTTCTAACTGAAAAAATTTTGAAACAGATACTACATTATACAGAAATTAAAGCAAGACGAAGATATTGATATAATAACTAGAAACTTTCCTTATATGAACTATATGCTTGCATTTCCTTGCTGTACATTCGGGGTGCCTTACGTATAAAAGGACTGTCGATCTATGCCTTATGGTCTAAAAAATGGGGAAGCAGATATTTTAACGAAACTATGTCACGAAGGAGATTTAGAGATATTTGCGATTTGCTGTCAAATCGACTAGAACACAAAGGTTGCTAAACGGTATGTTTCTGAAGTGGGGAACAATTTTATCGAAAGATGAAAATTGTTTATTGTGGTTTAAACCTGGTTTAACCATTACTATAAACGAACACTTTTTTTAACAAAAGCAAGGGAGTGCACCATAAACAGAGCAAAAAAAGGGGGGTGTCATATAACTACAAGAAAGCAAAAGATGAGCTTTACTCTAACAAAATATTTTCACATGAAGATATTACTTTAACATCATATCAGTGCAAAAAGTACAAAAATGTTCGTTTGCTAAGTACATTGTATAACAATGAAGATATTACTTTAACATCATATCAGTGCAAAAAGTACAAAAATGTTCGTTTGCTAAGTACATTGTATAACAATTTAAATGTGTCAGTCAATATCGTCAAGATTGACTATGAAGAGTAAAAGAAAGTAAAATGTTTTATTTTCCTGAAATCCTTTTTTAAAACGTATGTTTAATTTGCAATATGTCTTTAAACTTATTTCCTACAAAGATGCTTTTAATATCATTTCAGTTTTAAATATATTTTATAAATTGTTTGAGAGACCGGTCAAAATGACCGTTCACGGCCGTTCTAGGTATATTGAATCCGCTTCTGTAGGAGTGTTAATTCAAATATTCATGTATGTAAATTATATTTGGGAGTTATGATATGATCGTAAATTAATTGCAAGAGTTGGCAATTAATTTACAAATCATTGCGTGTAAATAAAGACAAACACACAAGAATATACATTTTTGCTACAAAAAAAACAAAGAAAATGAAAAGCAATTAGGATGATTATACATAAAACTGGATTTCAAGTCTAATTATTTCATTATTATTTTCAAGTCCTCAGCTTATATCGAAATTGTTAATCCTTCACACTTTATAAAATTCATAGACGTTTTCTGATGGCAATTCATGTATTTTGCATTGTCTAGAACCTTTCTTCTATTAAAAAAAATTACCTTTTTAATGTTTGATCTAAGCAATCTCTTTCAGCTCCTCGAGCACAGATCACATATTTCATACTTTAGGTAAAGTTGTAGTGATAATCTTATACGTTAACAAAATTAAATTGCTTTCTCTTTTAATCCTTTCAAGAATGATGCGACATGATTTTCAAAGATCAGATAATTAGCTTACCATATGTTCTCAGCAAATTTTTAAAGATTTTGGTAAAAGTGAAATCGCAATTATTCTTTTCTTTTATAACAGAATTGATGCATGCATGCAATGCTAATTATACGGTAATTTCTTCCATTGTTATTGAACATCTATAGTAAAGAGAGAACATGTCATCTTCCCACGGAATGTTCAGTTCCGTTATAGATGTGTTTCGTCCTTTGTAACAAATAGGAAAACAGACGCAGATAACTGTTTCGCCGCTACGTCCGAGCTGTAATATCAATCACAAGATGTCGATGGCTGAAATAGGACTAAGAAAGAACACAGTAAATATTTTTAGGGATTTTCTACGGCAAGGGATAAAAAACTGCTTTTCCTCTGAACATAATAAATATAATAAAACGAATAAAGTTTAGCGCAAGGGCAGAATTTAACTGTAGTGTGAAAACCAGTTACTTTTATACCACAGTAGACTCCGCTTAATGTGATCAGTTTGGGATACCGTGATTTTGATTATAAACGAATTCCAAAATTAGATAAATTTACCACAAATTTAATTCACACAAACTAAACTTCAAAATAAAATTTTAAAAACTCACCTTATATTTATGTACTGTAGATTAATTACCATTTAAAACATAAGAATTGTATACATAATAAAAAAATTGATCAATTGTTGGCTGTTTACAGTTTTTTCTAAGCTCATTTATAAATTTTTCGTAATCATGTTTTTTAAAATCATCGGAGAGGTGTTGAACTCCATGATTCAACACTTTCAATGGATTTCTCATTTCAGCTCTTGTAAGAGGTGGCTCAATATCAAGAAATTCTCCATCTGTCTCATTAGTTCCATCAGCCTGTTATAATGATTTAAAATTTCGATTTTATTTTAATGTTAAATCATTTTGCATTCTGGCTTCCGTATCGACAAACTGCATGTAAGCGCGGTAAACATAAAATGTAAATACGCTCCTTCTCAGTTCCAATAAAAATGTGCTGCCTTCTGCTTATCTGATAACCATTGACCACCCGCAAGGTGTGCCTATTTCTGCAAAATTCCAGGAACGTGTCGTCCCCACTCCTTTGTTCATTACCCATTTCCCTAGGTGAAATAGGGAAAATTTCTCAAAATTTCAAACAACATCGAAGGGAAAGAAAAGAATGGGTTCCTTCTGAATACATTGTAAATATTCCTTTGCCAGTTAAAACGAGGTTCGAAAACTGATAACAATAACCGATGTAACGATCACATAAAACGGTAATTTTATAATAATGTGAATAAGTAATATAAATGAATAGAGAAAATCGGGACCACGTGATTTCGATAACAAGCTATTGATAACATTAACCGCGATCACATTAAGCGGAGTCCAGTGTATTTTATGTAATATAGTTCGTCAGCTGTTGAAGGGAGAAATCCACTTCCTGATAAGTAAAATAACTGTGTGATTGACTTTAGAAATGATGAAAATGAAAAAATATTCAGAACTGCACACTTTAGGTCGCCGGAGGAATCAAAGGCCGATTGGTTAGGGTCCTGGCCTTCGGTACCGGAGTTCGAATCCCACTTTGCCATAGATGTTCGTAGCCATTCGGAATCGGTTTTAAGCTGTAGGTCCTGGTCTCATTAGCCCTCGTGTTGCAAAATACTAGACCATAGCACTCCAAACCAAAATAAATCGGAGGAATCAAAAGTTTTACACAAAATTAAATTTAAAAAAAATGTCTATTACTGAAAAGTAAATTTAAAGACACATCGTATGGAATTTAAATGGAAAAGGAAGATATCGCAACAGACACAGGAGACAGAAAAATTTTAAAGAAAAATATAAAGTAAAATCTAGAAAGAAAAAGCGAAAGCAGAGCTACCTGTCTGTTTTCTTTAAGAGTGGAATATAGACGTCAAGTATTTTATGAGGTAGTTTAGACCTTTAAGCAGAAGAGAAGATTCCAGGATAATAAAGATAAATGAAATGTAGCACTGGATTATCAATTATGGAAAGATCTCTGGAAAATCTCCAGAAGATTTTTTTTTAATTTCTGTAAGGAATAACCTAATATTCTGATAAACTTGAGTTTTTCGATTTTTGGTGAATGCCTTCGATCCCACAGACAGGAACTGTATTTGGTCATCGGTCTAATAAAATCCTTATACACAGTCTCCAATAAGTATTCGGACACCTGTGCAAATGACGATATCTGCGGTTCTGAGGTACGTCATGGCCTCCGTCGCTATACATGGTGTAGGAAACAGCATCGGCATTAGTCGCATGCAAGATGCAGCGCAGTTCGAAGCTCTCTGATTTCGAGAAAGGCATCGGGTATCACAAATGTGAACGATCCTTAAGGAACATATCTAGTTATCTGAAGTACCCAAAATCGACAGTGGCCTATGTGATTAAGAAGTGGAAGGTGAGCGGTGATTGTCGGAATGTGCCCCGAGTCGGCAAACCTACGAAACTGGGAGATAGAGACCGACGAGTGCTGTCAGAGAAATTCGGATGAACCGCAACCAACCGATGGCCCTCACCTGTAAGAAATTTCTACAGGCATCCGGGAGTATTGTTTCAATGAATACCATCCGTAAGGAAGCACATCTGCTTAGTTCTCATGGTCTTGCTGCTGCGCATAAGCCATTGATCACAAAGTCCAATTGCACTGCTCGGTTAATGTGGTGTAAAGCACATCGAAATTGGACAGCAGATCAGTAGAAATGGGTTCTTTGGAGCGACAAATCAAGGTTCACATTTTACGTTAAGATGGCAGGGTCTGGGTCTGGCATCTGCCTAGAGAACGTCTCATGTTTCGAGGTTAACCAACGCTTGATATGGTGACAATGGAGTTCATCCAATGGACTGGCCTGCCAAGATCCCAGACCTGAACCCTATCGAGAACCTATGAGACTAGTTGGATCGTCGAATTAAGGGTGTACTACCCGTAAAAAACCGGTGAAGGAACTTGTATGTCAACTCTAAGCTGAGTTGGCGACAATACCACTAGCTATAATACAAAGACTTATGGAAAGTATTCCCTGAAGGGTTCAAGCTGTAATTATCTCTAGTGGATGCTCTACCAACTATTGATTTTGAATAAAGTTAGTTTTTCTTTTCTATCACAGGTATCCAAATACTTATTGGTAGACAGTGTATAATAAAAGCTTCTACTTTACAGACAAGCAAATTGAATGTGAAAGTAAAAAAGAAAGGGAGCTTTTGGCAGCCTTTGATTTCGGCATTAAAGAGAGGAGACCGTTAATGTCTTCAACAGGTCACTCGAAATAGTTTTAAGGATAAATAAGTTTGGAAAACTTCATTGTAAAATGACCAACAATAGTAAACAATACGAAAGCGTGGGATTATATTCAATATGATTTCTAAATCTTAGCTAATCCTTATCACGCTCAGAATTACTATTAGCACAACTAACTAATGGAAAAATTACTAAAGCTAAGGTGGAAGAGAAAGACATTTTCAACATTTTAAAGGAGCGGAAATATCAAACTGTTGATTACAGTACCATGATTCATATGCTTCAATAGCATGTATGAGACTCAAAACTAATTATGCAAATAGGCAACAAATTGACCCTGAAATTAAACTTTCTGATAAAAATTTATCTGCTAATTTATTTGAGAGAAAAAGGTAATACATGGAAAGGTATTTTATGAGGTACTTTAGCTTGTAAGCAGGAGGATTCCAGGATAATAAAGATAAAGAGAACGTAACACAGGATTATCAATTATGGAAAGATCTCTAGAAGACCTCCAGAAGTTTTTTTAATTTCTGTATGGAATAGCCTAATATTCTGAAAACTTGCATTTTTCGATTTTGGGTGAATACCTCCGATACCACAGATAGGAACCGTATGCCATCATTGTTCTAATAAAATTCTTATACACTGTATGCCAATAAGTATTTGGACGCCTATGCAAATAATGATATCTACGGTCCTGAGGTACGTCACGGCCTCCGCCGGTATACATCGTGTACGAAACAGCATCGGCATTAATCGCATGCAAGATGCAGCGCAGTTCGGAGCTCTCCGATTTCGAGAAAGGTATAATTATCGGTATCAGAAATCTGGCCGATCTTTAAGGGACATATCTAGCGATTTGAAGTACCCAAAATCGACAGTGGCCTGTATGATTAAGAAGAGGAAGGTTAGCGATGATTGTCGGAATGTGCCCCGAGTCTGCAGACCAACGAAATTGGGAGATAGAGATCGAAGAGTACTGTCCAGAGAAAAATTCGGAAGAACCGCACCCAACCGACCGCCCTCATCCGCGAGAAGTTTCTACAGGCATCCAGGAGTATTGGTTCAATGAATACAATTCGTAAGGAAGTACATCTGATTGGTTTTCATGGTTTTGCTGCTGCCCATAAGCCATTGATCACAAAGTCCAATCGTGCTGCTCGGTTAATGTGATGTAAAGCACATCGAAATTGGACTGCAGATCGGGTGAAACGGATTCTTTGGAGAGAGGAATCAAGGTTCACCCTTTACCGTTCGGATCGCAGGGTCTGGGTCTGGAGTCTGCCTGAAGAACGTCTCATGTTTTGAGATTAACCAAGGCTTGGTATGGTGCCAATGGAGCTCATCGAATGGACTGGCCAGCCCAGATCCCAGACCTGAACCCTATCGAGAACCTCTGGGACGAGTTGTATTTCCAAAATAAGGGGTGCACTACCCGTCCAGAATCGATGAAGGAACTTGTTTATCTACTCCAAGTCGAGTGGAAGACAATACCACTAGCTGTAATACAAAGACTTGATGAAAGTATGCCCCGGAGGGTTCACACGCTGTAATTGTCTCTCGTGAAGGCTCTACCAATTATTGATTTTGAATAAAGTTAGTTTTTCTTTTCTATCACAGGTGTCCAAATACTTATTGGTAGACAGTGTAAATAATAGCTTCTACTTTATAGACTAACAAATTGAAAGTTAAAGAAATAAGAAAGGGAGCTTTGGCAGCCTTTGATTTCCGCATTAAAGAGAGGAAAAAGTGAATCAACGTCTTCAATAGGTCACTCGAAGTAGTTTTAAGAATGAATAAGGTTGGAAAACTTCATTGCAAAATGACCAACAATAGTAAAATATATGAAAGCGGGGGAAAATATTCAAAATAATTTCTAAATCTTAGGTAATTGTGCTAATAATAATTCTGAGTGTGGTAGGATTAGCTAAGGGAAAAAAATCCATAAGAAGACGGGGTGTAAGACAAAGACACTTTCAAAATTTAAAAGCAACGAAAATATCAAACTATTGATTACATTACCGTAATTAATATCTATCAATAACATGTATGAGACTCAAAACTAATTATGCAAATAGGAAAAAAAATTACCCTGAAATTAAAGTTTTTGATAAAAATTTATCTGCTGACTTATTTCAGAAAAAAAATGTAAGATACCAAAGGTTTAGAATTTGAATTTTACACCTAGTTGACAGGCAGTTTTCAAGAAGTTGGATCAATTAATATTGAAAGAGAAATGATAATCCACGGAAATAGCTCTCAGATGATTGAGTTCAATGCGAAGTCAATTAAAAGAAGAAAAATTATTCAAAGTTCAACGAATAAAGAGTATTAAAATGAACTTACAATTGACCACGAAAAGAGTCTGAAGTTTGTTTCAAGGGCCCTCTAACAGGATATTCCGTTTAAAATTTTTGCATTTGAATGGCGAACATTAATCTCTCTCACTCAGACATTTAGAAAAGATCTTAGTTCCTTGCCCTTCAGGCTCCTTTCGAAAATAATTCAAATACCAACAAGAATATACCGGATTTCCTTTACCATTTGAATATTTTTAGTTCTAGTTCTTCGTTTCTCTTAAATGGAAACTATTGTTCGCATTTAGTGTCTCGTTTAACAGCTCTGAGCTCAATCAGATGAAGAACTACTATGTTTGTTAAAGTTCAAATTTTAAAGCTGATCTAAGTAAAACAAAAGGTAAAACACATTTAATATCTTGTGAAAAAGAATTTCAAAAAACAGAAAATTCTCGATTAGGAGGATAAGATGAAATCTTATGAGGAAGGTTTAGTTTGGTTTTAGAGTGCTACGGTCTACTTTTTGCAACACGAGGGCTAATGAGACCGGGAACTACTGCTTAAAGCCGATTCCGAACGGCTACGAACATCCATGCCATAGTGGGACTCGAACCCACGAACTCCGCTTCGGAAGGCCAGCACCTTAACCATTCGGCTATCATTCGACCTTATGAGGAAGAATAACTTGAAATAATTTTAGGAAAGACAGAAGCGCTTTGAAAAAATTAAAAAATATGGTAAAAACTCAAAGCAATACGATTGGAGTATTCATTTACAAAAGAAAACTGAAGAATCAATATAATTTATGACAGAAGAAATGGTGTTAGCCCATAATGACATAAGGCATTGTAAACCAACAAGGTAAAAACAATCCTCTATAAAACTAATAAAAAAATGAAACTAGTTATAAGCAATTTCAAATTAATGCATATAAATATCACTCCGAATACTCAGAAGATTACATATAGCAATATATATAGTATTCGATGGAAACGACCATTATAAACAAAAGCGATCTGGTTTAGACACTCTTCAATTCAAAATGTGAAATTTTCACGTAAGCTCTTGGCAAACCAATCTATTTTACTGTTAAAGGGCACATTACTAAATAAAGACTTTACGTCAAAAGAAATTATTTTGTGCCTACCTGGCCAGCTTGAACTTACGAAATATTTTAAAGAAATCA
Organism: Pardosa pseudoannulata; assembly: GCA_032207245.1. NCBI lineage: Eukaryota > Metazoa > Arthropoda > Arachnida > Araneae > Lycosidae > Pardosa > Pardosa pseudoannulata. Next base: position 68,092,750 of record CM063506.1, on the reverse strand, counting down.
AACTGAAGTAGTAAAAGAATTGTTACACATAAAAAGTGAGAAAGCAGAAATCAGGTGCTTCACGAGATTGTAATAAGCAGTATTACAATTGCAAACAATGGATAAGATAAGTGTCTTAGGAAGAGTATAAAACCGGGCACAGTAAGAGACAAAACTTATCAAATACCAATTATTGTGAGAGATAATAAGTGATAATTTGATGGCAGATTTAGTTAAATTTAAGTTCATTACAGCTGGAGTCAGTACGAATTTAACCTAAAGGAGTCTTATCAGTAAGTTTTTGGGATTTTTCGAGATAAATGGATACATCGATCTGAGTCTTACTTTACTAGTAATGGTAATAGCTAAACTTCAGTCAGACTAATTATTGACATGCATTCTAGAAGAACTACTGCAATTACGTTTCGAAATTAACAATCAGTGTTAAAATAAGATTCTAGTAGATTGTTTAATTAGAAATTAAAAAGCTCTTATTAAAAATACAAGATTCAACCAGATCAATTAATTTATGGAGAAAAAGAACGTCCAAAAGAAAGAAATAAAATTTCATATCAAAGCTGATTTTCATTTACAGAAAAGCAAAAACGTGAACAATAAGATTTCTACTGAAGACAGATAAAGGACTATAATTAGGAGTATCGAATGATTACGAAGATCAGAAAACTTGTTGAGAAATGACTTACTCTTCGAAGAAACAGGGAGGACATTTAACAAAAATCCTTTTCACTCAAATCAGAATTATGTACGAATTCAAGAAACTATTCTTCCACTAATATTCCTAAATACTAAAAATGGTTTATCAATTTTTGTTTATTGTTTTATTTCTTTAACTTTTGATCTTAATTTTGTTTTGCACTTTTCCACCTCTGGAGACAGTTAAGTGCCCTACCTTAATACGTGTTTATTTGTATGTGATACTGCCTCAGTCCATGACAATAAGACTGATTTTCTGTCTCGTCGCTTAGTCTAAATTTTCAGCCACCGAGTTCTTAGCAATGATATTCCCTCGTAGCTGCAAAACAGATCTGTTTTTAGTCTTTCTGTTTGGGACATCCTTATATTGGCATTTATTACTTTATTCTGTAAAAGAATTTGCTTTCTTGTATAAATGTGTATAAACCTATCTTAAAAATATTTTGAGTGGTGATAGTCTGGAGCTCATTGTTGGGCTATCGTCATTCACAGAACTAAAACTATGAGAATTGCTTGTTTCCTAGTTGTCTTCCTAGAGAATATTTATCATCAGATGGCATCTTTGGGATGTCCATTGTATGGTCTTAGCCATATAAATCAACCTCATTTTCTTGTTTTCCTTTATCCATCTTTAAATTCGACTATCAATGAAAATGTTTAAGATAAATATTTTCAAATTGCTCTTCCAAGAAGAAATGCCTGTAAAAGAGAAAAAATTAAATTATATTACTAACAGTGCTTTGATCTATTATCACATTGGAATAAATACAAATTTAGTTTTATACTGTAGAATTAAGCATTAATACATTTAGCTATCTTCTAGAAACAATTTGTATAATATAGAGTACCTCCCTCAAGTTTTCCACAGTTCTACTAGAAATAATTTGAGTACAAGTTTCTTTAAGGTATCCGTCTACGTTCGGAGAACTTTTCTTTAAACGTAGAAACTAGTTAGTGTTTTTAAAATTTTACATTTATTTTTTATATTATCATGGAGAATTGCACTTAAAAAATTTATTCCTGTAGAAGTTTATATAAAATTTCCAATAAAGAAAGTTTAGTAAAAAAATCTGATTTTTTTCAAAAGGTCTAATTTTTTAATAAATTAAATTATTTCAATATTTTTTTATGCAACACATTTCTTATATACTGGACTAGTGAATCTCCTAAAATATTTGCTTAATTTACATTTGGTAAAACATTTTGGTCCTTCAAAATCATACACATTGAATTTTTAAATAATTTTCATTACCTTTATTTCTAACTATGAGTGTAACATCATTAAAAATTATCCAAATTTAAAGATTTTAGGTCATTTACTAGTAAATACTATCAAAAGCATTCATAATAATTTTCAACAAAATATTTTAAGAACTTTTTGAGAAATCACATTTCAAGTTTCAACATTTTATTAAAAATACCGTTCTGAGAAAAATGCATTTGAAGTTTATGAAAGCAACTTTAACTATTAAAAAATTAAAATACATGTTTAAAATTTCCCACACTTTCTTGCTTCAAAACTTTTTAATTGCCAAGTTGCTAATTATTAAAAAAAAAATACTAGAAAAATGTTTAAACTAATCTTTATGAAAATTTAAAAAGTTTGTCCAAAAAATGCTCTTTAAAAGTCTTTAAATTCATAACTTCCGGTTCCGAAGTAGCTACTTCCGTTTTGTTTTGACAGCTGTAACTTTCCTTTAAAATGCCGTAGACATAACAAAAACAGATTTAGAAGCCTAAAAGTTGAAATTATACAATAGAAATAAAAAGATTATGATTTTTGCAAAAAAATGACGTTTTTAACGTAGACGGATACCTTAAAAATTTTTCAAAAATGTGAAGATTTTGAGATTCAATTTTTTCTTAAGATTATCTTAAAATTTTTTGAGGTATATTGAATTTCTTAAGGTGAATGAAATTTATCTTAAGACATTCTTAAGAAAATTATCAGAAAATTTTCAGAGTAACTTTATCTGTAAAATATCTTAAGAATTTTTTCAGAGATACAAATTTTTGAGATATTCTTCAAAAATTATCAGTCAGAATTTAAAAAGTAGTTTTAGTATGTTAAAAGATAAAACTTAAAGTTTTTTGCCTTTTAATACTGTGGTATCATCAGCAATTATGCAAATTACAATACTTCTATTTGTGTTTTTTTTTAAATTGATACACAAATTTTGATTACATTAATATTGTTTTAAAAGGATAGTAATTATAACTTTTTAATCATTTTTCCAGCAAATATAACAAAATAATCTGGTAATAAAGCCTGTATTCTTAATTTACTCATTAAAGAGGTTGATGGGATGCGCTCAGTGTGAATTAACCAAGGGTAAACCCAATCCTTTTCCCCTTTGGTCAGTTTTCAGATAATTTAAAGTAGTTAATTCTGTTCTAACTATGATTAACACTGATCTATAGTTAAAAACAAAAGTATCACAATCTGATATTTGGTCACTTGTGAATAAAATACTGTTCTAAAGGAAACCTTGATCTCACAGAGAAGTTTAGCTTTAACCCACTTTTGTGAAAAAGAAAGTTGATAAAATCTAAATTTAATATCCAAAATAAAATTAACATGTTGATTGTAATAACGTTTGATGTAATTCGTATGAACCCGAGTATGATAAACTGGACAAAAACTGACCACTCTTCCAATTGATAACATTGAGCGGTTATCCACCAGACGACTTAATCAAAGACTTGCGGGCACAGTTGCACGTTTGCTAATTAACCCTGCAATAAGTTAACCCCTGCACATACAAATAAAAAGAAATTTGATCTATCTGAAAAATATATTAACTGCTTTAATAGTATTTAGTTCTGGCTCAACTTTAGAATTGGATAACGTTACAAAAGGTAAGAGACATTTTGCAAGTAGATAAGGCTGGTTACACACACGGCGGATTTTTCAGAGCGGAAAATTTACTGTCATCGCCATTCCAATAGTAGTTCATTGAAATAAACTAGAACTTTCACATTAGCCGGAAAAAAACGATCGGTTTATTTGCCGTCGACGGTAGCTCTGCAGCCATCTGGTGGCACTGGAGCTCAGCGGAAGATTATCCGTTGTCTCAACTAGAGGTCTGTGCGACCGAGTGAACGTTTGCACACACAGCGGTTTTTGCTAAGACTTTCATTGTACTTTCGTTGTGAATATAAATAGTTCCGTGAACAAGAGCGTTGTACAAGAGAGACCTGATTTATGGGATAAAACTGGAAATTTTTAAGGACAGAAACGCTACTCGTAAAGCTTGGCATGAAGTTTGCCTTGGATTTCAATAAATTGGAAGAAAAAGAGAGAAATGAATTTGGTAACCATATTTTCTAACATACCTATACACTCAGTGGCAGAATACTTTTTAAAAGTCTGCAGAATAGTGCGAGACTAAACATTTTCGTATTTCTGCTTATTAATTAAACATACCGCTTTGCATAACTGTTTGCTATAGAATTAAGGATTGTAAATATTTTTAGAATTTAAACATAAACTGTATAAATACGAATTGTAAATTTTTAGCGCAAGATCAATCGATATGAATAAATTTTGATTAGTTTAGTAAATTTATTCATATCGATTGATTTTAAATTTTTATACACTGTAATAACATTTACGGGGGGTTTTAACCAAGGGGGCAGAGCCCTCCTTGGTTAAAAAACTTTTCTGATAACTCAAATATTTAAAAAATTAAAAAGTACTAACCCTTCAATGTTCTTTGAAAATTTAAAATAAATATCTGCGGATGTTTTATTTAATTTTATTTCTGGTTTATCTTTTGAAATGAAATTTTTAATTGTTTTGTGTGTTTAAATTCAGGAAATATTTTAATATTAAAATCAAAAATAATGAATTTTTAATGTTTTAAAATTAACAACTAATTAATATTCAGAAAAATAATGTGAACAAACAAAATTTGTATTAATATAAATATAATTTTTTCGCAATTTTACCCTTTTTTGCCATTAATTGCAACGCTAGTATATTATTTCACCATAAAATAAAGTAATTCAGCTATTTTATTCATGCCGAAAATCCACTCCCGCTATAAACGTCAGCCTTCCGATAACTCCAATCGAAGGTTTGGTTTGGTTTGGAGTGCTACGGTCTACTTTTTGCAACACGAGCCAATCGAAGGAGTTGGCGCGGTTGGCACCATTAAAAAATCGCCAAAAATAGGAGGGGGAACCCAGTTCTTAAGTAATCCCATTGATTACCATTACTGCTGAACCTTTATACTAATTAATTGACTTAAAAGAAAACCAAAATTCAAAGTTCATGGTTAATCAAAGTAAAATTCTTTCTATCCAATACATATGTCAAAGGGCAAATTAACCTCTACATATATGAATAAAGTAAGCGTTGACAAGTCCGTACAATACCATTTAATTTGGCTCAATGATGAACGTTCTTGTACAAGCTAAAAAAAGGGGGGGCGTTTTATTTTCGGATTTACATTATTATGACATTTAATAAGATTGATAAATGGTGTTCGAGTACAATAATTTACTAATAATGCTATAAAATAATATTATACTGCTCGCCGCAGAGAGTTCTTGACATCTCTGTATATCAAGGTGTTAAGGTATATTAACCCTTTTAAAAAGGGAAGTTGAGTAACAAAGATCTTAGGGGCAACACGTGCACAAATGTGACCTTAGCAGGTGGTGACTTGCAAAAACTGAATTCACAGACACCGCGGAATGCTTATTTTAATTAAATCCAACGGACAAGTTTATGAGCGGCGCATTAAGATGCAGTATACAGGGATCACGTAAGCCCCAGAGGTCAGGGCATGCAACTTGAATTTGTTTCCAGGAGAAATCATTGTAAGTCACTGCGATGTATCTGCGGGAAGATCCTAAATGCTCGTAGAAAGCAAATAACGCTCCAAATATGAGATATAAAGAACTTTAAACACGAGTCTTTCGTCATCAGTGATCGGCTGTCATTTTAAAATCCACCATTGCATGTACTTCATAAAAAAAATCTTCGTAATTGTGATGAGGCGAATTAGATCAGTAATATAATTGATTAATTCATACGAGAAGTAAAATGCTTGGGATATAAATCTGACGTCATCACATCTTTTGTAAAAGGGAGAGGGCAATAAAAGTTATTTCAACGGTTTTTTCATCTTGTGCGGGATTCTGATCCCAGTCCACCATTAGAATTGCGTCTCCGAACATGACACTAAATAAGAATGTACCTTTCAGTTAAGATTTATGAATCCCTAAGGGACAGTGCCCAATTTGAAGGGATAAGGTATTTTCACGCTGGCGGTTTCAAGGCGGGGTTAAGAATACCAATTAGATTTAGACAACTATACCGATTGGACGAAAAGAAGAAAGAGGGGATAAAGATGAAATTAATATAAAATAAGAAAAGTCTAGAAAGAGACGGGGTGTTCGAGAGTGGAGTCGGATCAAGGAGAGCAGAAAAGTCAGAAGTCGGAGGAGAAGATTGTGACAGTGAAACTTCGGGGGTCCAAGGAGAATAGCCTTTAGTTCGACAGAGACTCCGGAAACGTTTGGAACATCTCGTGGCTGCCAGCAGTGTTCCTGTATCAAATATTACGGCCGCACCTCAAATACTCAGAAGGAAGCACCTGACCAGACCGACAGAAAATTGAAATTTTGCTACCACACATACCCAGTCCTGATTAGCTCTCAACCAGCAGTGTTTTTGGCACACTATACTACATGACGACCCAGCTGCCGTTCCTGTCTCAAGAATGGAGGTCACGCTTGTTCATAGTCCCCGCGATTAATGCCTCAACTGATGCCGGTGTCATCTACCGCTGCCCGTAAATGTGCGGCTCCGTTTCCCTCAATTTCGTCAGACTAAATCATGCGACTGGAGGCACCGTCTCTCGTATTTATATAAATTATTAATGGTTAAAGGCTGCTTCCTTAATACTATGCTGATTGTATAGGTATGAAATTGTAAATAATGAATATAAGTATTTAAATGTTAAGTTTCAGAATAAAACCTTAATCATTTTACCCAAGCACATAATATGGATTAGAGCTATAAGTAGCTCAGTGTTATGAGTATGTGTAGTAAACAATACGTACATTGTAACAATAACTTTTTCCATTTAAATGTCAGCATATAAAAATATCAGAATTAAAAAAATTACTTGTACGCTAATTAGAGTATTATTTGTGTATTACTTTACGGGCTTTTTTTTCTCAAATCTATTTTGTTACTGATATCCATGTGCTATAAGCAAATACGACATTTCCAGTATAAATTTGCTTAAATTTGCGGAGAAGACAAGTGCACTGCAGGAATACAACTGCCCTAACATTTAATGTAGATGCACTCACTATGAGTACACTTATTTTTGGAAAATTCTGGCACTGCAACCGACTTCCAACTTAGTAATACAGGGTAACATAAAAAATGGCAGTTCCTGCATTGTAAAAATATTTAAATACACCGGCACATTTGCTACACTACCAATAAGTATTTGGACACCTAAGCAAATGACAATATCTGCGGTTCTGAGGTACGTCACGGCCTCCGCCAGTATAGCATCGGCATTAGTCACATGCAAGATGCCGCTCCGATCGGAGCTCTGATTTCGAGAAAGGTATTATCGGGTAAAGGTATTATTGACCGATCCTTAAGGGACATATCTAGAGATCTGAAGTACCCAAAATCGACAGTGGCCTAAGTGATTAAGAAGTGGAAGGTGAGTGGCGATTGTCGGAATGTGCCCCGAGTCGGCAGACCAACGAAGCTGGGAGATAGAGACCGAGGAGTGCTGTTCAGAGACGAACCGCACCCAACCGATGGCCCTCATCCGCTAGGAGTTTCAACAGGCATCCGGTAGTATTGTTTCACTGAATACCATCCGTAAGGGAGCACATCTGCTTGGTTTTCATGGCCCATAATCCTTTGATCACAAAGTCCAACCACGCTGCTCTGTTAATGTGGTGCAAAACACACCGAAATTGGCACGTATATCAGTGGACACGGGGAGACAAATCTTTGGGAATTCTTTGGAGAGACGAATCAAAGGTTCACCCTTTATCGGATGGCAGGTTCTGGCGTCTGCCTGGAGAACCTCTCCTGCCAGAATTCATTGTACTAACAGTCAAGTTCGGCGGAGGTAGAATTATAGTCTGGGGTGTTTCTCCTGGTATGGACTTGGACCCTTGGTCCCCATTCCTGGTAAGCTCAACGCCTATGTCTACTGCACTATTTTCGATGATAATGTTTTTATGTTGTGGCAGTTTTCACGGGATGGACCCCTGTTACTTTCAGGACGACAGTGCCAGTTGTCATGTTTCGAGGTTAACCATGGTATGGTGCCAATGGACTAGCCTGCCCAAATCCCAGACCTGAACCCTATCGAGAACCTCTGGGTCGAGTTGGATCGCCGAATTAAGGGATGCACTACCCGTCCAAAATCGCTGCAGGAACTTGTATGTCTACTCCAAGTCGAGTGGAAGGCAGTACCACTAGCTGTAATACAAAGACTTGTGGAATGTATGTCCCGGAGGGTTCCCGCTGTAATTGTCTCTCTTGGAGGCTTTACCAACTATTGACTTTGAATAAAGTTAGTTTTTCTTTTCTATTACAGGTGTCCAAATACATATTGGTAGACAGTGTATAAGTAATTACGACATTTCAAGTATAGATTTGCTTGATTTGCCTATCTAAAAAAAAAAAATCTAAGGCACAAACCTATATGTACAAGTGTATCAATATAAATATATTCTAAATGTTTTAATTAAAAATAACCGATACATATTTATAAAAAAACCTTCAATAAGGCTTTATGCGTGAAGCTATTTTAAATTGAACCTTTATAATAAAACTATCACATTATTACAGTAAATGTTCCTACCTAATTTACTCTTACGAGTAAATTTATAAACATACTTGGATAAGACAGGAAGTATTAATCCACATTGTAAATTTTTAAATTATAGATATTCGAAAATCAGGCAGAGTACTTGTAGAACTGCCCTCTATCTTAAGGAGAAAAAAAACTGCGCTCCGAAAAAACGTAAAAATTTGTACATACCGGTGTGTTTTTAGCCGTCCCTAGGTATGCTGAGTGCTTATGGGTTAACAACATGCATCATTTCTCTTTCGTTACTTCTTAATAAAAACTGTTAATCATCACCACGTGCACTTAGCACAGTTTTGTGTTACTTCTAATCACTTTTAAATTACTGATTAACTTAACCCCTTAAAGCACGAGTTTAGTTTAGAAAAAATTATAAAATATGACATATTTTCTTCACAGAAAAGGGATATATAGGTACAATGTAAGTTATTTTTTGCAATTTCAGTTTTGGGGGTGATTACGGAGCTTGGAAAGAGTAAAAAGTATATAAAAAAATTGTTATACAAACAAAGTAAGCGATTTTATTACATGCTTAATTTGAATTTCGTCCGTGTCAGACACGGGCAAATGCGTTAAGGGGTTAATTTTATAGTTCATGAGTCATAATAAATTTCAGACTGAAAACATCAGCTTATTAGATTGTAAATAACATAAAATTTCATTCGTCCATTTGACTCATTCCCAGTATTAACACATTATGTGCGGGTACATTTCCTAGCGGAATTGTACCGGGAGCGGGCGTTTTGAGGGTAAATTTAGTTATTCAGTTAAATCTTAAAAGATCGAAAATTATTTAATTTTTTAACCAACTTTTCGTATTTTATATTGAAATATATAAAAAAAATATATAATTAGCAATATATAAATAACAACCATAAGATTTTTGTAAACAAAAATTTTTTAGTGGATAAATTTATAATAGTATCGTAAATATGAAAAATCGAATAGAAATAATAGTACAGTGGACTCCGCTTAATGGGATCGCGGTTAATATTATCAATCGCTTATTGTTATCGAAATCACTGGGTCCCGATTTTTTCTATTCATTTGTATGTTATAAATATCGCTTTATGTGATTGTTACACCTGTTAATGGGATGAGTTTTCGAACCTCATTTTAACTGGCAAAGAAATATTCACAATATATTCAGAATAAACCCATTTGTTTCCTTCCCTTCGCTGTTTGAATTTACGGGATTTTACCTCTTCAACCTAGGGAAATTGGGAATGAACAAAGGAGTGGAAAATTACACGTTCCTGGAATTTTTCAGAAATAAGCACACCCTGCTGGTGGTCAATGGTTGTCATATAAGAAGAAGGCAACACATTATCGGAACTGAGAAGGAGCGTATTCACATTTTATGCCTTGCTGGCGGCTTACATGCAGCTTGTCGATATGGAAGCCAGAAAGTGAAATGATTTATCATTAAAACAAAAGATCGAAATTTTAAATCGTTTTGACAGGTTGATTATGATCACGAACAATTTATCAAGGAGCTTTCTTAGAAAAATTTGTAGACAGTGAACAATTGATCATTTTTTTAATTATGTATACGATTCTTATGTTTTAAAATGTAATATACAGTACATAAATGTAAGGCGAGTTTTTTCATTTCATTTCGAAATTTAGTATGTGTGTGTGTGTGGGAGGGGTAAATTTATCTAATTCTGCATATCGTTTATTGTTATAAAAATCACGATGTCCCAAACTGATCACATTAAGCGGAGTCCACTGTAGTTTTAAAAAAAAAATTTTATACAATGCATTTTTCGGTACACTTAATTTTTTCATTTTTTATTGATTCACTTTTTTTCCCAACTCAATCTGTTCACGAATCATGTACTCCCTTGTACATTCTTTATTACATTTTTCTTTTTTTATGCTATAAAATTTCCCGATACGGAACTTCAACACTTTACCCCTAATCGTTTCAGGTATTCCCCCACAGTTTATATACGTCATAATGGTTTGGTTTTGGTTTTTGGAGCGCTACGGTCTACTTTTTGCAACAGAGGTCTAGTGGGACCGGGACCTACAGCTTAAAGCCGATTCCGAACGGCTACGAACATCCATGCCACTGTGGGATTCGAACCCACGAACTGTGGTTCCGAAGGCCAGCACCCTAACCAATCGGCCATCGTTCAGCAACGTCATAATGAAATTTTCCTTTACAGAGTTGAGATTATTTTAAAAGGAGGTGCAGAGACATAACTAGGTCGAGACACTCATATGCCACCATTGGGCACATTAATCTTGGGGACGCAGAACTGTATTGAAAATGAGGTCCTAAAGGGGGCGATTCACCTAGTGTGGAAATAAGGAAATGTTGAAAAATAACTTTATTATAAAATCTGACTTTATTTATAAAAAAAGTGCGTTTTAAAAAATGTAATAAATTTTCATATTTCTTTAAAATGCTCTAAAAGACTAAACTTGTTATAGATTCTTACAAAACGTCTACCAAGTACTCCTAATATGCGTTAATATAAATATGGTTATCCGTTTTCAATTTTGATTTTATTGAAATATATTAAAAATAAATTTAAATTTATAAGTTTGGTAAAAAATAAATAAAAAAAATAAACGTACAAATATAAAAATAAATTTCCCCGGTCTGTTCAAAAATATTTTAAGTATGAATAAGGTAAAAATAGAAGAAAAAATTAAATATTAATATAATAGAAAATTTTAATTAAAATATTTTGTGAGTTCATTCTAAATACATGTTATAGCAAAATAAGTAAATATATAAAAATAAACATGTTTATATATTTCCTCATTATATTCGGTGCTATATTGTGTACTATACTGTGCAGTTTTTTTTTGGGGGGGAGGGGGGCACGGGTGCCAAAACACCTAGTTATGGCCCTGAGGTGGTACAGAGCTAGAAGTCATAATAGTCCTACAGCTAATAGCTTTTTGAGATATGTAAGTATAGATGCCAAGATTAAACTAGAAATAACCCTTGGCATGCGGGTATACTTCACCGCCAACTTACGCGTGCAGCAGGCGTTTTTTTGCGTGAATCACGCGAAAGTTTAGTTATTCAGAAAAATCGCAGTAAATCGAAAACCAGTTTGTTTTTATGAACGAGTCATTTTATTTTACACTTTAATATACACTGTATGATTAACAAAAAAACCAACGTTTTTGTGAAATCGCAAAAATAAACGATTTTTAAAATTAAAGTCCGGTAATCTATCAGCGCATACTTCTTCATCACTATTTTTGTCACTTCCGCTCATTTTATCAATTTTGTATTCAACAATAAAAAACCAAGCTTCAAATTAACAAAACACGACTTGTACGTTCTGGAGCTAGGAATTCTCTTGAAGACGAAATAACGCAACAAAAGACCGAGTAACTCGACAATTATAGCTTGTGGAAAGAAAAATGCAAAGCGTTGCAAGGCAGCGCATATAACACGTATACAATGTCACACATACATGTAATTATACGTATTTAGTAGATTTGTGGTGGTTAGCGGGTATCCACTACAAATCTACTAAATACGTATTTTTACGTGACCCGCGCTCCAGTGACAGACTGCAAAAAACGTAAAAATACGTTGCCCGCACGCGAAGTGTTAAGTAATTTGAAGCCTTAAGCCAGTGATTCTCAACCACTCTGTTGCGGCAGATTTGTGTAAAGCCAAATTTTAGAAATATATATTTTACAAGTGTATATTTTTCGATTTTTGTTTTCATAAAATTGACCATTTGCCAACATTAGGAGAGAGAATTATTCATTATTTCCCAAATTTAGATACAACATTTGATTGGGTTCGTAAACCATTTGTGATAACAACCGTATTTGAATTAACTTTGAAGAGGAAGAACAAACTTCGCTTTCTGATAATCTAGATTTAATTTTAAAATACTCGAAAGAATCAATGAATTCATTTTAGTTTAACATTTGATGCGATTATCAGATATTATGGTAGCCAAAAAAGCTTTAAAAATATTATTACAACTAGCATACAGCCCATTATATAACGGAATCAGTAAAATTAATTTTTTATAATTGTAAAGTGCCCTCTGAGGCAAGTAAAAAAAAAAAATGGTTTGTTTTTTGGCTTAGAATTATCTGGTACACGCTCAATAATTTATCTTCATACTCGTCTAAAGTCTCCCCTGAATGGAGTTTAGAATCATTTTACAATTATGCTGACTAAACATATTCGTTTTAAACTTTACTCGCTTTGAATTTTGCTAACCGCGTTTACACGAGTCAAGTAAACGGTCAAGTAAAGTAAATCCGTGCATGCGTAGTTTATCGTGTTTTACTTGACTCTTCTATAGAGAAAGTGCATGTTTGTACACAAATATACAAGTGCTCACTACAACTCAACTTTTTCGCTAGCAAAACATTGCTCGTTTTCCTTGTATCTTATGAGCTTCGATATGAATCACGATTACAATAAAACTAAATTTTATTTAAGGAAAGAAGAAGAAAACATCAGAAACTAAGCAAGTAATTCAAAATAAATTTTTTTAAACTTACAAAATTATATATATTTTTAAATTAAACACTTCACACAGTACTATTAACTATCATAATCAAAGTTAACATAATCAAAGTATAACTACTTTGATTATGTTACCAGGCACAATAAACTATTACATAAATCAGAATCTAATAAAAATGTACAAAACCTGATCATTGTAAGAACAAAAAATAATTACATTTATAGGTGCAGTACTTCTCACAGAAGAATAGAAAATACATTAGATATGAAAAAAAACTTAGT
>CM063506.1:68002766-68079342 GCA_032207245.1 Pardosa pseudoannulata | reverse complement strand
AAACTTAGTAATAAAAAGATTCTTAGACTGTAATTTTATATTATCTATTACATTACAGAAAAGTTAACGTTTTATTACCATTCTGAAAATGTTTGCTGCAAGGAGTCTAGTCTTGCCCTTTCAAAGCTTTAATCCAAAGCATTCGCAATGTAGAATCTGTAGGAGAGCAATAAAATCCTATATTTTCACCTTTTTTGAGACACTTAGTACAGCCATACGTACAATAGCTTGTTACCATTTTCAGATAATTGAGAAAATTAAAACCTCAATAACAAGCACAATCCGTAGAAAATTCAAATGTTTTGCTGACGAAGAAGTTGAGCTGCAATTTTTGCTGCCCTTGACGTTATGCGCACATTCTCTATAGCTTGAATGAATGCGTTTACACGTAGTCAAGTTGCGAGTCAAGTAACTTGCCTCTAAACAAGAACTATTGCACATTTAGATTTCAAATTTTCGCGAAAGTATATTATAATGTTATAAGGATATCCCATATAGTTTTGAGAGCATTTAATTAATTATATTTTCCTTTAAAAAAAGGGGAAGATTTTTTTGGTATTTACAGAATATAAAATGCAGTTTCCACATACTGTTTTAGCTTTATCGGAAAATTCATTCTCCTAGTGTAAAATTTATGATACCTTTTATTACGCAGGTGTTTAATTTAGCAGATGTTCTGTGTGTGGAATGTTCAGGAAAGAATAGGGCTGATATTAAATTGATTATTTAGAGGAGGTGATTTTAAGATATTTAGTAATGCATTTAGCAGGAAATAATTTTTCCATAATATTCCCCTGGATACAAGAGGAAAAATTTCCGGAGAAAGTGTACAACTTTTTTTAAATTGAAAATATTCAACAAAAAAAAAAAATAAATAAATAAATAAGTATGCAAAATATGCAATATAAAGTTATGTTTCAACCCATGCTTTCAGAAATTGTATACACACATTAGAATCATTCTAATATTCCCTTTTTTTAAAACTAAATTTTATAAATTATGCAATAATCTTTGTGAATATTTATCAGCGTTTTAGCATTTATTAAATTCTTCAACTTAGCAGTTAAAAATAAGTAATATTTCATTTTATGTTATTTTATGCATCTGTTCAGCGGATAATGTATCAGCGAAATTTTTAAAACACGCACTTTACTGAAAAAAAATTTCAAAAATAAAGTACACATAAGAAAATGTTTAAAGTGGTATATAGATCTAATGTTCAAAATTTCAAGCAACTTAGTAATGAAAAAAGGTTAGGTAAGCCGAAAAGCAACAAAAATTCTTCAATTTGTTGCTGCTTAAGGTATCCGTCTATGTTCGGAGAACATTTTTTCTTTAAACGTAGAAACTAGTTCATGTTTTTACATTTTTAGATTTATTTTTTATATTATCGAAGAGAATTGCACTTAAAAAATTTATTCCTGGAGAAGTTTTTATAAAATTTCTAATAAATGAAGAAAAATTATTAAAAAAAATCGGGGTTTTTTTTCAAGAGGTCTAGTTTAATAAATTATTTCAATATTTTTTGATGCAACACATTTCTTATACACTGGACTAGTGAATCACCTTAAATCTGTGCTTAATTTACATTTGGCAAAAACTTTTGGTCCTTCAAAATCATACACATTGAATTTTTAACGAATTTTCATTATCTTTATATCTAACTATGAGTGTAACATCATTAAAAATTATCCAAATTTAAAGCTTTTCGGTTGTTCACTGGTAAATACTATCAAAAGCATTCATAATAATTTTCAAAATATTTTAAGAACTTTTTGGAAAATCAAATTTCAAGTTTTTAAAAATACCGTTCTGGGAAAAACGCATTTAAAGTTTATGAAAGCAACTTTAACTATTAAAATATTAAAATACATGTTTAAAATTCCTCACACTTTCTTGTTTCAAAACTTTAATTGCCAAGCTGCTAATTATTAAAAAAACAAGAAAAATATTTAAACTAATCTTCATGAAAATTTAAAAAGTTTTGTCCAAAAAACGGTCTTTAAAAGGCTTTAAAATCACAACTTCCTGTTCCGAAGTCGCTAGTTCCGTTTTGTTTTGACAGCTGTCACTGATGTTTAAACAGCTGTAACTTTTTTTAAAATGCCGTAAAGACAAAACAAAAACAGATTTAGTATCCTAAAAGTTAAAATTTTAGAACTGAAAAATAAAAAATTATGATTTTTGGGAAAAAATAATTTTTCCAAGGTATACGGATACCTTAAAAGTAATAACTCTTAACATAATAAAAAAATATTACCTATCTTTTTATTGCAAGAATAAACTTTATTTGTGAAAGAGGTATTTTGTTTTGAGTTACCTTAATTATCAGTTGTAGGGTTATCCGTAATTTCATCCATTAAGTGGAACAATTTGAAAAAAATGAAAATTTATGTTCCTTGCTTTACCTCCCTGTTTTTTTTTTTTCTAATATATATCGCGTATTAAAACGAAAAGAAGGTCCACATACTAAACACAAACGATAGCTACCAATAGTGAAATGATACAGAATTCACACATCAGTAGCGCCCTGTACTCTACTTGCCTCATTTTAGTCAAGTTACTTGACCAACGTGAAGAACTACTTGACTTGCCTCGCCTCACTACTTGACCCAAGTAGCCACTTGACTTGACCAAAATCGTTTACACGAGTCAAGTAGTACTTTCAAATTGACTGACCTACTTCATCGTCTACTCGACTCGTGTAAACGCGGTGTAACTCATCAAGAATCCAATATGGATGCCTCTATCCATTCCAGGTCTTTTGACCACAGTGGAATGTAATTGGTTCAAAGATGTGGGTTCGGGAAAAATCTTCCGAAGTTTGCCGAAGTTCAACAGCGATCCTCGGAAAGCAATGTCCAATAGTGAGAGGTGCAGTTAAACCCAAAACAGCGAGCGAGCTAGATCAATGATAAGCGATGGGCTACCGGATAAAAAAAAAAAAAACACAAACGAAAAAACTTCAAAAAAATAACTAACAACTCTAGATATTTAAGTCCGTGAAATAGACTCTAGACTTTCACGAAAAGAAAAAAAAAAAACAAAAAAAAAAAGATTAAAAAAAAAAAACACTAATCTATTATTTAAGCCAAATATCAAAAAAAAAGCAGATAAAATAAAAAAATGCAGACAAAAAATACGAATTAAAAAAAAAAATTAAAATAAAAAAAAAAAAAATAATAAAAAGAAAAAAAAGCGAGCTAGATCAATGATAAGCGATGGGCTGTTTGAGTGCTCCGGATAATTCTAAACCGTGTGGTTATGTATAAAAAACAAAAACGAACAAACTTCTTAATTTTCAAAAATATATAACTTAAACTCTAGATATTTACTAGTCCGTGAAATAGACTCCTAGACTTTCACGAAAAGAATTTGTTTATACCGATGATAAAATTTCCATTGCAACAAATAAATGATGATTATTTTTATCATTCTAATCTATTAATAAATATAAATTTTTATAATAGCTAATTCAGTGATAAAAATTTGAAAATTTATTGACGATATTTAAATAAAAGAAAGGATTAAAAATATAATAAACATAATTTTAATAGTGATATAAGAAAGTACATTTTTATCTTTTTGGATCGGTCTACTGTTTTAGAGAAGATACCTGACCTCGCTTTAAATTTTGCTAACCTACGAACATCCATCAAAAATTCGAATACGAACTCCGTACTGGATGCTCCAATCGACAGCTTCATAAATTAAAGAGACGAAAGAAATGACATAATGCTATAAAAAATTTATTTTTCAGCATCTTATTTGTAATGATAAATTGATAAAAAAAAAAAACAAAACAACGAATCATAAAAAGCTCAAAAAGACATATGAATTTAAATACAGTATCTGTGATATGAAATCATTTTTATCTATTTTAGAATGACGACATTAAATAAAGACTCGCTTTAAATTTGCTAACCTAAGTATACTATATCTGTATATCGACAGCTTCATAATTAAACAGATAACTTATTTATTATATAGTATACACTTATTTGTAAGAATATTTTACATCAAAATTATCATAAAATTTTAGTTTATTGTAGATATAAAAATTTTAAATAAAGCTCTTTCTCATTTGTATAATAACATCAATTTAATAAACGTACTGGTGTACAAATATTTTACATTCAAAATTATCATAAACATTTTAGTTTATTGTAGATAAGTAAACTTTTAAACTTATCGTTTTCTCTTGTTGACACCAAATTTTGAAACAGTTAAAGTGTGTCACACAAAAAATAAAAAGATTGAGAATCACTGTCTTAGGTTTGTTTCTAACTCTCTCATCTACTAGCATATGACGGGATCAGTAAAATTTTTAATTTTATAAAATTGAAATGTATCCTATCAAGCAGGTAAAAAACTGGTTTATTTTTGTGGCTGACAGTTATTTGGTACACGCTCAATAATTTGTTTATCTGTACTGACCGCATGTTAGTTGCCAACTTTAATTTATCTTGTCAGTACCGGGTGACCGAGCTCCGCTCGGAGAAAACAGGTATCGAAGCTAACTCGAAGATTTAAATTTTCAATTGTGATTTATCAAAACAATACATGCCATAAGAAAATTTGTGAAACCATTAGTGAAAAGATAACCAGTTAAAGTGCACCATTGTAAACTATTCTAAACAAAGTTGTTTGGAAAGGGAACTATTCTATACAAAATTAAAGTTTGAAAAGTCATAGGAAATAAAACGTAATTGATAACAAAAAATTATACAATTAAAGAAATGGTACAAAGTGAGCAGTGTAAAGATTGAAGTGTGTTGAATGGAGAAGCATTCTGACAATGACGGTATCTTCTAGTTGTCCATTTGCGGATATAATTGAGTTGATCGCTTGTTGTTCCAAAATTCCGGCTCCTTGAAGCATTTCATGTAGAGGTGCGTTCTGCATGTTGAAAATGTAGCTTGAAATCTGATGAATGTTGAAATGTCGAAATTTGTTGACGGTGATTTGAAATCGAAATCAGTTCCTTAACACGTTCGCTGCCACCGACGCACTGGCGCGTCAGAGTGGCACCTCCTGGTATGCCGACGAAGCACTAACGCAGCGACGGACTTTGATAAGTTATATGCTCTGTGTTTAGTGTGGCTTTGGAAATTGAACGGCGAGGTTGTTTCGGCACGTTAGTGAAGCATTATTTTTTAATTTTTTGTGGTTGGTTTTCAAAATTTTTGTTTGCATTATTTTTTTTTACTATATCGTTTATGTGTTATATATACTTTGCTACATTAATTTAATATTTAGAGTTGATAGAAAATAAAAATGGAAACCGATATCAAGGAATAAAGACAAATCAATAAAGACTTTTATTATTATTATTATTATTAATTCGTCAGAACTACAGCCAATCGATTCCTCGTGGTCGAAAACCCCCGGGTACCAATTTTCACTTGGTTTGGACACATGAGAAAAAAGTTTGCCCGCACCGGGGTTCGAACCCGGCCCTATCTGTAGCGCCGAACTACGTGACCTTAGCGCGTCAAAACCGATGCCATTCGATTCCTCGTGACCAAAAATCCGAGATCCCCAAGTTTACTACAGTTTATTAATTCTGGGGCGATTTTCGACTTGACAACCATTCCTCGTATTATAGTATAGGATATTACGTGATAGGATGGACAGCAGAGGTTTTAATATTGACAGGGATTATTTGGAGGTATATATGAATGATATCTAAAATTGAGCGAATCGATTGCAAACCGTGGGATTATGTATAAAAAACACACAGAAAAGAAAAACTTCTTAATTTTCAAAGATATATAACTTAAACACTAGATATTTATTATTCCACGAAATAGACTGCTAGACTTTTATGAAAAGAATTTGTAATTAATACCGGCGATAAAATTTTCATTGCAACAAAAAGAAATCGATGATTGAATTTAAAATTAACACATATGTACCTAATCTATTATTTAAGCCAAATATAAAAGAAAATTATTTACGTAATAGCTACGTTCAGTGGTAAAACGTACGAAAATAATGCAGACGATATTTAATATAAAAACAGAATTGATTAAAGGAGATGGTTAAAGAAATGGTGTCATAATGGTAGAAAATGTTATTTTTTACTTATGTGATAAATTAATTTAATCGCCTGCTCTTAACCAGGGAAAATAAGGCTTGAAATCATGGCATAAAACGCTCGAAAAGCGGGGGCAGGGGTGGATTTCGAACATTTTAAAGTCGCCAGTATTTTTTGCTGCGATATGAAGCACATTTTTACCAATTTATTCTAGAATCGTATCGACAGTTTAGGAGAAGATAAACTTTAATTTTGCCAATCTAAGTCATCAAGAATTCAATATGGATGCTTCTAACCATTCCAGATCCAACCGCTTCATAAATTGGAGGACAGACGAACAACCAACTTAGGGATTTTCAACAACTTATTTGGATGAATTCGGATTTTTGGAATAAACCAACGTAAAAACGAAAAAACCCATCGAAACTTAAATGTAGAAGACTATATGAGAGTACCATTGTCATTTTTTCAACCAAATATATATGAAATTATGAAATAAAGCTCAAATTTCACATTTAACGTATTATTAACTTGTAATCAATCCCTTAACTGTTGTTTTCTTTGTACATATATTATTGTACATTCAAAACTATCATGAACTATTTTACAGTTTATTATAGGCAAGTAAATTTTTAAATTTATCTTTTTTTTTACGTAAAATTTTGAAATAGTTAAAAAATGCGTCTCGAAAAAAAAGTAAAGGGTTGAGAATCACTGTCTTAGGTTTATTTCTAACTCTCACATCTACTAGCATATAACCCGTCACACGACGGGATCAGTAAAATTTTTAATTTTCCAGAATTGTAATGTATCCCATGAAGCAGGTAAAAAACTGGTTTATTTTTTGTCTGAGAATTATTTGGTACAAGGTCATTAATTTATCTTTACTGACAGTATGTTAGTTGCCAACTTTAATTTATCTCGTCATATTACGTGATAGGATAGACAGCAGAGGTTTTAATATTGACAGTGATTACTTGGCAGCATATATGAAGGATGTCCAAAATTTAGCGAATCGATTGCAAACCGTGTAGTTATGTAAGCACACAAACTTCTTAATTTTCAAAGATATATAACTTAAACGCTAATTATTAGTCCGGGAAATAGACTCCTAGACTTTTATGAAAAGAATTTGTTGTGAATACCGGTGATAAAATGTTCAATGCAACAAAAAATGATTAAATTTCAAATTATCACATATGTAACTAATCTATTATTTAAGCCAAATATAAAAGAAAATTATTTACATAATATCCAAGTTCAGTGGTAAAACGTATGAAAATAATGCAGACGATATTTAAATAATTTAAAATAAGAAATGATTAAACGCGATAGTTAAGGGATTGACGTCATAATGCTAGAAAAATGTTATTTTCATCTACTTATGTGATAAATTAATGAATTTAACCGCATGCTCTTAACCGTGGAAAATAGGGCTTAAAATAATGGCATTAAACGTTCGAAAAGGGGGGAAGGGGTAGATTTCGAGCGTTTTCAAATTCTCTTTGAATTTTGCTAACCCTGACTCATCAAGATTACAATGTGGATGCCTCTATATTCCAGGTTCAACCGCTTCATAAATTCTTGAACAGATGGACAGAAAACTTAGGTTATTATTATATAGGGGATGTCAGGTTTAAAAAGTTAAAATTGATATTTTAGAGTTTAAAGGCAGAAAACGCAGCGCACTCTAATTTAAGCTCATGAATCACTAATAAAAGCGCTTGATGCATTAAGAGAGAGCGTCTTCAGAAAGGGTTGCTGTATGAACCTTGGCCAAATGTAGCTTTGTTAGAGCGTGGATGATAGCCACTTCAAATAACTATGTCCAAACTTTCATTTCGATTGGTCTAATGGTTCGGCCACTAGGGACTCCTATATAGGGTAAGTTTCTTTTAGACCACCGCGTGTGTGCGAGTGTGTTGAGACGGACTTCTCGATGGGTGTTTGCAGTCATGGCCATAAAAATGATACCGTTTCAGCTAGACCTTTATTGAGATAACTTTGAAGGACGGGTTCCCACTTCATCAGAGGGACAGGACACAAACTGAAGGGTCAGCTAGCATGAAGTTATCTGTACAAGACGCGTAACACCTGGGTCAACATCTGTGGGAAAATATCTCTAGAAAAATCTGTCTCCGACAGCGTGTATCTCCTTTTTATTTGGAAATTTCCTAAATTGTCCGCTAGGGCCATGTAGGATTATAATTGGACAGGCCCCTTCTCCGAGGGCGTAAACTGTAGCCCCAGTGGTCAATTTAGGTTAGGGGTTAAAAAAGGGAATGCAAAATGAAGCGAGAATTTTTAGCCCTTGATTTAAATGTTTATCTTAAAATTAATTTATTTTTAGTTGTTGGCTACTATTTTAATACAGAATCAATAACATTCTGCTGACATGCTACCATCATCAAGATAGCTTAAGAATTCCTTTGTCCAATAAAACAAGCCTTTTTCTTTCCTTCACTGTGTGGACAAAAAGTATTAATTTCATGCAGTTTGTTTTTAAACCTACTAACATTTTTATTTAGAATTATTTTTATAATTGCTGAAAAGTTTTATTTAAAAAAATGGAAGAAAACTTAGCTAGTACCTGAAAGAAAGAATAACTATTCCACTCCTAAAATTTACCGTAAATGTATAAAATGGAGATTCACTATAAATGGATAAATTAGCATTATAAAGAAGGGAAAAATCATGAGAAAAAATTTTCAATTGTTATACGCTGGGTCGCTAGAATAGGGATTTCGACAGTACTTAGATGACCCACATCCAACTCAAAAGTTTATGGATTCGAAAGACTAAGTGGGTGGGGAAAACCTTTCGACATTATTCATTTTAAAGTCATACACTAAATTATTGACTTAAAATTAAAAACATTTTTTTATCATTATCAATTTTTTTATTAAATAATTTCCTTCATTTTAAAAATTAATTTGTATAAAAGAGTAGTTTGAATTTAATATATTATAAATTTCCTTTAATTTTTTAATGATTTCGATTATTATCTATTCTTTTAAAGTATTCGATCTGTGATTTCGACAGTACGCTGATAATTTAAAAGCCATTTCAAATAGCTAAGTGTCGAACGATAGCTAAATGATAGAGCGCTGCTCTTCGCTACCGGAGTTCGCGGGTTCGAATTCCGCTGCTGGTATGGTTATTTGTAGCCGTTCGGAATCAGATTTTACCAGTAGGTCCCGGTCTCAATAGCCCTCGTGAGCAAAACTATAGACCGTAGCACTCCAAACCAAACAGCAAATTTTTAAAATGCACTTTCAAAAACCTAGAAACTTTGTGACAGCAAAATTTCTTAAATTGTAGTAAAATTTGTTATTCACTCGTTTGTAAAGTTCCATTATTATTTTTTTTACATTTAATTATAATAAACATTTAAAAATTACGATTTAAATAAATTGCACACAGTATACGACTATTTTTAAAAAATGAACTATTTTAAAATTTTTAGAAAGTAAAATTTCCGAGCGACGACTGTAGGGGGCGCTGTCTTCTGGTGAGCGAGTTTGAATCCCGCTTTTGGATTGCAAGTTTCTGCCATTTAGATTAGGCGCACTACAGTCTACCTTACGGTTTCGCGAAGTTTATATAACACTGGAATCTGCAACTTAAAGTGCTGAACGGCTTATTCTGAACGGCTAAGAACAATAATTTCTGAAGTGGAATTCCAAATCAGTGACAGCGCCCTGGCGATTTGGCCAGAGTCTGACCATAACTGTTTGGTTAGGTATTGAAACTACGGATGTCTTCTTACTACACGAGGGCTAACGAGACCGGCATCTTTAGCCTCCGTTTACTCCGATTCCGAATAGCTACAAACATCCATACTAAAAAACAAAGGGTTCAAACTAATACTAAAGAGTGAAAATCGGCTCTAGGGTCTAAAAATGCCGATTTAATAGGCCCTGGAATATAAACACATTGTATACGGGACACGTACTAGTACGCTTTCTGACGATTGATACTTGAGCGCGGGTCACGTACTAGTACGGGCTAGTGGAACAACATGGTTTGTTTGTGGGTACAAAAATAACAGTATATACAGGAAAACGAAGCCGAATGTTCTTGTCTACTACATAGATTCTGGAAAAATTTAGACAAATAAAAACTAGTTTTTACATCAGTAGAAGCGGAGCAACAGAACGAGAAGGTAGATTTCCACTAAAATTAATTTATCCACTAAAAAAATTTTTCTGCAAAAATCTTATGGTTATTTATATATTTCTATTTATATATTTGTTTATATATTTCAATATAAAATAGGAAAGTTGGTTTAAAAATTAAATAATTTTCGATCTATTGAGATTTAACTGAATAACTGAATTTACGTGCAAAACGCTCGTTTCCGGTACAATTCCGCTGCGAAATGTACCCACACATAAATCTAGAGAAATCCAATATGGCCAGTACCCAATCATTTTAACGTTCATTTAGCATAAAAAGGTTTAAATAGCAAGTTTTGTCTTTAAAGATTAAATATTTTAAAACTTAATGCAGAAATATTTCAACTTATTCCACATGAAATATTAGTTTTATTTATACAAACGTGGTAAAAAGTAGCCGTATAAACAAAATTCACATCAATAAAATAGTAATTTTAAAACTTAACGTGCGGGCAATGTATTATTACTTTTTTTCTTCAATCTGTCACTGGAGCGCGGATCACGTAAAAATACGTATTTAGTAGATTTGTGGTGGATACCAGCTAATCACCACAAATTACTAAATACGTATAATATGTATGTGTGACATATGCGTGTTTGCGTTGCTATGCAACGCTTTGCATTTTTTCTTTCCACAAGCTACGACTGTCGAGTCACCCGGTCTTTTGTTGCGTTATTTCGTCTACAATCGAATTCCTAGCACCAGAAAGTACAAGTCGTGTTTTGTCAATTTGAAGCTTGGTTTTTTATTGTTGAATACAAAATTGATAAAATGAGCCATTGTGACAAAGATAGCGAAGAAATATGCGCTGACAGATTATCGGGCTTTAATTTTAAAAATAGTTCATTTGTGATTTCGTAAAAACATTTTTTTTTGTTAAATAATCGCACAATATATATAAAATGTAAAATAAAAGTTTCGTTCATAAAAACAAAGTAGTTTTTGATTTACTGCGATTTTTCTGAATAACTAAAATTTCGAGCGATTCACGAAAAAACGCCCGCTGCACGCGTAAGTTGACGGTGAAGTATACCCGCAAGCCAAATGTTAATGATCCGATAATACAGTTCATTAGTACGTCAAAATTCGAGCATCTATAAAATGAATCACAACCCTTTGACCTGCGATGACGCCTGGGAGACGTCATTCCCCTCATGTGCCAAAGTACTTTTACGTCTCCGACAGACGTTGTGCAGCATTACATTAAATCAATTTTGTACTGCTACTTTATTATTGTACTTTAGCGTCCTACAGAGACGTACTCAAGGGGGGGTTACGGTTTAACCCCCCCTTGCGATCTTTTCCCCCTATACAAATACCTAGAATAACGGAAGACAGAAAAAAATCGAGCTAATTTTCCGTCATCGACACCCGAAACATATTTTAGAGTTAGTGTATTTATTCCATTTATAGAAAATCTTATAACACAATTAGACTTAAAATTTGTATAGCATCGTGATATTTTGAAAGGATTTCAGTGCCTTCTTCCTGCCGATGATTTCCTTTGTCAATCTTCAAACAAAGGCTTTTGAACCACTAGTAAAATTTTACGTTCAAGATTTGGATAACTAAAAATAATTAGGTTCTTAAACCTAAAAAATCAAATCAAAATTTAACTAAGCAATAAAAAGTAAATAAAAAGTCAAAATTGTTTAGCTGTCTAAATTAGGGAAATAATAGTGCTTGCTTTATTATATACTCGAATTTCTTTTAGTAGTTTCAGAAAATTATGACCCCTCCCCCCTTGAAAAAAATCCTGAGTACGTTATTGGCGTCCTACATAAACCTCCTTAAATGGAAATATTCCATAGCAATGACAATTTCAAAATTAAACGTTCTCTTTCGAAACTTGCACGAAATTGTTCAGATGAGCCAGAACTAAACAGTTTGAGAACAGTCAGTTCCGTTTTACTTGGATGTCAATGGATTAATATGGAGAAAGCTATAAACAGAAATGTACTTTGTACGAAATTGATACAGTTATACTTCCTATCTTTTAAAACTGTTCCTAAACTAAGTAAAAATAAAACAAATGATTTCATTATCCTATTTTTCTAAGAAAAATATATACTCTTTAAAAATGAGTTTATAAAATACTCCGTGAGAGTGCAGCTACGTTTCGCTTAAGGTATCCGCCTACGTTGAAAACGTCATTTTTTTTCCAAAAATCATAATTTTTTTTCTCTATTGTAAAATTTCAACTTTTAGGCTTCTAAATCTGTTTTTGTTTTGTCTCTACGGCATTTTAAAGAAGAGTTACAGCTATTTAAACATCAGTGACAGCTGTCAAAACAAAACGGAAGTAACGACTTCGGAACCGGAAGTTGTGAATTTTTTGGAAGTATTCTTGGTACAAAACTTTTTAAATTTTCATGAAGATTAGTTTAAACATTTGTATAGTATTTTTAATAATTAGCAACTTGGCAATTAGAAAGTTTTGAAGCATGAAAATGTGGGGAATTTTAAACATGTATATTATTTTTTTAATAGTTTAAGTTGCTTTCATAAACTTCAAATGCGTTTTTCTTAGAACGGTATTTTTAATAAAATGTTGAAACTTGAAATGGAATTTCTCATAAAGTTCTTAAAATATTTTATTGAAAATTACAGGCTTGCAACTGCTGAGGTACTTTCAAAAAGGTGAGAAAAGTGACAAATACGGAATAAGTGACCAAAAAGTGACTAAACATTGAAAAAAAAAGTGATTTTTTTCTCCTCTTGATTACAGATGCTATTATTAAGATTGTTCTATTTATTTCAACTCTAAATCAAATGATTCATGCAAGACATGATTTTAGCGTCAAATACAAAAATGGTTAAAAATTTTGTTTAACACAACTCATCATTGCTTTTTATTCAAGAAAATCTATAAATTAGATTTGAATACATACAATACATTAATTTTATAATCACAATTTCCTGCACATATTAATGATGTTTTGAAATATGTACATAGCTAGATTAGAGTATCTAAACAAAAATTGTGAAGAAAAAGATAAAGAGAAATGTGTGCTTTGACGTAAATTACTTTAATGTATTAAATGTACATTTCAGTACAAATGCAGATTTTAGGAACTTCTTTACGACTTTTTAAAATTACTAAATTCTGAAAACCATATGATTAATTACATTTTAATAAGATTAGAGCATCACATTTTTGGTCTTTTATTAAAATATTTTGTTATTAATTCAGATTTTCTTTTTTCAACAGACTTTTGCTGTGATACACCATGAAAAAGGTGACTGTTTACTTAAAAAAGTGACTAAAAGTGATCAATTATAAAAAAAAGTGACTAAAGGTGAGAAAAGTGACGGAATTGCAAGCCTGAAATTATTATGAATGCTTTTGATAGTATTTACTAGCAAATGACCTAAAAGCTTTAAATTTGGATAATTTTTAATGATGTTACACTCTTAGTCAGATATAAAGGTAATGAAAATTCGTTAAAATTTCAATGTGTATGATTTTGAAAGACCAAAATTTTTTACCAAATGTAAAGCAAACCTTCTCCAGGAATAAAAACTTCTCCAGGAATAAATTTTTTAAGAGCAATTTACTATGATAATATAAAAAAATAAATCTAAAAATGTAAAAACATGAACTAGTTTCTACGTTTAAAGAGAAAAGTTCTCCGAACGTAGACGGATACCTTAAGGTTTGCGAAACTGATCGGCCCGCCGCACTCACACGTTGTGGGATGCATACCCAAGTTTATTTTCGCGACTCAAGGAGGCGTGTGGTGTGTGTCTGCACTTCAACTTGACCAAGCTTGGAGAGTTGTGGTTGGTCGAAGGAGGCGATTCGGGACCATGCCTGGAGTCCCGGTAAATCTGGCAGCGTAAGGAAAGACGACTGGATCGGGACAGTCAATTTTGGTACTACACTTCCGATAGAAAATTGCTTGGCTCACTGGCGCCATTTATTAACTAAAAACCTATTTAAGTAATCGTGACCTCGTGTCGAGGACTAAAAGAAATTATAAATAATAAAGAAGGCTTACTGTTGTATGAAACAGATATTGCATCAATACAGATTTTGTTCACACATATTGCAGCTCAAATAAATAAGATTTGTCTTTATTGGTATGATCTTTTACTTTTTAAAATCATCAAAAATAACTGGTAAAAATATGCAATCACATTGCATTATTCAGATAATGTTTGTTCTCAGTTTATTGTAATGGACAGTAAATAGCCTGATTTAAGCATGAAAAAATTACTCATTGAAATATTCAATATAATACTTTATAAGTTTATATTTTTCTATCAAAGAATATTCAAGAATTCTTTTTTACTCTTTACTAAGTGAAATAATTATTCAATATTGCTGTATACTTTTGAGAGGAATAGTAAAATTTAAACTTATGAACAACATTTTTTCAGAACAATGTTTTTATCTTTAAAAATCAGGCTATTTATTGCCCATTACAGACAGCTTGAGGTATAAAGTTTAGAGCGGGAAAAATTGATTTTAAAATAAAAAAAAGAAAAAATTGACAGTTAAAAATAAAAATCAATTTTAAAAATTGTCAAAAAATGTAACAATATAAATGAATACTAGAAATAAAAGATTAAAATACGAAATATTAAAATTAATAAGTTTATTAAAATAAAATATTAGAAATACTAGCACTTCTCGAGCTAATTTCTTAGCAAAAACTAATTTTATAAACTTAAAGCGACAAAAACTAACAAAAATAAAAAATTATAAATCAGGTAACAAAAAATAAAATGGAGAAAATAGAAAATTGACTGAAATATTGTCAAAAATGTAAACAAAATAAAAACTGCCCAATTAATAGAGTAGTTTTAGTCAATATATTAGTGAAGAGATGGCGCCAGTGAGCATACAATTTTTTACATGAAGTGCAGCACCAAAATCGGCTGTCCCGATCCACTCGTGTGATTGGTCGAAGGATGCGATTCAAGACCATGCCTGGAGTAGAGACGCCTGGAACCTGGTGTTCCTTTTGGCCTGTGATTGGCTGGCTTGTACATTAGCAGCGATTTTCAAAATTGGCAAAATATCTGGGCGACGCTTTCTGTGAATTTGTATATTGTTTCCAGAATCAAAAAGAGACAGGTTCATACATAGAATTTTTTTTCAAAGAGAGGGATTGGGGTAAGTATATTCTTAAAGGCTT
The DNA here is from genome assembly GCA_032207245.1 of Pardosa pseudoannulata. Lineage (NCBI taxonomy): Eukaryota > Metazoa > Arthropoda > Arachnida > Araneae > Lycosidae > Pardosa > Pardosa pseudoannulata. Next base: position 68,063,979 of record CM063506.1, on the reverse strand, counting down.
ACTGACATTTAAAGTTAAATTAAAAATTATATTAATTATAGTTTACCGAAATGAGAAACTTTTATATGCTTTGTTAAATACTTTAATAAAACAGAGCTGCAATATTTACAATTAGAACTTTCAATTTCCATTCTTTGTACGTTCCAAATTCTTCTAAATAAATGAATAAATAATGGATAAATAGAAAGAAATCAATAGAATCCAATCTAAATCGATGAATAAGAAATCAATTGTGGAAAGCATCGCCAAGATTTTTCGCCAATTTCAGAAATCGCTGCCGATATACTTATCAGCCAGTCACAGGCCGAGTGGAATACCAGGTTCCAGGCGCCTGTTCTGGAGGCTCGGTCAATCTAGACAGCGGCGGGAAAGGACGCATCAGCACAAGATAATGGAACGACAACGAGTTGAAAGAGTTTTTGGCGATAAAAATGTATAGGATTGCTGGAGTAGTTTAGAAGGAAGGAAAAGAATGTGCTCATAGACTTTGAGAATTTTTTTCTTTCAGGTGTGGCAGTTGGAGTGCTTTTTTTTATATTTTAGCATTTCCTTATATTTTCTACTCACTAATATATTTGTATTATGTAATATAGATCAGTGGCATTTTGATATAGTTAATATTAAAGATGATATAAAGCAAACTTAGGTTATTCATTTAAAGTAGAATAATGGATTTGAAGTAATAACAACAATGTACTACACCACAGCATACTCAATCATAAATCTGAATTTACTTACCTAAAGAGGAATCAAACTTCAGGAACTTCCAACTTCATATTCTGTACGACAATTACCAGAAGGATGAAAGTACCACATCTTTGCTCTTGTAAGTCTCCAACGTAATATTCAACATGGTAAACAGAAAAAAAAAGAGTATCAAGTATCAGTTGTTTAAAATATCTATATTTTAATAGAATAATTTAATATAAATTCTATATCTATACTTTTAAATACAATGGAAAAATACATTTTTGGGGACAATTAATATGCTGAACTAAACTTCGACATTTTCACAAAATTCCCTATATAATGACAGATTAAGTTACTTGTCCGTCTATCCTCGAATTTATGAAGCTGCTGGACCTGGAATGGATGGAGTCATCCATATTGAATTCTTGATGAGTTAGGGTTAGCAAAACTCAAAGAGTTCGAGAACTTTCGAAATCCACCCCTTTCCCTCGTTTTCGATGGTTTAATGCCATTATTTTAAGCCCTATTTTCCCAGGTTAAGAGCAGGAGATTAAATTCATCAATTTATCACACTATCAGTAGATGAAAATAACTTTTCCTAGCATTATGAAGTCATTTTAACCATCTCCTTTAATCATTTCTTATTTTAAACTATTTAAATATCATCAGCATGATTTTCATACGTTTTATCACTGAACTTAGGTTTACGTAAATAATATTCTTTTATATTTGGCTTAAATAATATATTAGGTACATATGTGATAAATTAATAGATTAAATATAAACTTTTGTTGCAATGAAAATTCCATCTCTGGTATTAACAAATGTTTTTCATAAAAGTCTAGGAGTGTATTTCACGGACCAATGAATATCTAGCGTTTAAATTATATCTCTGAAAATTTAGAAATTTGTTCGTTTGTGCGATTGTTTTTTTATAGATAACCACGCGGTTTGACTAAATGAATTGAACGTGATTCTAAACTGCATTCTCAGTATCAGGAGATACTAGGAGTATGGAGATAAATTATTAATAAACAAATTATTTTATTTGCGGTATTAACAGCAAAGTCTAGGAGTCTATTTCACGGACTAATAAATATCTAGCGTTTAAGTTATATATCTTTGAAAATTAAGAAGTTCGTTCGTTTGTGTGTTTTTTATACATAACCACACAGTTTGCAACAGTTCCGCTAAATTTCGCCAAATTTTGGACATCATTCATATATACCTCAAAATAATCACTGCCAATCACCTCTGCTCTCATTCCTATAACATAATGACAAAATTGGCAATTTTTAACTCGTTTAATGCCATTATTTCAAGCCTTATTTTCCCCGGTTTATAGCAGGCGATTAAATTCATGACTTTATCGCATCATAAGTAGATGAAAATAACATTTTTTCTAGCATTATGACGTCATTTTAACCATCTCATTTAATCATTTCTTATTTTAAATTATTGAAATATCGTCTGCATTATTTTCATGCATTTTATCACTGAACTTAGATATTACGTAAATAACTTTATTTTATATTTAGCTTAAATAGATTAGGTACGTATGTGATAATTTAAATTTAATCAATTATTGTTTGTTGCAAAGAAAATTTTATCATCGGTAGTAACAACAATTTTTCACCAAAATCTAGAAGTCTATTTCACGGACTAATAAATATCTAGCTTTTAAGCTATATATCTTTGAAAAGTAAGAAGTTTGTTCGTTTGTATGTTTTTTATACATAACCACACGATTTACAGTCGATTCGCTAAATTTTGGATATCATTCATATATACCGCCAAATAATCACTGCCAATATTACAACTTCTGCTGCTCATCCTATCAAATAATATGACAAGATAAATTAAAGTTGGCAGCTAACATACGGTCAGTAAAGATAAATAACATAACCACACGGTTTCCAATCGATTGGCTAAATTTTGGGCATCATTCATATACACTGCCAAATAATCACTGACATATTAAAACTTGCTGTCCATCCTATCACATAATATGACAAGATAAATTAAAGTTGGCAACTAACATGCGGTCAGTAAAGATAAACAAATTATTGAGAGTGTACCAGATAATTCTCAGTCACAATAAAGCAATATTTTTTTTACCTACCTCATAAAATAATTTTACAATTCTAAAAAATTAAAAATTTTACTGATCCCGTTATATGACGAGCTATATGTTACTTTCATTAGTATATCCGAGAGTGCTAAGACACACACTTAAATAGAGATTTCTCTTAAAAAACATTGAAAATAATATTCATTTGAGTCCCTATGTGAAAAGTTATTTCCCCAATTCATTAAATGTTTGCATCCATAGTGATTGGTTTGGTTTTGGAGCTCTACGGTCTACTTTTTGCAACTCGAGGGCTAATGAGACCGGGACCTACTGCTTAAAGCCGATTCCGAACATCCATGCTATAGTGGGATTCGAACCTACGAACTCCGGTTCCGAAGGCCAACACCCTAGCCATTCGGCCATTGTTCGGCACATCCATAGTGATACATATGCTGTAAAATACTTCACATCCAAGCGGATTATACTGGTCCGATTTCAAATCGAACTATCTTTTACCAATTTAATGTTCGTTTACAAGAGTTACACTATGAGTATCACCTACGTTTCATTAAAAAATATTTCGCATTTATTGAGAAACGGTATATTTTAATGAACACTATTAACCTAATTCATTAAACGCTTGCATGCATGGTGGTGAATGTTCTGTAAAACAGTCATGTAGACCGCATTAACAGGTCGGGGCAATACATACGAATTTACATGGCACCGCAACTGCATTCTATAATTAAATAATGGCAAAAAAAAAAAGAATTCTACATGGAAAAGGAAGGGAAGAATTTAAAATCCTACAGTTAAAAACTGTTAAACCCTACATAATTGCTATAGGAAATTAATTTTCATCTTTAAATTCGTATGGAATTTCCGGGGAAACCAGTTGCTCTCCATGAATCACAACTAAATGTTAAATATGTTTCTGCACTTAAGATAAATACACATATTTATATTAAAGTCTGGCATTGCATCTGTCTTCTGGTAAAATAAGGTGGCGCAAATGTAAAAAAAAGAGATTTCTGAATTAAAAAAATTCTTGAAATATACTAAAAAACATTACTATAATATTTTCAATACATATTTTTTTATAATTGAATGGAAGATACGATGCATTGCAGGAAAATCAATACAACTGCTCTAACACTTCATATGTGTTAACTAAAGATAACCACACACATTTTTGGAAAAATAGGGCATTCCAACAGTCTTCTGGTAATGATAAAAAGTGATAATTACTCCAGTAAAAGAATATTAACACACTGAAAAATTTGCTACTAAAATTTATTTCTTAACTAAAACTCCTCTTCAATTGGTCACAAAGAACAGATGATTTGTCATAAGAACACTGAATAGTGTCAATAAGACTAACCTAAAGATAAACACAAATTTTTAAAACCTGGCATTGCAACTGACTTCTAGTAATACAGGGTGGCATAAAAATAGCAGTGACTGCAGTCTAAAAATATTTAAATACACCGGCACAAGTGCTATAAAAGTTGCCACATTTCAAGTATATATTTACTTGAATTTGCCGGGAAGACAAGTTGCACTGCAGGAATGTCCATATGACTGCCCTAACATTTAATGTGGTTGTACTCACTATGAGCACAGTTATTTTTGGAAAAATCTGGCATTGCAACTGACTTCTAGTAATACAGGGTGACATAAAAAATAGCAGTGACTGCAGTCTAAAAATATTTAAATACACCGGCACAAGTGCTATAAAAGTTGCCACATTTCAAGTATAGATTTACTTGAATTTGCCGGGAAGACAAGTTGCACTGCAGGAATGTCCATATGACTGCCCTAACATTTAATGTGGTGGTACTCACCATGAGCACAGTTATTTTTGGAAAAATCTGGCATTGCAACTGACTTCTAGTAATACAGGGTGACATAAAAAATAGCAGTGACTGCAGTCTAAAAATATTTAAATACACCGGCACAAGTGCTATAAAAGTTGCCACATTTCAAGTATAGATTTACTTGAATTTGCCGGGAAGACAAGTTGCACTGCAGGAATGTCCATATGACTGCCCTAACATTTAATGTGGTTGTACTCACTATGAGCACAGTTATTTTTGAAAAAATCTGGCATTGCAACTGACTTCTAGTAATACAGGGTGACATAAAAAAATGGCAGTTACTGCAGTCTAAAAATATTTAAATACACCGGCACAAGTGCTATAAAAGTTGCCACATTTCAAGTATAGATTTACTTGAATTTGCCGGGAAGACAAGTTGCACTGCGGAAATGTCCATATGACTGCCCTAACATTTAATGTGGTTGTACTCACTATGAGCACAGTTATTTTTGGAAAAATCTGGCATTGCAACTGACTTCTAGTAATGCACAGTGACAAAAAATAGCAGTGACTGCAGTCTAAAAATATTTAAATACACCGGCACAAGTGCTATAAAAGTTGCCACATTTCAAGTATAGATTTACTTGAATTTGCCGGGAAGACAAGTTGCACTGCAGGAATGTCCATATGACTGCCCTAACATTTAATGTGGTTGTACTCACTATGAGCACAGTTATTTTTGGAAAAATCTGGCATTGCAACTGACTTCTAGTAATACTCAGTGACATAAAAAAAATGGCAGTGACTGCAGTCTAAAAATATTTAAATACACCGGCACAAGTGCTATAAAAGTTGCCACATTTCAAGTATAGATTTACTTGAATTTGCCGGGAAGACAAGTTGCACTGCAGGAATGTCCATATGACTGCCCTAACATTTAATGTGGTTGTACTCACTATGAGCACAGTTATTTTTGGAAAAATCTGGCATTGCAACTGACTTCTAGTAATACACGGTGACATAAAAAAATGGCAGTTACTGCAGTCTAAAAATATTTAAATACACCGGCACAAGTGCTATAAAAGTTGCCACATTTCAAGTATAGATTTACTTGAATTTGCCGGGAAGACAAGTTGCACTGCAGGAATGTCCATATGACTGCCCTAACATTTAATGTGGTTGTACTCACTATGAGCACAGTTATTTTTGGAAAAATCTGGCATTGCAACTGACTTCTAGTAATACAGGGTGACATAGAAAATGGCAGTTACTGCAGTCTAAAAATTCTTTAAATACACCGGCACAAGTGCTATAAAAGTTGCCACATTTCAAGTATAGATTTACTTGAATTTGCCGGGAAGACAAGTTGCACTGCAGGAATGTCCATATGACTGCCCTAACATTTAATGTGGTTGTACTCACTATGAGCACAGTTATTTTTGGAAAAATCTGGCATTGCAACTGACTTCTAGTAATACACGGTGACATAAAAAAATGGCAGTTACTGCAGTCTAAAAATATTTAAATACACCGGCACAAGTGCTATAAAAGTTGCCATATTTCAAGTACAGATTTACTTGAATTTGCCGGGAAGACAAGTTGCACTGCAGGAATGTCCATATGACTGCCCTAACATTTAATGTGGTTGTACTCACTATGAGCACAGTTATTTTTGGAAAAATCTGGCATTGCAACTGACTTCTAGTAATACAGGGTGACATAAAAAATAGCAGTGACTGCAGTCTAAAAATATTTAAATACACCGGCACAAGTGCTATAAAAGTTGCCACATTTCAAGTATAGATTTACTTGAATTTGCCGGGAAGACAAGTTGCACTGCAGGAATGTCCATATGACTGCCCTAACATTTAATGTGGTTGTACTCACTATGAGCACAGTTATTTTTGGAAAAATCTGGCATTGCAACTGACTTCTAGTAATACAGGGTGACATAAAAAATAGCAGTGACTGCAGTCTAAAAATATTTAAATACACCGGCACAAGTGCTATAAAAGTTGCCACATTTCAAGTATAGATTTACTTGAATTTGCCGGGAAGACAAGTTGCACTGCAGGAATGTCCATATGACTGCCCTAACATTTAATGTGGTTGTACTCACTATGAGCACAGTTATTTTTGGAAAAATCTGGCATTGCAACTGACTTCTAGTAATACAGGGTGACATAAAAAATGGCAGTGACTGCAGTCTAAAAATATTTAAATACACCGGCACAAGTGCTATAAAAGTTGCCATATTTCAAGTATAGATTTACTTGAATTTGCCGGGAAGACAAGTTGCACTGCAGGAATGTCCATATGACTGCCCTAACATTTAATGTGGTTGTACTCACTATGAGCACAGTTATTTTTGGAAAAATCTGGCATTGCAACTGACTTCTAGTAATACAGGGTGACAAAAAAAAATGGCAGTTACTGCAGTCTAAAAATATTTAAATACACCGGCACAAGTGCTATAAAAGTTGCCATATTTCAAGTACAGATTTACTTGAATTTGCCGGGAAGACAAGTTGCACTGCAGGAATGTCCATATGACTGCCCTAACATTTAATGTGGTTGTACTCACTATGAGCACAGTTATTTTTGGAAAAATCTGGCATTGCAACTGACTTCTAGTAATACACGGTGACATAAAAAAATGGCAGTTACTGCAGTCTAAAAATATTTAAATACACCGGCACAAGTGCTATAAAAGTTGCCACATTTCAAGTATAGATTTACTTGAATTTGCCGGGAAGACAAGTTGCACTGCAGGAAAGTCCATATGACTGCCCTAACATTTAATGTGGTTGTACTCACTATGAGCACAGTTATTTTTGGAAAAATCTGGCATTGCAACTGACTTCTAGTAATACAGGGTGACATAAAAAATAGCAGTGACTGCAGTCTAAAAATATTTAAATACACCGGCACAAGTGCTATAAAAGTTGCCACATTTCAAGTATAGATTTACTTGAATTTGCCGGGAAGACAAGTTGCACTGCAGGAATGTCCATATGACTGCCCTAACATTTAATGTGGTTGTACTCACTATGAGCACAGTTATTTTTGGAAAAATCTGGCATTGCAACTGACTTCTAGTAATACACGGTGACATAAAAAAATGGCAGTTACTGCAGTCTAAAAATATTTAAATACACCGGCACAAGTGCTATAAAAGTTGCCATATTTCAAGTACAGATTTACTTGAATTTGCCGGGAAGACAAGTTGCACTGCAGGAATGTCCATATGACTGCCCTAACATTTAATGTGGTTGTACTCACTATGAGCACAGTTATTTTTGGAAAAATCTGGAATTGCAACTGACTTCTAGTAATACAGGTTGACATAAAAAGTACAGTTACTGCAGTCTAAAAATATTTAAATACACCGGCACAAGTGCTATAAAAGTTGCCATATTTCAAGTACAGATTTACTTGAATTTGCCGGGAAGACAAGTTGCACTGCAGGAATGTCCATATGACTGCCCTAACATTTAATGTGGTTGTACTCACTATGAGCACAGTTATTTTTGGAAAAATCTGGCATTGCAACTGACTTCTAGTAATACAGGGTGACATAAAAAATAGCAGTGACTGCAGTCTAAAAATATTTAAATACACCGGCACAAGTGCTATAAAAGTTGCCACATTTCAAGTATATATTTACTTCAATTTGCCGGGAAGACAAGTTGCACTGCAGGAATGTCCATATGACTGCCCTAACATTTAATGTGGTTGTACTCACTATGAGCACAGTTATTTTTGGAAAAATCTGGCATTGCAACTGACTTCTAGTAATACAGGGTGACAAAAAAAATGTCAGTTACTGCAGTGTACGAGCATTTAAATTCACCAGTGCTCTAAGAAATTACATTTCGAATAAAGATTTGTTTGAATTAGTTGGGAAGACCAGTTGCACTGCAAGAATGCCATACGAAATGTCCTAACATTTAATATGGGTGCACTGACTATGAGCACACATTTTACAATACTCTTACATTGGAACTGTTAGTAATGCACTATAAGACAAATATAAAAAATAACAACAACAATACCGAAAATGTCAGGAAATCAAAATAAACCGGTAAAATATTTGTAGTACATTGACAGTTTGACTGTAGATTTCCTGGAATTTGCCAAAAATACCTGATGCTCAGCTTGAATGAAAATACGACCGACCAAACATTTAGTTTAGGCATACTAGACATTAATACGGCTGCTATTAGAATAATATTTTTGCAATTTCCTTCTAATAAAACTAGGCATTATAAACACTCAAAGGTACAATTATACTAACAAAGGTGTGGAATCAAACATTTGTATTACCCCTTTACCTGTGTTTTAGATTATAGATTTGTTAATGATTATATACAGGTTAATATAGCTATACAATTTTTTTTTCCTAATTTAAATTTAAATAGTTTTTTACATTATAATTGAATGCACTTTAGCTAACAGAAATTTTCTGCCATAATATAACAGTCTAATAAAATATAAATTGAATATTTTGTATTTAATTTAATAGAAATGCAAAATAAAATTTTTTGAGGGAATGGAACATTTTAAAACAGACTGAATTTCATTTAATGTAACATGTGTTTGTATCATTAGGTTTGGTTTGGAGCGCTACGTTCTACTGTTTTGCATACGAGGGCTAATGAGACCGGGACCTACTGCTTAAAACCGATTCCGGACAGCTACGAACATCCATGCCATAGTGGGATTCGAACCCACAAATTACGATATTGACGATCGCCACCCTAACCAATCGGCCAGCTTTCGACATTGTATCATAAGGGATGATTGTATATATGAATCAAACAAGAACTCACTCTTCGTAAACAGTAATTGCGATAACTTGCACAGCTAGATTAAATGGCATTTTTAAAATATAACCTTCTGAATTCTACAACTTGGAAATAATTGTATCAAATTAAAACAGATTGTGGGGAAAATATCTCATTTTTCTTTGAAGTGGGAATAATACGAAGCCTTGCTGAATTTTTTCAATAGAATTTCATTTAACCATTTTAAGACAATTGTCTATAAACTCGAACAACTTTTCTTTACTCAAACCCACGTCAACTTTTCCACGTACTTTGAAATCTGAGAGAAATCTTATTTTTGGGGAATAATTTAAAACACAAAAGGCATTTACCACAAAAGGCATCACTATGGATATTCTCTGAATTCCGATTTTTTTTATAAACGGCTATTAAATATTTAAAAAATATAAAGCTATTTAAAAAATAATGATGTTTTAACCAGATGAATGTTGATCAAGACAGTCACATCAAGGAAATTTAAGTGTATGAAATTTCTCAATATTAATATTAAAAAGTGCTTTTAATAAGTCATAAATTCCTGAAACTATTTTGGACTCTCAAACACTCTCCCAGGGAAGAAGCTAATTACAGGCAGATGTTTGGTTTGGGTTTGTTTCCAGGGCTATGGTTTACTTCTTGCAACATCAGGCTTGGTCCTACTACAGTGGACTCCGCTTAACGTGATCAGTTTGAAACACCGCGATTTTGATAAACGATTTTCAAAATCAGATAAATTTACCCCCCCCCCCTTTAAATCACAAGTACTAAATTTCAAAACAAAATGAAAAAACACACCTTATATTTATGCGCTGTATATATTATCCTTTGAAAAATAAGAATTGTATACATAGAAAAAAAATTGATCAATTGTTGACTGTCTACAATTTTCTCTAAGAACTCATTGATAAATTGTTCGTAATCATAATCAACCTGTCATAACGATTTAAAATTTTGATCTTTAGTTTTAATGTTAAATCATTTCGCTTCCTGGCTTCCAAATCGACAAGCTGCATGTAAGCGAGCAAGGCATAAAATGTGCATACGCTCCTTCTCACTTAAGATGGTATTGTATTGACTTCTGCTTATTTGACCGCCACTGAACAGCAAGATGTATTTCTGAAAAAATCCAGGAACGTGCAATTTTCCACTCCTTTGTTCATTCCTCATTTCCCTAGTTCGAAGAGGTTTGGTTTGGTTTGGAGCGCTACGGTCTACTGTTTTGGTACACACGAGGGCTATGAGACCAGGACCTACAGCTTAAAGCCGATTCCAAACGGATACGAACATCCATGCCATAGTGGGATTCGAACCCACGAACTGTGGTACCGACGATCAGCGCCCTAACAGCCGATCAGCGGCCAGCGTTCGGCCCTAGTTTGAAGAGGAGAATTCTCGGAAATTCAAACAACAGCGAAGGGAAAGAAAAGAATGGGTTCCTTCTGAATATATTGTGCATATTTCTTTGTCAGTTAAAATGAGGTTCAAAAACTGATAACATTAACCGATGTAATGATCCCATAAAGCCATAATTTTAACATACAAATGAACAGAGAAAATCGGGACCAAGTGATTTCGATAACAATAAGCGATTGATAACATTAACCGCGATCACATTAAGCTGAGTCCACTGTACGTTGAAATCCAAAAGACTAGCATTCATGCCAACAGTAATATTCGAATTTTTGACTCCTAACTAGTCACGAGATTAATAATTCTTTGTCTAAAGGGCACTTTCATTTTTTTCAGCATTCGCTGATTCATCTTTTTATTACGAGAACAAAACATAGGCTCCACCTATGTTATTCATCTAATTCCTTCTCTGGAATCGAACCCAAACCCATTTGGAAACGTAACCTAACCGTAATACAGACAAATCAGTTTTAGATTACTAGATCGATTTCCCCCTCCTAAATATACAAGAGGGAACATATACGTTTACAATTTCTAACAAGGGAGTTCTAGTGAAATATTCGGAATTTTAAATTATCGCAAAGAATAATAAGTATGAAAATAAATTGATTCTCTTACCTTGAATTTCCAAAAAGTGATGCTCTAGTATAAAATATCTTTCGTTCCCTGAAAAATATAGCATTTTTAATTTCAGCATCTTTGTGATCACCCGCCAAAATAATTACATAAATAAGTAGGTATCAAATTTTCTTAATTCTAAACAGTTTGTATAAAACATTACAGGTTTTAAAATATTTTAGCACTTTTTATAGATGTTTCTCAGCATTACATACACACTGTATCTCATTAAAAACAAGTAATAATAAAGAAGGTTTGCAAATTTATGGATAAGAATCTGGCAAGTAGTATCCAAAATATTAGGCAAAATTTAGATAAAAAATACACTCGGAAAGACTAAGTTGCAAATAAAATACCGTCACATCAAAATAAGAAAGAAAATGTTTTGTACCTTTTATAACAAGGAGATATACATTTTAATGAAATAAAATGAACATTAGATTTCAAAAGATTCACTTTTTAACACAAGTTTAACATTTTAAGGCAGATGTAAACAAAATAGCCACTATTTGTTTTTGTCTTATTCTACCATTTTTAAAGTATCTAATCCCCATACAATATCAAATATTAAAAAAACAGTTTTAAAATTTTGAAGAATAAACGCGGTGTTCCATTCCGAAAACGAACTTTTACATTTTCCGTGAGTTATTGAATAACTATCGATTTAATATCCATAAATTGATAAGTGGTTACAGTATAATTACTAATATATTTTAAAATAAACGAAAAAAAAAAGTGAAATATATTAAATAAAGATTTAACTTGACTGGTGAAAAATAAAAATAAAATTTTAACAATTTTAGGAGAAAAGAATTAAAATTATATTCTGTTAATAGAAACTGAATAAAAAATAAATTTAAAAAAAGAAGACTTTTATACACAAGTTCAAAATGAATAGAATATATATATTCCTCAAATTCAGGCCTGGGGAGCTCAAAGAGTTCCGGGCCACATTGGAAGTGCATCTTACGCCGGTGGGCCGCACAGTATATTCTATGTATGTGTACACACATATTTGAAGTAAAACTGAATACAATGAAATTTGTATTATTCATAAACTAGAAATGGAACAGTAATTAAAAAATTAGGGTTTTTTTTATAAACATAATATATCAGTCTACTTATGTTTTTTCTGGACAAAAAATCATTAAATATATTTGTTCTAACATGGCTAACTTCCATTTTATATGATTCTGACCGAATTCGGCGCCCTTTAATTCTTACCATTTTAATTCTTATGGAGTTTTCCTGCGTAGCTGCCACGAATGTGTTGATACAACACTAATAAATTTAACTAACAAGAAAAATATAGAAATCTACATAAACTAAAGAGATACATAAGAATACTTAAAGGAAATAACTTATGCTTACCTTAGCAGTTCCAATTTGAAATCACTTATGGTTCAGTTTGAAATACGAATAGAAGACTCAACAAAACAAAGAGGTCTATCGCGTTCATAGCTAATTATCTATTCAAACAGAAGCGTGTGATGTCATATGGTTCAACCAATCGCATTACATACTCGCTTAAGTGCGCCTCAAAATTATAAACACCTGCCCAAATACACTTATTGTAAAATGAAAATATCGATGTTATGGCTGAAGAAAGTGTTTTCTTGCATTTTATTTCTTCAGTATTTCGATTAGATTTTACAAACTGCGATACGTGTATATAAATGAAATATATTTGTAGCATACACATACATAAATATTCAGTCACGGTAAAACTCGTAAATTTCTTTTAAAAGGGTAAATCTGTATAAATGTCAGAGTTTTATTAAAATTTAGAAATTGTTTTAATTGCATGGCATTCATAACTCTACAAAAATTACCCATTTCTACACAAAAATGCATCATCAATATATGGAATAAAAGTCATTGTTAACTTTAACAATTTATTTGATACTATAAAAGTTTTAAAACACCGTCAGTTCAGATTCCAATGTTAAATTCCTAGATAAAAATTAAGACTGCAGTAAATTCTGGATAGTAAACAAAAATTCATCATTGAGAACACTTAGGTTTAGGCTCATCATTGTTGATTAAAGACAGTCGGTAATTGTCTACAATTTGATGTTTGGCGTTTAATCTGTGGTTAGTCAACAGTTTGTCTCGACTAAAGTGAAAAGGCAGATAACTGAATTAAATGTTTAAAATGATAAATTTACCCCCTTTGATTCACACGTAATAAATTTTAAAATAAAATGAAAAAAGATCATTTTATATTTATGTATTGCATATTATCCTTTAAAACATAATGCCGAACGATGGCCGATTGGTTAGAGTGCTGGCCTTCGGTACCGGAGTTCGTGGGTTCGAATCCCACAGTGGCATGGATGTTCGTAGCCGTTCGGAATCGGCTTTAAGCTGTAGGTCCCGGTCTCATTAGCCCTCGTGTTACAAAAAGTAGACCGTAGCACTCCAAACCAAACCTTTTAAAACATACGAATTGTATACATAATTGAAAATGTTGATCAAATGTTGACTGTCTACAATTTTTTCTAAGAAGCTCAATGATAAATTGTTAGTAATCATAATCAACCTGTCATAACGATTTAAAATTTCGATCTTTTGTTTTAATGTTAAATTATTTCGCTTTCTGGCTTCCATATCGACAAGCTGCATGTAAGCGAGCAAGGCATAAAATGTGAATACGCTCCTTCTCAGTTCAATAATGTGTTGCCTTCTGCTTGTATGGCAACCATTGACCACCAGCAGTGTATTTCTGAACAATTCCAGGAACGTATAACTTCTCAAACCTTTGTTCATTCCCCATTTCTCTAGGCTGAAGTGGATAATTCTCCGAAATTCAAACAACAGCGAAGGGAAAGAAAATAAGGGGTTCCTTCTGAATGCATTTTGAATATGGTCAAAACTTTTAAAGTAAATTAATAGTGTTTTAAATGAATTTTAAAATAACTTTTTCTTTTTTTTTTTGGTTGGATTAGTTTGGAGAGCTACGGTATACTTTTTTGTAACAAGAGGGGGGGGGGGGCTAATGAGGCTGGGACCTGTTGTTTAAGGCCGATTCCGAAAGGCTACGAAAGTCTATACCCCAGTAGGATTCGAGCCCATAAACTGCGATAAAGGTTAGTGCCTTAACCATTCGTCCATCGTTCAGCTTTGTTCCTTTTTGAGAGAATCCATTTTAGCTATTTTATTGATTAGTATTTGGCTAATTTATTTCGGTTTCGGTCTCTTCCAACATCTGTTTGACTGATAATATATTCCACTGCTGGAATAGTAAACGTTTGCACAATATTTAAAATGTCTTTCCAGTCAAGTGCTTAAAATTATTATTTGCACCTCGGTTACATTAAATTATCTCGCAAAGAATGTATGCGATCTTCCCTTACCTGAGTTTGACTAAATACTTAAATTTTATATCTTTATACTTCTAAAGTTTAGGAAAAAAATAAATCTAACTAAAATGTGATATTCGATTTTTGAAAGTGCTTTGTTTTATCCTTTAAAGGTCACCTATATAAACTCTTTGTAATTTAATGAAATTAGTTTATAAATAATACCTATGAACCTTATAAATGCAAAATGTATTAAAATTGTTCTTTACAATCCTTAAGTTTGCATTAGAGGGATTGAGCGGGGTTAACTGACAAATCCACCCCCTTGTACATAATACTTTTTAAAATTTTAATTATATTGGAAAAACGATAAATAAGCTTTCTTAAAAGGTATAATAAATAAATAGTTTAACAATTTATAAGTGTTGTTTGAATAGATATTTTTGCTTGTGGTCATACGTGAAGAAATCGAATTACTAACTTTCCAGGTACATCAAGTTTAAATACATATATTTCAAAAGAAAAAAAATAAATAAAATAAACAAGTGTAGTACTATCATTTATTGTAATTTTTAAATGTCAAAAACATAAAAAACTGAAAAAAAAACCTATTCATATTTCTCAATAATAATAATAATAATAATAATAATAATAATAATAATAATAGAGAACAAAATGTTTAACGAGAGGTTTCCCTGCGAAATCACTGCCGCTAAAGGGTTAAGAAGTTACATTTATTGCTGGTATGTAATATAATGTAAATTCTGATTAAAATTTTAAAACAACTATAACCTTCATTTTGCAAAAAAGTAGAACATTGAAAATTTTTGTGATTAAAATACCTTTCAAAGAAATAAAAAAGTATTTAAAATCTTACCAGTTATTCTCTTTAGCACAAAACAAAAGAGGGAATGTGGGAGTTGTAATCCTCCATAAAAATACGTACATTATTTTTGCATTAATTTTGAGGCCTAAGCACAAAGAGTGAATCCATTCTACTCCATTTCTCCCAAACCTGAGACGCAGCCTAAAAGAAATGCAAATAAACCAAACCAACGTGATCTGGAATGTGAAATATTAATGCAGCTGAATTTTATGTCAATCAGGCACTTTTGTCTTATTACAGCAAGAAGAGAACAAACACCTGCCACTGTTATCGTAAGGCCGTCCTCGCGCTGACTAAGCTTTTTTTATTTTTTTTTTTTTTAATCTTTGATTGCATTGGTTTTATTGAATGCTCATACAGTAGCAACTGCTTAAGCTTCTTTAATCGTATCAATACTCGCACGTTTTTTTTTTAAATGTGTTTATGACGAAAGCAGTAGTGTGAGTTTTTAATGCTATTTCTCTGTACAAAATAAAGAAAGTATAGTGATCCCTCGTTTTTCGCGGTTAATGGGAACCAGAACCTTCAACGAAAGCTGAAAAACCGCGAAGTAGGATTTGGCCTTAGGAATTTTCGAGTATGCGGGTATACGAATGTTTTAAATATGTAAACAGTATTTATACTTTACACTTAAGACAAAAATTTCAACAGTATACGTATTTACTTCAACGTGTCAGTGCTAATTAATAAGGTTAATTACAAGCCTTATAGAGTAATAAACATTAATCAACATTGCTTTCTGAAAAAGGCGAAGAGTTTGGTGTTGGTAGCGGAGGAGAGGCTCTCACTTGATTCGTACAAGTTTTAGGCTCACTCGGAGACTCTTCTGCTGGAGAAGCTGACGGTAGAGCCCCGTCAACCAGAACAGATGCATTATAGACGCTGGTCCCGTCCGCCATGCTTTTGTTTCGTTTTTCCATCAATACAAAAACGCGTGTTTTGAAAAAATTGCCAAGTAAAAACCCATGGCGGCGGTCACATGGCATGTTTGAAACACAACAATTAACAAAACTAAACCTTTTCTAAAAAAAACTAATATTATAAAAAATCTAACATTGTGTGGGGGGGAGGGTTCTCCCCTCAACCCCCTTCTTAATATTATATGTTAAAAGCATTACTTCTTCCATTGTTAATTTAGATCTATTGAACCAAGAACCCTCCCGAATCGACTTGGTAGCGCCACAAACTTTACCAGCCACAGATTTCCGACAAATCCAAACAAACCCATCTCTTAACCCCTTTTCTGGCTTAATTTTCATATTTTCCCCACACTAAGCCTAAGAATATCCTGATACTTTTTAACAATTTAAAAAAAAATGTAAGAACCGAAATAACTAAAGCTGCCATAACTAAATTTCTAAATCCCAGAAAATGATAAGAACAAAAAAATACAACCTGACCTATGCGACACCAAGAATATCCTGAAATTTCTCAAATAGTGTCGGGTACTGATGTCAGAAATAACTGACAAAAAACGCGAAATTTGGCGAAAAAACACGGCATCTATAATGCATCTGTATCGGGGTCTTAATCTTGGTTCCTGCTACTTAATTACGAAGACAAATTTTTGAGGTTAAGTCAGTCTTCAGCTCTCGGGCTTCCTCGCTCAAAGTGAAGCCGTGTATATCACCCTTAGCCATAGACCAGTTGCATATTGAGACGGGATATACTGTACCTTCTGTAGACTTTCCTATACCATAATCTTGACCACCTAACTGGAATTTATGATCCGCACGCCAGGGCCCTTTGCCTCAGAAACGTAGATTAGCACAGTAGGCCCAGCTCCCCTAGAGGCTGTTGCTCCGAAGAGAGATAGGTAATATTCAAGCATGGCATAACAGCGAACTTGGCTCACGATTGTGGACTTAATACTTCATTGATGTTATTAGAGGACTCGATCAGACTAGTAATGGACAAGGCAAGGTCTAGGAATTTTACCTGGACACTGTGCTCTCTTTCGTCCCTCAATCAAAAATTGTCAATTTTTTTCTCTCTCTCCCCAAGTAGCACAAAAATATGAGCCAATATTAAAAATTATAATATCGGCCTACATCAAGTGGACTCCTCCCTTCCTGACTCATATCCCTGAATATCATTTTTTGATATTTAGCAATGTTGGTCAATACTTCCCTCATATCCCTGAATATCATTTTTTGATATTTAGCAATGTTGGTCAATATTACCTAATATTCCTAAATATATCATTTTTTGATATTTAGCAATGTTGGTCAATATTACCCGATATTCCTAAATATAACTTTTTATATATTTATTAGCAATGTTGGTCAATATTTCCCTAATATCCCTGAATAACAGTTTTTGATTTAGTAATGTTGGTCATTATTCCCTAAATAACATTTTTTGATATTTAGGAATGTTAGTTAGTATATCCCCTGCTCAGTTCACAACGTGGTATTCTTACCATGCGAACTAATTCATTCACTTCTTCTTAAGGTTTTTTCTAATTGTTTAGAAATTTTACATTTAAAATTAGTATTATCGGGCATTTTCCCTCAAAAAAATCTATGGCAGTCCAGTTCTACTTTGCCTGTCTCACAGCTTTTCGAAGAATTGAAATAACTATAATTTGTCATAGTACTCAATGTGGAGAAGGGCTGAATCGATTCACTTTCAGCTAATGTAGTATTGGACATAGCGCTAAATGTTGTGAGATATCATTTGATGCCAAGAAATTATTTTTATGAATATCAACAGATACCGCTGAACATTTTTGACATTTTCACACTATCATCAATGAACTTTTGTTGATTATGGTATTAGGTGGAATAAACCAATATCCAACCAACAAGTTAAGAATTTCATTTGCAGACTAGACCTGCTACTACCCTGACCCTAGGAATTTTGATTTAGATTCCACCTGGTGCATTCCCTTCTAATAAACAAACCACTTACAGAAGCTATTAAAAAACTAAGTACCTAAATTTAGCCAAACAATTTCTGCTTCTGCTTCAACAGTTGCATGAGAAAGAATACTTTCCAGTTTTTAATTTGTTCAGTCAAAACTGTGAAATCGATTAGCGAATGAAAAAAATAGATAAACTAACATTTATGTTAAAGTATTTGAATGAAAATAATGAGAAAGAAAATGAATTTGAAACATAAATTTTTGTTCTTTATATAGTAAAGCTATCTTGATACTTGAGATTGAATCATATATTTTGTGTTTTGAATGAAACCAAAAAACAAATTATTTATTTTTTCAGAAAATTGTTTCTGTTTGTTTTGGTAGTGTTTCTCCATTATTATTTAATTATAATTTTGTTCTCAAATAAAAAGAAATTGTTTAAATACTATAGTATTGATAGAAATATAAAATGGAGATTTTATGTCAATTAAGTTTATATCATGCATAGAAATTTTAATATATTAAACAATAATAGGCTGACAATTGAAGGTATCAAAATATTAGATATTCTTGATATTTTCAAAACATCATGATACAATAGAATCTTGATTATCTAAGCTTCGATTAACTGAGCCTTCTGTTATCCAAGCCAGGGTTTTTTTCTGAATATCTAATGATATATATATATATATATATATATATATATATATATATATATATATATATAATACTTATAGTATACATAGTGTTATTAAGTATGGAGATAAATAGTTTCATAAAAGTTTTAGATTTATTAAAGTTCAGCTCTAAGAAAAAACTTATGTAAATATATAGGTAAATTCAAATCATTGTCATAAAAAAGGGGCATTAGCATTACAAATTAATCAAGCTAATGTGATACATGTATATTTTAACTTTAGAATCAAAGTTCAAAATAACAAAATCTATTTCTTTGTTTTTCCTGAATGAACAGTGTAAAAGAGCACACTTTATACAGGGTATCCGCCAAAATGCAAATTTTTTCAAATCCATGACTTTCCCTGATTTTAGCAGATCATTTTCCATGACTTTAAAAATATTTTGTTAAAGTATATATGAATAAAACTTCTGATGTACATACAAATAAAATGTATGCTTTAAGAGAAATTACAAGAACTTATGATAAAAAATACTTTATAAATGTTTATAAACTCTCTCATATATATATATATATATATATATATACATATATATATATATATATATATATATATATATATATATATATATATATATTGCAGCCGTTTCCGTTCAGAAAGAAAATTTACTTGCAGAGGCATTTTTTTATTTTTTTTTTATAAATTGGTAGCTTTGCGGATCCATGACTTTCCATGACTTTTACTCATTTTTCTTAGAAAATCATCACTTTCCATAACAAAATTAATCCATTGTCTAAATATATGATTTTCTATTACTTTCCCTGACTTTCCAGGTGCACAGAAACCCTGTTTACAGTTCACTGTTTGTGCTAAAGTCTCTTTATTTATCAAAAGCATTTAACTTCCAGAAAACACAACCTGAGAAGTCAACAGCAAACAATGCTTTGTTTTCAGTGATCATGTGGGTTCACAATGCACCCACTTGGATTAATGTACATTAAATGTAAACAATAAAACATTTTAAGATTTGTGTAATTTTCAAAAATGCATCTTTCATTATTTTAGTACATATAGTTAAAAAAATTTCACTAATAAAAAATTTTAAAAAATACAATTTTTATTAACCAAGATTTCCAATATCCAAGATACTATCATTCTCTCCATTAGTTTAATTTGAGGTTTTACTGTATTTACAAACCCTATGTAGGGCTCAAAGTTTGACAAACATGTAAATATGTGACTTAGACTAAGAAACATTGTATTAAAATTTCAACAAAAACATACAATATTTTATCCCAAATTTATTTCATATCCAATTACAAGAAACAATGTAACAACTAAGATATGTAAAAAAATAAACATTAACTCGTCAGTGTATAAACAATTAATATAGTTGCCACATCAAAAGGAAATACAGAGGTAATATTTTTCCTCCTTTCAAGGTTCTATTTGATTTAACAAAAATATTTTATTAAATTGATTTTAAAAATATTGCATCTACAAGAGTTCCAGCTTTTAATACAGGTTGAGCATCTGTCCTACCAGGCAACATTAACAATGCATCAGCATTATGCATGCTAGGAAGTCGACTACTTTGTTGTGCCCCAGTGCTTTGAGCTACGAACACACCATCTTCACCACAGTTTAATACAGCTCTCTGACATTCTGGTCTTTCATCGAGTTTTATGTCTTGCCCTAACTAGATGAGGAAATTGTATATAATGTCATAGTTAAATATTTTATGTAAAAAACATTTTGATTCATAACAGTTAATAATAGAACTAAAGAGTTTCCTGTATAACTAGAATAACAGTGAGAGGAAAATTTTTGACATTATGTTATAAAATGGCATATACAGTAGTTTAGTGCTTATTATAATACCTAAAGAGTTCAAACTTCAAAATTTATTGTCTATTTTGTAGACTGTTACTATTCCTGTATTTCTATATGAAGCATTACATATGATGAATAATTTGTTAAGAATATATTACAGTTTAATTCCAACATAGTATATTGTAAAATTCATGTTTTTAAGTATCATTTTTGAACTTGGCAGCTGCATCTGGCACAAACACTTTGAGCATTTGCATCTGCTGGCTAACTACAGAAAATATTATGGGCAAATTCGACCTTATTTACACCAGTTACAGTGAATATTCCATTACAGTGAATATTCAAAATACAATTTGGATACTGACACTCTACTGTAAAATATTATGGCAAATTTGACCATATTTACACTTATTAGTGAACATTCAAAATACAATTTGGATACTGACACTCTACTGTAAAATATTATGGGCAAATTTGACCATATTTACACCTATTAGTGAATATTCAAAATACAATTTGGATACTGACACTCTACTGTAAAATATTATGGGCAAATTCGACCATATTTACACTTATTAGTGAATACTCAAAATACAATTTGGATAACTGACACTCTACTGTACTTTATTTTACTTCATACAAGGAAGGAAAAATCTGCATTTTAGAACAAGAAAAGTAACTGTAAAGGGACAAATTTGACCATATTTACACCTATATTATCACCTATTAGTGAATATTCAAAATACAATTTGGATAACTGACACTCTACTGTAAAATATTAAAATTCGACCATATTTACATTTAGTGAATACTCAAAATACAATTTGGATAACTGACACTCTACTGTACTTTATGTTACTTCGTACAAGGTAGGAAAAATCTGCATTTTAGAACAAGAAAAGTAACTGTAAAGGGACTCATAAAGAATAATTTGTCAAGAACCCCAGGCAGTCTTAAACAGACCCTGACTACCATTTATTTAATATACCATATTATTTATTCATTATTTCTCCTTTTATTTTATTTTTAATGGTAAAGAAGAAATCCTTATCAAAAGTTTTGCACAGCTTCAAATAATACATAAAATATAATTGACTCTGACTATAAAAATTTACAGAAAAGTATTACCTTCACTTTGAAAGTTTTATGGCCGAGTTCAGAATAACCCATCAATTTCTTTATGCAAGGTATGACAAACAGATAAAAGCATACACATGCTGAAACAGGATTCCCAGGAAGAGCAAATATAAATTTTTTCCTACTTTCAACTGTGATGGTAAAAAATGTAGTGGGTTTTCTGTAAAGACAAAAAATAAAATTAAGCCTCTATCAAAAGGAACATCTAAATATATTCTACAATACTAAGTTTCAATGTCATAATATAGTATTTACAGTAAGCTGTTAATTAATTATAAGCAATAAAAGACAGTAATGTAACGTATTTCAGACCCTATTAATACATTTTTCAATAAAAAATCTCTTATTGTTAAATAAATACACTTAAAATATTATGTTTGCATGAACACATTGATTTGAATATTTTACAGTCTTTTCATGACCAAAACAATTACATTTATTTGTACATTTTAGTATTAATACTGAAGAGCTAAAACATTATGACCACTTTGCATTTTATACTTTTTTTAATTCCTAAAAGAACTTGACAAATTATTCACTAACTTTTGCCATATATAGAACACACTTAAACCCACATTTTCCAGTGAAGTTTTGGTGACACCTATATTTAGAAAACCATACACAAATTGAAAAAGAAAAGGGAATTTTTATCTTCTTGTAAAATGAAAAGTTTGCAATGAATTGTAACTTTTGAATTAAATTTAACTGACTATCGGTGATTTTTACATGATATTTGGGAAACACAGCTAATATATTTAAGAATTGTTTCTTTAACCCTTTATATCATTGTATTGCATATCTGCAACAAACACAAAAACTTATGTAATGTCCACAGCGAGTTTGAAAAGACTGTTTTATTGATTATTCCACCCTTACAACAGTTCATTTAACTTAATAAGCTCACAGATTCCCTATCAAATGATATGCAAGTTTACTTTTTCTATCAAAGTTTCATTTATCATTTAAATGCATATGTATGATTAAGATAAATTTTAAATTTGTTAAATAAAAAAAAGGTAACACCAAACTTGATTTATCACAAAGGTGATTTCAAATTCTTTATATGAAGATAATTTTTGTGCAAAATATTTCCCAATATTTATACGAAAAAAAATCTGGCCATGGTCCACAATTTGGGCTGTTGCACCAAGAAATTTAGTTTTAGATTGCAATCAAAAAGGAAGGTGCACAACTAAATGTTACAACAGTCTTAAACACTTAAATACAAATTTCAACATTCTATATTTATTTGTACTAAAGTAAAAGTTTTGTTTTAGATAATCTTATTTGTAAAAAATATATGAATAATTATTTATATAAATAAACACAGACATTACATTTATCCAAGGAGTTAAGTTTTCAAATGAAATAAATAATAAATGACACCTAAAACATTAAAATTGAAAAACAGATGAATAGATTTTTAGAATATTGCAACTGAACCTTCACTTTATAAAACTTTAATTTTTAAAAAATACATATTTGTGTAAAAACTGTATCTCAAGTAGAATTTTGTGAGGGGGCCATTTTTAAAATGAAAATATTATCAAGGGTCTATTTTTAAGATAAGATAATTTGTGAAGGGTAAAAACAACAAATTAAGGACAAATTGTAAGGACAAATTTTGCCTAAACAAACTCTTTATTATATTAAACAACCAATGAAAAGTAGTTTATTTTACTTATCATAATATTATTCCTTAAAAAAGACATTTTAACATTAAAATAACTTTCACATTATTTTTTAAGTTTTGAACTTTTAAAATCAATATTTTTAAAATAATATAATAAAACAAGAAAAAAAATCATACCCGGGTTTAAGCTTAACTCTACCAAAATGAAGTTCAGCCCCCATATCCATAAGAACTTGTTTTAAAATATCCTGTAAAAATAAAACAAAACCCTCATGTAAAATCGCATAACTTCCCATAAATTAAAATAGTTAGCTTCTTTACTATGCTAAGAAATATGGAATTAACATCAGATATATAAACTCAATTACAGCTGCTATTGTTATTTATAATGATAATATATACTTAATAATATATTGTGTTTTGTACATGAAAAAACATAGTTATAAGGTAAAGACAGACATCTTATATCCCAACATTTGAGATATAAAATGAGTAAAAGTCTGATTTGGTTTAAAAAAATCCTCATAATTTTTATCAACCTTGAGAGTACATATTTCTTCTATTCCTTACTACCCTCCCTAGTGCTAACATCCTGGTGTCACTTTAAGACCCTCAAATTTATACTGCATATAGTCAACATTCACAAAAGGCATCTTACTAACTTAATCTATTGATTCCCATAACAGGGAAACTTGTTATTGGTTATTCCTTACTACCAGATGTACGTAGTTAGATAGTGAAGAGAAACAGTGATAAGTAAAAAGAACAATAGATTATCATTATAGGAATCACGTACAGGCACAACATAGCCAAGTGGTTAGCATATGGAGTTAGAATTCTGGAATGCCAGCTTCAGCCTGGCAGACATACAAAACATCTTCCTGTAACCAAAGAATGTACAAAATATTCTGGGTCTTAATGTTCTCTTGTTGGGAGCTCAGAAAAAGAAAAGTATAGTCAAGAGCAAAAATTCCCTTCCTGAGAATCAAAATTCAAGCAAATGGCATCACAAATATTTAATACTTTTCCGGGTTAAAACAAAGCAAAAAAGAGGAAGAATTTTTAAACTTTTTAGCCATCTGGCTTAGATTTAAGGAAATAAACTGCAAATACAGATCAATAACCTTTTATATTAACCATTGAGTGTTGATGACCATTTCAGTAATATCATTAAAAACTATTGAATAATAAAAACACAATTTCTTGTACAATGTAGTTAATATACAAATTTCTTTTAGATTATATGAATTAAAATATAACTATCAGAAAAATGATTTATGAAAACAATATGCTATATACTACATGCAAATGTATATACAAAAAATACTCTGTGGTCTCCATTTTTATTAAAATATATTTAATAGACTTATCTTTCAGACTTATCCAATAGAGTTCATTCTAAAAGCCCACAAAGTTCAGGAACGAAAAAGTCAATAAAAAGTGTGTAGGCTAGAAAATATTTTTACTCTAAGGACAGGCAGGAAACTTACCTGTATGACCTTACTTACAAAATGTTAAGAAGCAGGTCATCCACACTCAAATTGAAGGGAGCTGACTATTAAATCGTAACAATGCACTCGGCCATATGTCTGTGTATATCTAGAGGTTCCAGTACAATAAGACAACATTACCTCAGCAACCTTAAGTCCTGGCCTGTCTCCAGCAAACACATTTTTGTTCCGGAGGACCAAGACCACTCCAAAATGAGTATATTTTGGAACCTTTACAGATATCCATACTACTGTGACAAAGGCTCTAAACAAAGCCCCTGTCAAAGGCTTCTAGTTTGCATAGAGTGCATGGACATGTCATTAGCAATAGCATGTATATGCACAAGAGAAATGCTTCGAAACATTTTAATCCTTCATAACAATATTTTAAATAACTTCTTTTTAGTAATTTTGTATTTTGTCACAAAGATTTTGTCCTGTCTAATACATGTTTAGTAGGAGAAAAAAAATGGGGGGGGGGGAATAGAGAGTATCAAAGAAATTTGGAAAATATCTCTGATAAAACATACAGTGCAAAAGTACTAACTAATAATTACAAAATAATATATATTAAAAATCAGTTACATTTTTCCAATCAAAATTTAAACTTTTCTGCATACCTTGATAAAAGTATCCCATTTACCTCCAAAAATGCATATAGAAAATATATATATGAATCAGCTAACTAAAGCTAGAATTAAAATACAAAATATTCAACTGATTTAAAAAATACAAAATATACCTGGTAAATTACTTACTTTCTCTCCCATTGAAACTCCTCCAGTAGTGATAATTATATCAGCATTTTGCAGTGCCTGAGTTAAATGGCTTTTCACTTCAGCAGGACTGTATATGCAAATATATAAATTAAATAACAGACATTAAATAGAGAAATTCAAAAGGAATAAAAGTACATGGTACAGGGACATCTTATAACAATTATATAAGATTTTCATTTGTAATGATAACTTAAAATTAATGATTTAGTAAAAATACAACACAAAAGCATTCTTGTTTTATATTAAATACTGCATTAAAGATGAAAAGCTGAATCAAGCATATAATTCTGAAAATATATGTTCCAGACAAAACACCTACAGAATTTAAATTAATATCATATTTTATCATCAACTCTTAACAAGATATTAACAAAATATATAACAAAAATTTTAGAGACATAAACAGCATTAAAGTAAAACAATAACTATTAGTGGACGCATTATACACTCATGTCCATACATTAAGGATAATTCAGAATCACACAGAAACTGAGCTCTAAAATAAAAATTTCACCTGTAGAATTATCACACACATCTTGAAGAAGAATATGCAAATTGCAGGAAACCACCAGATGGCGCGGATAGTACGTCACAATGACGAGAGTGTATGAAAGGGGTATATAAGGAATGGTAGCAAAGAAGTAAAATTGTTCACAAGCGCTTTAAAAGCCTTTCAGTGCAATAACCGCATAGTTATGGCACAAAGGAAGCATTTGGATGATTTTTTACGTGGTAGAATTATCGGACGACTGGAATGTGGACGTACCCAGCTGGAAGTATCCGAGGAACTTGGAATCGCCCAGAGTGTCATCTCCAGGCTTTGGCAACGATTCAAACATGATGGTAATGTGAGTAGATGTTACAGCACAGGTCGCCCCCGAGTTTATACGCCGAATGATGACCGGTATTTGGCAGTTACTGCCAAAAGAAACAGACGGAGCACAGCATCAGACCTGTCTCGTCAGCTCTCTTCAGCTACCGGTACGACAGTTTCAAGGCAGACCGTGTACAGACGCTTAGGGAACATTGGTCTATATGCTCGTAGGCCTGTCAGATGTGTTCCCCTTACCGCAACTCACTGTCGCCTGCGATTATGCTGGGCTAGAGAGCATGCATTGTGGACACCGCAACAGTGGTCTTGTGTGATGTTTTCCGACGAGTCCAGGTTCAGTTTCTGATTCTCGCCGGACTTTCATATGGAGAGCGCCAGGTACCCGTTACCACCAAGAGAACACCATTGAACGACACCGTTACGGTGGTGCAGGATGGCTCGTTTGGGGAGGAATTATTCTTGGTTCCAGAACTGACCTGCATGTTCAGAGTGTAACGATGACAGGCCACATCTATCGGGATGTCATTCTGGAACAACATGTACGTTTGTTTCGGGGCACCATGGGTCCTGAATTTCTGTATATGGATGACAACGCCCGACCTCACCGTGCAAACATTGTAGACGAATGCCTTCAATCGGAGGATATCACCCGTATGGATTGGCCAGCATACTCACCGGACTTGAATCCAATAGAGCATGTGTGGGACATGCTTGGCCGACGAATTGCAGCCCGTCAACCCCCTCCCAACTGTCTATCGGAACTTCGGAGGGCATTGCTTGATGAGTGGTGTAATTTTCCCCAAGATCAGATTGATAATCTGATACTCAGCATGCGTAGGTGTTGTAACGCTTGTATTGCATCGTCCGGGAGACATACTCCGTATTAACCATCATACTAACCATGTTATACTGTTTTCTGTAAATAGGTTCATTTTTGAAATTTGCTCCAGGGAGTAAAAATCGCAATTTTTATTAATTATGTCAAACATATAGCATCTTTTTTGCTCTTTACCTTTTGTTTAATAAATAGACTTTACAAATAAGTCAAATTTGTTTTGCTTTTGTCTCTTTCATTGCCTGAACTTCATTATCTTTAATTTATGGACATGAGTGTATTTTTAATTTAGCCATGTATCATTAATCATTTTACAGATTACATTTTCCAAATAAATTAAGAATTTTTTATGAGTTTAGAATATTGATTGTTTTACTCTAATGGATAAAACTTACTGGAGTAAAACGTCTCAGTTGGCATTAACATACACTCTAATACTGGTCTCTACCCAATTCATAAAACATCATAGTGCCAAACCATTCACTGCCTTAATATTGTTGCTATTATATGATAGCAACAATGTAACAGCAATTTATTTTTATATTAATTTTTAACTATAAACAAAAATATTTTATAATATGAATGAAACTAATGTTCATTACAAAATTTTTGATAACTACAAACTATCACAATGATCTAAACTACTTTTATAATATAAGCTAAACTTTTTGAAGTTCAGTCATCAAAACATAAATGAAAAGGTAGAAGGTATCTTGGGAAATAGAATAGAATAATTTAATTATAGAGTAACAGTGAAATGTAATGAATATATATTGCAAAACAAAACATCTAAACACTTTGCAAACAATAGTAGTCAAATATATCTATAAAATAAACAATATCTATATAAACAACAGTAAGTGAATATTCACACAATTCTACAATATAATTACAATACAATAAGACCAAATATAAGTTCTTAATTTTACAAGATATTAAGATAATATTGTAAGGTTAAATACCGAGAGAGAGAAATTAGAAAAGAAGAAGTAAGGCATTTGCATTAAGCTGTTACGCTTATTTTGGGAAAATATGTTTAAAAAATTGTGAAATCTGTATTTTTTAGCACTGATGTATAATTTAGTAATTATTTCATATTTTTTGTAATAATTACGGATGTTTCATAGCAGTTGGAGAGAATACATTGATATTTTAAAACCAGAATGATGATTCATATGGAAACTCAAACATGGATTCTTATACAAGGAATTAATCTTAAAACAGAACTAATAAAAGTCAGAGAATAAAGAAATGCATGGCAATGATATCAATAAAAAATTAAAAACTGTTTCTAAACTTAATACCTAGTGAAAATCATGATTTATATGCAAATATTCTTAAAATTATTATACTATGAAGATTTGGTGTAGACTAGTTCTGAAATAGTAAGATAATGTGAAAAACATTTTTAATGTGTAATTACTTTAAGCATATCATCATGAAAAATGATTTTGAACAAACTGTACAAAACTATAATAATTTAGCTTAAAATAATCACATTAGATATCTGTCTCAATCATAGGTGCCGAAGGAAAAAATACAAAAGCTTAAATATAACTTAAGTTACTCCTGTAAGAATAATTTAAAGAATAATTGGGCCTAAACAAACAGTATGTTCTTTGTGACCACATTTCCTTCATACACATGAATAGAAATATTTGCACAGATATATATAAACTATCTTATTTACAAATATCTCAAATGTATGTAAATAAGAAAAAATCTTACGTAAAACTAGTAATACATCATGCTAATAAAAAAAATGTTTGGTTTTATTAGTACAATGCACACTCCACTAAAATGTATAAAAAGATAGGATTTTGAACACTAGCAAAAAATTTAATCTTGTCTTAAATAATACATATAAAATTTAATATAATCACTCCAGCACTACAATTTCTTTGAAAAATTTTCAATGAAATTACTTTCTCATATTCATACACTAACATACAGTTGTCTCTTGATATCTCAAACTCATTAAGATAAAAAAATAGTCAAGATAATCAAAATTTGAGTTATAAAAAAAGCACATATTTTATTCTTCTGTACTATTATTATGAAAGCAATGTATTATAGTTATTTATATTTTTCCTAATATCCTCATGTGTGAGATAATTAGTTTTAGGTAAAGATTCAAATGTGTCTTTGGGTTAATGATATGCACAGACTTCTTTTATGAGTGAGGTTGGAGACAAAAGTACACAGACAAATTTTGATATGCAGCACATTTACTATTTTGTCAAACTATAAATAAGTGCATATTATATTATAATTTAACAAAATATAATGGAAGAGTAAAAAACAAGTGCATAAGTAGAAATAAGGTGTTATCTTAATGTAAAAAAATAAAAATTTATGAACTTCTTTTCAGTCAATTGGCTTATGAAAGAGTTTTGGACCTCTAAACCCCACCCTTATTTATGCCACCATTTTTGGTGCATTTTATGGGCCTTCAATTAAACTATGAATAACTGATAAAATAATGCAAGAATGATAAATAATTGATACTTTATTACTAAATATCAGCATTCATTGACTCATAGTTATTCAAAGAAACTGAAGATTATTTTTTCTCCTTTATGTCTTCACCAATCATTATTTCTGTGATAAAGTTTTAATCACGGAGTTATTTGTACATAACGAGTTCTAAGCCTGCAGCTAGTTAGAAAATTCTATTAATTCCACTTGAAATATTTTTATTGTATCACTTAAAAGACTGGATCTTACTAACACAGTCAATGTATGATAAAAAATATTGAACAAATCCATAAAAAATAATCAATTCCAAGAAAATGACTTTTTGCAAAATATTAAAAATCACATGAATAGATTCCAAAAATGTAATTGAAGATATCTGCTTATTATTCTTTCAAAATCATCGATAAGTTTATTTATACATATTTTCCTGTAATACACATTTAAATAATGGGTTATTCTTTAATCAGTAGACTAAAGCTTTCAGTTCAAAGAAATCAAGTTTGTTAAATTCTAACTTTTTAAATTATGTTACACTCATCAATTAATTGTCAGTCAAACTATGAAGGCAGGCAGGACTAGTAGGAAAGTAGTCAGAACATGGCTCATTGCAGAGGTTGGCAGAATCAGCCAGGAACACAGGTTCACTACAGAGGTGTGTAGGGTCAATAAGAGGACAGCCAGGAACACAGGTTCACTACAGAGGTGTGTAGGGCCAATAAGAGGACAGCCAGGAACACAGGCTCAATACTGAGGCTGGATGGACCAGCAGGGAAACTATCAAGCTGGCAGAATTAGCCGGAACACAGACTTGCAGTAGAAGGAGAGCATGTAAGGTCAATGGGAAGAAAGCGAGGAACACATGCTCATTGCAAAGACTGCCAGAGTCAGCCAGGAACACAGGCTCCTTACATACACTAGCAGTAATGCTCAAAGATCTTCTCATTGTTAGACTGTATTGTAAGCAATATGTTTTAACATATTCTATACTTTATTTTTCTTAATATTGGAATTCTGCATACTTAATTAGGAACAAGGACCAGCAGGGAAACTATCAAGCTGGCAGAATTAGCCCGGAACACAGACTTGCAATAGAAGGAAAGTATGTAAGGTCAATGGGAAGAAAGCGAGGAACACATGCTCACTGCAAAGACTGAGTATTTTTAGCAGGAACAAACAGGTTTAATACACTAGCATAATGCTCAAAGATTTTTCTCTTTTTAGACAGTATTGTAAGCAATGTATTTTTAACATATTCATACTTTTATTTTTCCTTCAACTTGGAAAAAAACATATTTAAATAGGAATAATAGTAACACAGGATTTATCAACTTTTAAGAATATCTAAAATAGAATTAAAAACTTTAATATATGAGGAAGAAACACGGCAAACACTTGTGATATTTTAACAAATAAAAAAAGTATCATAAAATTTTAACCAACCTATATAATAAATGTCAAAAGTTTACTTCTCATTTTATATATTTGTTGTAAAATATAATTAAATTAGAAGATATGACCTTCAATAAAATTTCTTTGGTTTTTGTGTTGTCTACTTATTTCAAATTTTCTAAAGATTTTTAGTTGATCTATGATTTAAATGACTATTATCTCCTAAAAGTATGAGAGATAACTAGATATATTCAAAATTTTTATTAAATTAGAATATTAAGTATTTTAAAAAAGTTTTCAATTTATTGAGTGACTATCACTTTGTTCATTACATTTTTCTTGTCTGAATTTTTAGATCTCATAGTTGGATAAAAGGATTATTTTAATATTTAAAATAATTCAATAACTTAGTTTGCATTACTTTTTTTAGATTTTTCATAATAACTATGTATTATGCTCACTATAATAACCAAGTTAGTACATCTTTCTGAAAAAATATAACACAAAATTGATATATTAGAACAAAAAGAATTTATATTAATTTATCAAAATGAGTTTTTTTAAAAGATCAATATAATTATTAGTTATTTATTGTGTTTTAGCTGATAACAGTTTGGTAATACACTAATATATGCGATCAATTTTATAACTGTAATGTTCTGTGATTACAAATCTGTTTTAACCCCATATTGATATTATCATTGTATACTTTTTATATTACAAGTATTTATAAAGAATTTGATAAGATTGTATTCCAGCAATAAAAAATTTTGAAAATTACATACCATTGTACTCATTAAACAAATTTTAACAACAAACTGCATATATAAGCTCAACAATACAGTTTTTTTAATGGCAAATCATTTCTATTAAAAGAATATTAGGTCTCTTTTCTATATATTTTTATTATTGATCACATCAATTTAGTTTTGTAACTGTTTATTTTTTTTTTAATTTTATTTGTTTTTTTGGTGATTATGTATGTAGTTGTACCATATTTTGTGTGATTTTGTGATATTTTTTTTGTTTTTGTATTTTACAATTAGTATATGGTTATACAAATATGTAAAAGTTTGTTTGTTTGTTTTTAAGTAGATTTGGTTTGACAGCAAACAAATAAAATTAGTATTCTCTGTATTATAATAAAAATAACTTTTTCTAAATTATATAAAATAATTTCTATTTTTAAATCAAATGTAATTCATATTTATATAAAAGGATAAATACAACCAGTAACTTATATAACTTACTTATCCTTCACTATACCAGCATCAACAAATGGAATACGATTTTCATGAAGCATAAAACAAAGAGTACTTTTGTTGCTGTCTCTTATATAACCAGTTTGTACATCTGGACAATCAGGTTCTACAATCTAATGATAAATACTGAATAAGATACAATGAGTAACAAAGAAGCAAATAATTTTAAAACATACAAATTAGGAATGAAAATGAAAAACAGATCAGCAAATATTTTTTAATTCTAAATCCCCATATTATTTTAATTTATGGTACTGGGTATTTGATTAGTTCAGCAAAAGAACACTAAAATATATATGGATTAATTACCATAGTAAAAAATAACAAAAGTAATTGTGATTCTTATAACTTTAGTTTTTATCTGTACTTACACCATATTTATAAATTAATAAATATATATATTGGTTAGTTAACAGCCTTTGGTTTTCTTTCCTAAATGAAAGTTTATAAAACATTTAGATAACATTGTATTCCAGCAATAGAAACTATTTTGAAAATAAATCATACATTTGCATAAAATAAATCATACATTTTAACACAAATAGCACCATATATGCTAGCAATTAAAGAAGTGAGAAAACAGCTGTTCACATTGTGGCTCAAAAGTATTATACTTTTTTTTAAAATGGAAATTTAGGTTTTTATAAGACTTTTATATGGATTGGCATTCTCAGTTATACCAGGAAAAATGTATCAATCAAATTTTAATTATGATTGTTTCAGTAGTTTATTTGTTTTATTTTATTTTACTTTTTTGGTTATCCCAACGTGTTACCATAGTACCCAAATGTTACCATAGTAGTTTGGAGGTATTATACTTTTAATGATTGTTAATAAAAAATTTGGTTTTTACAAAATGCAATATGCTGCTTAGTACTCTCAGTAATATAAAAAAAAATGTGTAAAGTTTCGTTTATGTTTGTTCAGTAGATTTTTTGATTATTTCAGGCAAACATAAAACATTCATTCTCTTTATATAATAGTATAGATGCATTATCCTTTATTATATGTAAATATATATTGTCATAAATTTCATAATATAAAACATCTTAAATCTGTATGTAATACTATAGATCAGGGGTATTCAACTTATCATAGTTTAGGGAACCCTTTATCGTTTTCTTTAAGGAATCTTTTGATCAAAGAATAGAAAAATAGAATATCAAAACTTTATTGTGCACAAATTTACAAAATTATTACTACATCTTTATTCTATCACCTAATAAGATATTAAATGGTTAGGTAGCTATTTTGTTTTGTTTTGTTTATTTGTTTGATTTTTCTTTCTAAAATATAGTCTATGAATAATAAATAAAGCAACAGTATTTCTATTTAGTTTGGTAGTACAGGATATATGCTGCAACCCAAGGGATTAGCTTTGTCCCAGATAATCCAGATGAGTAGGTATCTTTGGATACTGACAAGGAGAGGCATAAGGAACAGAGACTAACATGTGATGTAATGCATCTTGATTAATGCATTTGAAGCATGTGACTGTTATAAAATTTAAGATTTCATTTTATCCATAAAATATTTATTTATATTTATTGTTACGAGATAACTACCTTAAAGATTTAAATCATTTATAAAAATTTTAATTTTATTAAAATTTTGACAGTTTGACTAAGCAAACAGTTTACTTATGAAATATCTATCAAAGTTCCAGGTAGCTTTAGGAATCTGCAGAACCTAGGTTAAAGATCTCTGCTATTGATGATGAGTTTATGATTTGCAACCTTTTAAATCTACATTAGTTGTAACAACATGCTTTGAATATCTTACTATTCTTATTCATTAAAACTATTTTGGGTTATCCTGAACAAACATAAAACAATCTTCAAAAAATGTAGGACAAAATTTTCTGATAAAATGTAGATAACTGTCTAGCAGAAATTGTCAGATGTTATAACAAATATCAAATGTAAATGAAGAAAAAAATAAGTTTTTGGCTTGGAATTGAACTTGGATTATTCACATGAAAGGAGAGCATTTTACCACTGAGCCACTGCATTCTATACAAACCATTAAAGAAGGAATACAAATGTTACCATAGTAGTTTGGAGGTATTATACTTTTAATGTTTGTTAATAACAAATTTGGTTTTTACAAGATGTAATATGCTGCTTAGCACTCTCAGTAATATATATAAAAAAAAAATGTGTCAAGTTTTATTTATGTTTGTTTCAGTAGATTTTTTGGTTATTCCAGACAAACATAAAACATTCATTCTCTTTATATAATAGTATAAATTGCATTATTCTTTATTATAAGTAAATATATTTTAAGTTATAAATTTAGGAATGAGCTAAGGGTGGCCATTGGTCTGTTGACAAATCACTGTTGCCTCAAGAGGCACCTTAACATTATTGGCATCATGTATAGCCCCCGGTATGTAGGGGGTGTCATGTGGTGGAGGAGGGTTTCTTACACATCTTGTGTGACTGTGATTACTACTCTGCTAAGCATTTTGAATTTCTTGGTTATCATTTCATCAAACTGTGGAAGTTAACCAACTTCCCGGTTAAGTTGCTGCTTAGATTTATTTCAACTATTGGTCTGTTTGAGACTTAACTGTTAATATTCTTAACTTATTGCTGGGACTATTTTGTTTCAATAAAGAGAGGGGGGGTTCAGTACAATAGGCCTTGGGTCACAGTGCTGGTGCTCTTATGGGCCACCCCACCCTAAATCTAAATCTAAGTCATAAATTTGCTTTTTATTCTATTAAGATACTTCATCAAAATACTAATGTGTTCAGATATAAAAAAAAAAAAATACTTTACCTCATCACCAGTCGAAAAAACTGCTACCATTGGTTTTGCATACACAGTTATTCTGTTTATGCCAAAACTAGCCATAATTCCTATTTCTGCAGCAGTGATAGGATTCCCAGCAGTTAATAAAAGTTCTCCTGCAGCAACATCACTACCAATGGCTCTAAAAGAATTTATATCTTAATTAATTAATTAATTAATATATTACAAATTAATCTTATTTGAAATTTCTAACAAAAATATTTGTTAAGATATATATCATCAGAGAATTAAAAAAATAATCATAATAATGAAAAGTATCCAAAACCTTCAGCCCACAGTGATATACATGTTTGAAATAGCTCAGACCTGACAGTGTTAAACATTGATGTCCTTTACTTTGTGAGTATCTACATTTTTTACAATATGAGAGAACTTGGGTATTAACTACCTTACCACTTTCAACTCCAATTGTATTGTGCATACTAGTATCAGATGAGTGACCAAGAATTTTACAAATTATCTCACTACTTACTGTAACTGATGAACACAAATTATTTAAAATGGTTTCATTTTTATCCTTTTCTTAATCAAGTTTTCTTCAATTACTGTTGCAGCTAGTTTGACTTGAAGCACAACAAACTACTTTCTTGCTACACAAGAGTTAATGAAACCAAAACCTCTTATTTAAAGCTGGTTCCTAATGAAATACGAATATCTATAATAAAAGAACCCAAAGGCAGCAGACTAATCTATTTGACCATCATTCCCCTTACTTTTGCTGGATTGTGTTATTGACACTTTACATGTAAGACTTGAGTCCTTAAAGGTGGAAGATCATTAACAAAAGATTTACATACCACCTCTTTCTTTTTCAAGAAACCTCATATAATAAGCAAATATTTCTGGTAGATTTTTCCTTTTAGATATTTATAGTGCGATTCTATAATTACTAAGGTATCCGGCTCAGTTAAAAACGTCATTATTTGCCAAAAATCATAATTTTTTTATTTCTTTATTGTTAAATTTCAACTTTTAGGCTTCTAAATCTGTTTTTGTTTTGTCTCTACGACATTTTAAAGAAAAGTTACAGCTATTTAAACATCAGTGACAGCTGTCAAAACAAAACGGAAGTAGCGACTTTGGAACCAGAAGTTGTGAATTTAAAGCCTTTTAAAGAGCATTTTTTAAATTTTCATGAAGATTAGTTTAAACATTTTTCTAGTATTTTAATAATTAGCAACTTGGCAATTAGAAAGTTTTGAAGCAAGAAAGTGTGGGGAATTTTAAACATATATTTTAATTTTTTAATAGTCTAAGTTGCTCTTATAAACTTCAAATGGGTTTTTCTCAGAAAGGTATTTTTAATAAAATGTTGAAACTTGAAATGTGATTTCTCAAAAAGTTTTGTTAAATATTTTGTTGAAAATTATTATGAATGATTTTGATAGTATTTACTAGTAAAAGACCTAAAAGCTTTAAATTTGGATAATTTTTAGTGATGTTACACTCATTGTTAGATATAAAGGTAATGAAAATTCGTTAAAAGTTCAATGTGTATGATTTTGAAGGACCAAAATTTTTTACCGAATATAAATTAAACAAAGATTTTAGTTGATTCACTAGTCCAGTGTATAAGAAATGTGTTGCATAAAAAAATATTGACATAAATTAAAATTAGACCTTTTGAAAAAACCTGATTTTTTTACTAAATTTTCTTTATTTATTAGAAATTTTATAAAAACTTCTCCAGGAATAAATTTTTTAAGTGCAATTCTCTTTGATAATATAAAAAATAAATCTAAAAATGTAAAAAACATAAACTTGTTTCTACGTTTAAAGAAAAAAGTTCTCTGAACGTAGACGGATACCTTAAAGCACAAATAAGCATTTTTGTAAATAACATACCGAATATCCTGATGTTTTGTTGGTTTTATCAAAACTTCAATTGAGGCTTCTTCACCATCCTATTATGAAAATATATTACATGAAATTTAAACAATAACATAAATATAAATATACTACACAATTGTTAATCAATGAAAAGAGAAACAATAACACTAAAAGATCAATTTTAATACAAAATCTTTAATTACAATGAATATAAATTATTAGTTTAAAATATTTTCCTTATTTAAAAATGCTTTAATTCCTCTCTAATATACATAAACAATGGTCAAATATTTCTACTACACAAATATTAAAATTAAAATTATATATTGTACAGTTTTAAAGAAATTTATCTGTGGAATTTTTCGGTTCCAAAAAATAGAAGTACTGACAAGGACAGATTTATAGTTTTAAGGAGCCACCCACTCTCTATGAACTAAAAACATATAAAAGTTTAAAACCTATTAACAAAAGCAAAACATGTATATGTTTATCATATTTCAATAAAAATTATATAGTCTAATTCCACTTTAAGATTTCCCCAGAATGCCTCTAACATGGAAACATTTTGCTATGACTTTGAAAGAATCTCTCTTATTTGCTGTCATGATGAAAATAATTTCATCAAAAACTATGAAGTGGAAAACAGATAAATCCATTACTTTAAGTTAGAACTTATACTAATTACAAAAGACTTTTTAAGGACAATACCCTGTTCAGTAACTTTTGTGATCTACAGCTTTCTCTAAGAACAATTTACCACATACTGAAGGATTTCTTTGGTTTTGCTTTAGGGCACTATAGTTCAAAATGGAATAATCTCTAATTGATCCCCCAGATGATCCTGTTTTAAAATAGCATCAAAATTAAGACTTTTGAACAGGCAACAAATAGTTGGTGTTTATTTCTGTTCCATTAAGGTTTGTTTTGCATGTTCTCATATTCATTCTGATTCTTTTTCTTTGTTTTTATGTACACTTTAAGTAATACATGTTTTAAGTCAAGCTAGTAACTATGCTCCTTCAACTCAAAAATGAATGATTTACTGCAGTTGTAAGAAGAAACAATGCAAAGTTCTCCCCAGGAAGAAGGAAGGTAAGGTAACTTTTTCAGTATTCTATTATTCGAATAAAGACATTACCATTCTTAAATATTTTCCAAGGAATTTATTTCTTGTCATAATACAGTCTACTTTTTTGCTGCATGAGGTCTAATAATATCAGCTTAAATATCTATACTGCTTAAAGCTGATTCTTAACATCTATAAAAATATCCATGCCAGCAGTAGAATTTGAATCCATGAACTCTGGTGAATGATTTCATTAAAGGATGTACTATACTAATAATAGAATTAGTTACGTATAAGCAATGTAAATTTTATAATGGTTTGGTTTTGATACTCTTTTTGTTTGATAACAGGGAAATAAATACATCAAAAGCACAACAGTATGCATGCAATTTGTCTTAAAAACCTGTTTGGTGAACTTTCCCTTCTTTCCCATCTGATATTTAGTAGTAGGGTATAATACATGCAGTACATGAGAAAAGTAATAAACAATGGGGAGAAAATACACTTCACAAGTTTTTGAAGCATTATTTAAATAACAAATTTTTTTGTTTAAATCACTGTTAAGAACATGAACAATCGGTAATAATTCATATCTGCATCCTTAGTATTAACATTCACATTCACCATATTTATAACATTGTCAATTAATTTGACAGCTAATACTTCATTAATAAATGTATTACCATACAGAAATACACAGTAAAACATTCATCCCTTACTCAATGCTCAAAGAAAACTAATATTAGCATATTTTGCCTTCATTCATTCAGCTTGGTGACACAACCAATAATATTTACTACAGAGTTCCCATTCTTTTTCCAGAACAAAAATTAAGGACTTTAAAAGGACTTTCTAAGGACCAAAATAACTTTTTATAAGGACCTCCTTGAAATACACGATATAAACCCTATTTCCCGAAGAACATATTTTAATCATTATGAACCAGACAGGGCATGCTCAATATTCAATAAATTTCAGAATTAAGTGTTTTAAAATGCCTAAAATTAATATAAGATAAATCTCTATGACAAAAACTAATTTTGAAAAATGCACATCTAAAGTTTGAGTGATCAAACTAAAAATAAATTGTGAATAAAAACATTATAAACAGTACTTTCTGAGGGTTTAAAAAATGACTGATATATACATATCAGTAATTATATATATATATATATATATATATATATATATATATATATATATATATATATATATATATATACTAGATGATTATACACAGCATTGCCTGGTAAAGAAGAAAGTTTTATACTTTTCTATTACATTGAATGCAAAGAAAATTAAACTTCCATAACTGAAATATCTACTGACTTCCCATAATCCATGCTTCGTTTAATTAAAATCTGCATGACTGTTAGCTAATAGGAAAGAGCAGCTGACTTTATACTTTAAACCTTTTAAGTATATGAAAGCTTATTTGTCAAATAAGTAACTAAGAAAAAACTGTCATAAGAAAACTGATAGGAAATCACATGATGGCAGATCTTGCCGATGGAGAAATTGATCACGTTCCAATTTAAAAATTAAGGAGTTTTTAAGGACCTTTGACAAAAATTAAGTAGTTTTAAGAACCCTTAAAAATGAAAGCTAAAATTAAGGAGTTCTTAAGGACTTTTAAGGACCGTGGGAACCCTGTATTAGAAGTAATACAATAATGAAAATCCAACATAAATATATAAGCAATATGTTTTTGTCAGAATATATGTGCTTTTTGTTTTTGCTATGTGTGAGAAAAAGAGATTTATAGCAGACCACCAATTATCTGGGCAATGATTCACTGGATTGTAAAATTAATCCGATCAATCAAGGACCAAGTGTTTTTTTTACACCTTTTCCATTTTTTCCCCATAAAAATCCATTTTTATCTTCAGTACATGTTTGTGGTCAAGGTAGGTCAGGTTCACAAAACAAAATGATCAGTTAGTTCATACAATGAAAACTCTTTAAATGATTCTTTCAATAAACTTGAAGCAGTACTTAAATCAGTTAAAACCTTATCTATACCTGTTCCATCGAAACTGGAAAATTTTCATTTATTTTTCCAGTCACTTGAAAACATTTTCGTGACTAAAAATGTTTTGGAATCTATTAAAAGCGAAATAGTAATCAATATACCAGGAGAAAAGTCTAATAATGTTCTAATATATGCAAGAGAAACAAAAATCAAAGATTATAAGTTGTTAAAATATTTAAGATTTGAGAGAATATCAACCAACCGCAACGGAAATTTTGAGGAATTTCTAATCTTCTAAAAAATCTAGTCTTAAGTAACAAAACAATGCAATAGGTACTTTTTATTTGCAAAATGGGAAAAAATTCAATGAAATGCAAGGTGCAACAACTTCCCCTATTTTAATTATTAAAATAAAAAAATGCTAGTTTTTAACTCCTTTCATTGTGTTTACTACTATTTTTTTAATAACTTTCTACATTAATACAACACAAATACACACATATAGAAATCAGAATAAAGGTCATTTTTATATACCATAGAGGCTAATATATCTCATCCATTTTGCATAATCCTTTTAAAATATGCACTACTACCACTGCCAACTCTAA
This sequence comes from Pardosa pseudoannulata, assembly GCA_032207245.1. Lineage (NCBI taxonomy): Eukaryota > Metazoa > Arthropoda > Arachnida > Araneae > Lycosidae > Pardosa > Pardosa pseudoannulata. Next base: position 68,022,895 of record CM063506.1, on the reverse strand, counting down.
GCCTGGGAAAATTGTGAAGGAAAATCACCAAAAGATACATTGTCTTAACCCTTTTTAATGTTGTCCAATTATCCAGATTTTTCTTTAACTGGATTGGTCTTTGTCCCAATTAATCCAGATAATTGGCACTCTACTGATACTTTTATTGATAAAATATTAAAAATATGTGTTCCTTTTACCTCTGTTGGTTGATGTAATTTTGTGTCTTCAATTTGAACAACAGCATCAGCTCCATCAGGAACAATGCCACCAGTATTCACTCGCATGCATGTTCCAGGAGTAACATTGAGAGTAGGCTTTAACAAATAAAAGGTTTTATAAGATAATTTGAATAAATAATAGATTGAAATAAAAGTAAAAAATGAAGTAAATGTGAATATATAAATTAATCATAAGTAAGCGAGAAGAACAATTATGAAAAGTTTTGCAAGAAATAATTATTTAATTATTTTCATATTTAGTCACATATTGAGTGTAACTTATCATTGCATGGAACAGCACAGAAACCCATTGGCAAGTTACTCATTATTTAACTGCAAGAAGTCAAGCATATAGATATAAGGGAAGATAATACCTTTATATAAAATTTAGCAAATACAATTTTAATGTATATAAAGCACACAGCTTTTCTATATGTGCATTAATCGGACTGGCTTTGCATTTATTACTATGTCATTTATTATTTATAACTTAATGATTAAAATAACTGCAACTCAATTCTATCTAAATAAAACAATTTTTGTCAATATTTATATATATATATATATATATATATATATATATATATATATATATATATATATATATAATTTATATACATATATATATACACACATATATATATATACATATACATATATATACATATACATACATATACATATATATACATATACATACATATATATATATATATATATATATACATATATATACATATATATACATATATATATACATATATATAAATACATATATATATAAATACATATACATATACATATACATACATATATTTATATATATATATACATTTATACACACACACATACATTATATATATATATATATATATATATACATATTTATACACATATATATATATATATATATAAAACTATTTTATACATATATTTTATTTGAAATTAAAACAACCCACAAAAGCATTTTCATGGATGTTACTAATTATGCATACCACACCACTAATTTTCAAGATCAATGAAAGACATGAGGATCAAACATAGGGCTGATTGTAACAGCTACCACCATTCAGTAGTACTGCACTTATAACTCAGACTTCAACAATATTTCAAAAGTTTAAAAAAAAGTGTAAGATCAGTTGGATTTAATACAGCTAAATTAAAAGAAAAAATGGTGTGAGATAAATTCACCCATGAAATTAAAAACAGGTTTGCTGTACTCAATACTGTGAATGAAATAGAAAACACAAATCGCAACCCAAGTGTGGATAAAAAAAAAATGGCAAAATTTTGAAGGAAACATTGCAATTAAAGCCGGAGAAGAAATATTGGGAAAAAGAGTAAAGAAAGATTAGTGGAAATATTTGGAAGTTATTTGATCAAAGAAAAAAATTAAAAATAAACTTTTAAACATAAAATCAAACATATTGAAGGAAATGTATAAACAAAAGTATACAAAAGCAGATAAAAGTGTTAAAAAAACTGCAGAAATGACAAAGAAACCTTTTTATGACTTAATGGTAGATGAAGATTAACAAGCAGCTAAAACACATGAAAACTGTATCAAGTCACTAAGCAGTTCTGCAGATATACAAAAAGAAAAGAACAAAATGTTAGAGACAAACAAGGTAGATAGTTAATGCAATGATAGATCAGTGGAGCTTCTTATGACTTGATGGCAGATGATCAACAAGCCACTAAGAAACATGAAAACTGTATCAAATCACTAAGTAGCTCTGTAGAAATACTTTCTTTTTGAAAAGAACAAAATGTTAGAGACAAACAAGGTAGATAGTTAATGCAATGATAGATCAGTGGAGCTTCTTATGACTTGATGGTAGATGAAGATCAACAAGCCGCTAAGAAGCATGAAATCTGTATCAAATCATTAAGCAGATTTGTAGATATACAAAAAGAAATGAACAAAATGTTAGAGACAAACAAGGTAGATAGTTGATGCAATGAAAGATCAGTGGAGCTTCTTATGACTTAATGGCAGATGAAGATCAACAAGCCGCTAAGAAGCATGAAAACCGTATCAAATCACTAAGCAGCTCTGTAGATATACAAAAAGAAATAACAAAATGTTAGAGACTAACAAGATAGATAGTTAATGCAACGAAAGATCAGTAGAGATAACACTTTAAAGAAACTCAACAAGTCAAGACAAACCCAAATTTTCAGACAGTGGCATCACATGTCTTGCATGTTGGAAATATTTCCACAGAAGTAATTTTGTTGATAGAAATTAGAGATGCCTTGAAGGCAAGTAACAATATAACTTGTATTTAAACCCTAGGAGAAAAATGTAATATTTTCTATAAAATACTACATTTCCTAATAATTCATATAATTCATTAAATTTAGAAAAAACTAAATGAAACAATTAAATGTGCCCCATTAGCAATAATTAAGACCTCACAGCAATTTTCAAAATTTTAAATTGATAATCATACATAATTTAGTTACTTTCAATATTACTTTGATTTTGTAAATATAGGAAAGAAATCTATAACAATTATGAAAATATACTGAACTAACTTCTACAGTTCTGTGAAAAAAAAACAAAATATATCTACCAAAAAATTAAATGCAAACAAATAGACATTAATTACAAATGTTTGTATCAAAACATTATTAATTACAATTAGATATATAAATATAAAGAAGAATGCTTTTAAATAAAAAAATAATTTTCTGTTCAGTATTATAAAAAATTTCTTACTTTACTCCCAGCAGTAACACTTCCAAGGACCTTCAAAATAGCTGTTTCATTACTTTCAAAAACACTATCAGTTGCTAATTAGAAATAGAATACAATTAACTCATAGGTTAAATAAATGCAGGTAAAAACACAATATATAAAATTACTATACAAGCAAATATTATATATAAGTAATTTTTACATTTTTACATAGTGAAAAAATAATTTACTATACACACTATCACTTGACTTTTGGTCTTCATCATTCATCTAACTCATAATTTTTTTATGACTATGTTATACTTTCATTGAATTGAATGCTACAGACACTTGCCCTGTGATATTCATCTATTCTACATTGTAAAATAGATGAATTTTGAATACTGATGAACTATTTTTACCATCCCTTAATTAATTTTGACTAGTTTTTTTTGACTTGAGGTTTATACAGATACATGTCAAATATATAAGTTGTAAAAATATAAGTTGTACAAAAATTGTAATAAGTCAAAAATTGTTAGCTTTAGAATATTAAAATTTTATACTTAGGACTGCTTTAACATTTAGCTGTGCATCTTTGCATTTGCAATCAGCCTTCTATAAAACAAGAAATTGTGCCTCATCATTCTTAATTACAATCCACATTCTATAAAATGAAAAACTTCAATATAGCATACAATAATGTTGCTGGTAAACAACAATGAAAACAGATATCGATTTATTCACCTGCAATTGAAACAATGCTTTTTTAATCTAACTTTTTAAATAAGTAAAAATTATTATTAAGGTTTTTCCTGCCTATTTTTGCAGAGAATTATTTAAATTTTTATTGCTTTATTATTTCTTAGTACAAAATAAAGAAAGTATTGCAATCATAAACAATTTTGGTTTACAACAAAATATTTCTATAATGAAAAAATCTTGCCAATTGATCACTAAATGGATAAGGCACTGCTCTTTGGTACCAGAGTTTGCAAATTTGAATCTCACTGATAGTATGGATGTCTGTAGCTGTTCAGTATTCTCTTTAAGTAGAAAGCCTCAATCTTATTAGTACTTTTGTAGCAAAATAGTAGACCACTAGAGTATCCTTTGTAGTGCTGATGCAGCCTCAAATTTGGCAGTTTTTCATATAACTAAGTTTTAACTATTTTCCCTTTCTTTGAAGGATTATTTATATAATAAAGACAATACTTGATGGTGCTTTGAATAAATTAATTCTCGTCTAATTAATAATTCAGAACCCAAACAAAAATATTCAAGATAATCTGAAATTAAAAAAAAAAAAGACAAAGCTTTTTTTTCCTACCTTATTAACTGAAAACTAGATAGAGAAAAAATAATTTTCTTTTTTTTCTTTCATAGGACTATTCTTTAGTTGCTTTTGTGAATTTAGTTCACTGAATAAATTAAAATTGTAAAATAATTAAAATATATTTAGGTTACATTTGCATAGAAAAGAATATTTTTTTAAATATATGTAATCTAAATCACGATCGATTTCAAATTCTATGACGGAAGAGCAGAATAATGCAAAGAGGAAGCATTTTAAATTCTGATTGTTTATGAATTCGATATAACTAAACATGACTTCATATATTTTAATATTTTATCACATTAATATACATTTCCAGTTATATATATAATAACATAATTCTAAACCAATCAACCAACAAACAATTTTGATTGTAAATATTCTTACAGTTGCCATTAAACATTATATGAATAACACCAACTTTTGAGTCATGCAAGATGTAAGGTATATATCTTACTATGTGACTATTTTATGATTTTGAATGATAAATTATATTAAGACTGTTAAAAACTCTAGCATTAAAACAATAAAAATTAATATTTTTTTAAATGGAAAAATCATAACATATTGGATATTAATGCTGCTAGTCACTGCTAGATAGTGGTACTTGAGATCAAGTCTGACACCAGCATGACATTGGAAAATAAAATGAATGTATTTTCAAGTTTTAAAGGAATGAGTATAATTTAATAGATACATAAAGAAATGTGGTATCCCCATCAAATTTTTTTCCTATTACAACAGAAATAGTTTTTAAAAAAATTAGATTATAAGGATGAAAATATGCTTAATTTAGTAAAATAAAGAAATATATTGATTTGACATATTTTAGACAAAAGTTGCACTTTTAATAAATTTCTTAGAAATGATGCAAAATAATGTCTAATCTTTAAAGATAGGGCATTGAATTTTTAAAAGACATTCCTGATGGAAACAAAACCTTGTTACTTTTTATTCTCAGGTGTTACAAAATAAAATATATGTAGATAAAATACAAAGCTTTATTTTACCTATTACAGCATAGCCATCTTTGACAGAAGCTCTAAATGGGGGATAAGGATGAGGTGCCACGACTGGATCAGCAAGTACAAAACTGTGAGACTCTAAATAATATAAAAATTGAAGTTTGTAAATAAGAGAAATTATATTTACTTCATTTTTTTATCTCTTAATTTTTATCTCTTTATACACACACATATATATAAAGGTAATATATAAATGTGTGTGTGAATGTAAAAAAATTTAGTAAGTAAATATATAAAGGTAAATATATTTTCAATATTACAAGTTAATACAATCCATTAATTTATAAAACTTGAAGTATTTTTAAATTAAAGTAGAATGTAATAGACAGTTTTAACTTGGAAATAGTATTTATTTTAACCATTTAAGATAAAAAAGGAAAAAAAAAACTTGCTATGGAGAAAAGTTTTTCACACATTTAAACTATTTGTATTGTTACTCTTTTAAGTTTAATAATAATTATCATTGATTCATAATTTGATACATATAAATTAACAGCAAATTTACTTTTAGAATTTGATAGTTTTTTTGTATTAAAAATAATTATTATACAATGCTCTTCAGGGTTTTGGATTAAAAACCCCACAATTTTGAGGAGGCACAAGACATTTATAAGTGAGTAAGACATCTATAAGTGAAAATACCAATTTTGACCATTGCTACCTCCTATAGTATAGTATTACATAAACATGACCTTTTACTCTCTCATTACATTTGGAGCCATCTTTTGGAAGAACTAGAATGTACACATACAAATCAATCTGATCCTAATCTACTTGAAAAGAATTGTATTACCTCTGTAAATATGAATAAAATATATTCTGATTTTAAAATTTTAAAATTATTCAGAAACCCTTTTTCATGTCCTCTGATAGACACTAGATATGTTAAACTTCGGAGTGCAGCAGTAATTTTTTTGCATCACTATTACTAACTGATTGAGAGTGATGAGTAACAGAAGATATTGTAAAACCTAGGGAATGCTGGGTACTTTACATAGCTAATCATACTACACTTTACAGAGTAGTAGTATGCTATGTATAGTATACTTTTCATAGTATAATATAAAAAAATTTAAATTACTGAAAATTGCAGCTATTCAGAAAATTTTTCATGATATATATATAATAACTACCAGATACATCTATCACAGATTCAAATATAAAGTGCATTATTCATTAGTTTTAAGACACATTTTAGACAGCTTAATATCACTATATACTTTTCAAAAAATATTAGCTCTAGGGATTTTCTCTATCTATTCACTTTAAAAATAAAAAATAAAAATAAAAACAGTATTTTGTCGATAAAACAATGAGTGGACAAGATTTTTTTTTTTAAGTTTCAAAAGAATTTATTCATATATCTCTAAAATTTTCTTTAAAGCTTTTATATATCAACTAAAATACTAAATTTTTATATCCTTCTTAATCAGATATACAGTAGTTTTAAGCAAAACTCAATTTACAGCTCTTTTGTAAAATTGTAGAATAAAAGATTAAATATACGAACTGCATTAAATGATGTATCTAGTATATTTATTCACTTAGAAACAACATAGGCAAAATATTTTAAAGCTATATAAATAAAATGTTAAAAGCTATTGTATAATAAAAATAAATATAAAATTCCTTAAAATGTATTCATAATAAATGCCAATATTAAAATATCTCAAAATATAAATGTTTATATGTGATTCTAGCAAATTTTATTTTTAGATTTTAGTACATACCTTTTAATGATTTTACTTCTTTACTTAAAATAGTAGCTTCTTTTAATACAAATTCAATAGCAGCATCTAGATCAATCATTGGAAATACAGATTTTCTTGGTCTTAATGCTGGACATTTGGTATTAAGATGATCTATAGTAAGTATATATGTATATTAGAGAACACTCTTATTTTCACATTATCAAGTAACAGTCAAAGTTTGGAATTGAATAGTAAATACATTACATATGTGTATATTAACATACTATTTCCTTTAAGAGGACACTGATGATACACGCATTTGAATATATAAATATTTCTATAAAGATATTCTACAAATCAAACATTTTAACTTATATATATATATATATATATATATATATATATATATATATATATATATTACGCCCATCTGAACTCTTTTGAGCATATGACACCTTGCAGTCCAATACAGACAAATTGCCCCATTAGATGGGAGAGTCGAAAAAGAACCCAAAGAACATTGTAACTTATTGACTCAAACAAATCACAAATAAAAGTAATTTTGAAATTTTATAAAACATCTAGGGCTTGAATGAACGAATGAAATCAACTTAGAGCATCAATTGGAAAGGGGAGGGGTTCTCCAAGAGCAAAGTACAGTGAACAGAGGTCTATTGTACCCAAGAAAATACCAACTACCTTCCTCAAGTCATTTCTATGAAGCTCCAAAAGTTCCTGATGGTGCACATTGGGACACTCCCAATTAAGCTCTATGGCTTGTCTATAACCCTCTAACTTTACAAGTTCATGTGCCGAATACATCTCAAATGAACAGAGTTCCTGATAGACTCAGTAGTAATACCAAGGACAGTCTCATGAGTAAAAGAGATACTGGATTCTTTCCTTGGTAATTCATCAGCTAATTCATTATCCTGAATATTCACATGACCTGGCATCCAGTAGAGATTGACCTTGTTTCATGAAGTAAGGTCAAGAAGAACCTAATAGTACTCCTAAACCAAGACAAGTCCTACAAGACATATAGATTATAAAAACTTCAGCTTGTAAAACAGTAGCATCTTTTCCAAGCAGAAAGAAGAGTTTGATGACATCCCTAAGACAGCACATACAGTATTAACTTGATGATTAAGTTTAAAATCATCAGTGAATTCAACCCTACAGTTACCAACTGGGATTTTTCAGCCAATCTTCCAAAGAGAGAAAATAAGCATTATAAGCTTTACAAAAAGTAAACCTAGTATTTAAGAAATCATTAGGGATTACAAACTGTGCCATGTTAGCCACAGATGAGTCAAAATGTCCCCAAGACAGATACAGACAAAAATCTCTCCAAAGATCCAGGCTCTTAAAGTGCTTCATATAGATAATAACCTCAGCTTCAATCCATAGATGCAAAAGAAGCATACTCTATAAAAATTTAAGGACAGCAGTAAGGTTTATTTTCAAAATGTCTAGGGATAATAGATATTTTTTTATATTTACAATTCAAAACATAAAACAACTGCAAAGCTTGAAATACAAAAATTAATTTTCACATATATGATAAAATAAGTAAGTTTATAATCATCCCATTATTAAATTCTTATAAATAGAGACTTGAAAGTAGATAATTTAAAACTTTTAATAATTTTAATTATTTAAACATTTTTTCAGGCTTTTTAAAATAGTAAAAAAATACCTATATTAAATCAAACTTAATTAGATAAAAAATAAACAGATATTAAAGTAATTAAAAGGTTATCAACTATGCTATTTTTATTTTCCCTTTCAATGTACTTTTAATTTGAAAATGTCTATTGTATTTTAAAAGAAAATTACTTTTTATTGGCTTGATAACTAGCAGCATGTAATTTTTGACAAATATAATTTTAATTCATGTATGAGATACTGATTTATTCATATGCCAAATTTAAATTAAATTGCAGTATAAAATGTTAAAAAAAAACTGGAGAATGCAGTATAAAATTCTAAATTAAAATTTCCAAAAACATTTTTACATTTAAATAAACAAAATGTAAAAATTAAATCTATCATAAAATCAAGACAAAAATAAACAGATAGTAAAGTAGTTAAAAAGTTACAGACTATGCTATTTTTATTTTCCTTTATAATGTGCTTTTAATTTGAAAATATCTATTAATTAAAAGAAAAGCATTTTTATTGGCTTGACAACAAGCAGTAAATAAATTTTGACAAATGTGATTTTAATTCATGTATGAGATATCGATTCATTCATAGGTCAAATTTTAATTAAATTGCAGTATTTTATACTGCAATGTAGTAAAAATTTGACATATGAATGAATGTTGGCAAATACAGGATAATACAACATAAAAGTATTAAATTAAAATTTTCAAAGACATTTTAAGATTCAAACAGAAAGTGAAACTGAAAATTAACAAAATATTATGACATTTAGATGAGACATCAATCATTTAATGAAATGATATATATCTACTCATTTTCAACATGAGGAAATTATTTAAAAGCTAAATAAATAAAATAGGGATATTATATATATATATATATATATATATATATATATATATATAAATAAAATAAGGAAATTACACTCACTTTTGAGAGCAGAATTTTCATTCATTTTAATCTAAAAATTAGAAATATATTTGAATGATTATTAAAATTAAATCACTACAAATACTTAAAATACAGAAAATAACAATACTTATTAATACATAGACAACCTTAGCTTCCCTATTTTAATAAAAGTATTTCACTAGCATAAAGAAAAATTGATCAAAATATTTAAATGTTATATTATAATATAAAGGATTTAAAATTATAAATGGTCCTCTTAAATTTTAAACGAATTAAACAGAAGCATTTGTTTAAAGTTTACTTACAAAATTTAAACATAAGAATTAAAGATCCGAAACAACTGTAGTAGGTTAATAATTTATTTATTTCATATAACGTTTAAAATGTTGAATAATAAATGACTAAAGAATTTATACATATAACAGAAAAATGCACTATACTGAATTGTAAAATAAAATGATGGAAGACTTATGAAGATTTAGGGAGAAAATTTATATAGGCAAAAACTTTTACTAAATTCATATTGAAACTTTAAAATGCAATAATACAATTACTATAGAAGAAAAATACATTAATTCTAGTGTTAACATGAAAATTAGAAGGTATTGAAACAGTCATTACTATTAAAATGTAAGTGATCGATAACACAACCTATCGGAAAATGTGCAACACAATGCACAGGGTCACATACAAGTGGATATCTCAAATTTGTTTACAAATATTGAACCTCTGAAACACAAGTCGCTGATTGGTTCGAGAACATTACTGCCAGATTATCTATTTCTTTCTGGTAAAACACAGATGTTTAAAAAATATAATGCCAATGAGTAAAAATACAAGAAAATTACAGCACAATCATTCAAATAGATCATAATTTGTTCCATTATAATTACCTTTTGCTTCTCATTGAATCAAATAGTCTTAAAATTAAATGCGAGTTTTTTCTTCTTCCGAGGGTTTCTCTTCTAGGCTCATTCCACCTTGAATTTTGTTGCAATCCTCCGTCCTTGGTTGTTGGTGCTAGGTGCTTCACGATTGTTTGATATCTTTGTCCTCATTTACTTTAGTTGGTTTCTTTTGTGAGTTTATTTTATTGATGAGGTGAAACCTCTTCTACTTGTGAGTATGTGCCGCCTCCTCTTGTGTGAACTTTCTTACGAGAGTGCTATTTATGAGATAAAAAGAACTTTCACCTATCATCTTTCCCACTGTATGCTTTATTCACAGTATTTTGTCTTTATCAAGTAATAAAATCTTTTTTTGGAATTGAACTTTGTCACATTTTTAGTGATTACGACTTTTCTCATGTAAAGGATTTTCTTTTTTCGTATATCAGAGAGAGATGTGGGCTAAATTTCCCCAACAGCACTGAAAGAAGCAGGGCTCGTTACTGAACAAGAGAATAATATCGTCCATAAGTGTGGTGAAATATTAATCATGGAAAGAAAGAAATTCAAATGAAAACGTTGATTTAAAGATGCAGATATTTCTGTGTTGTCTGCAGAATCAAAGTCAGTTCGCAATCATGACGATCTGGCCCTGATTTGATTTGATTCATGAAGAGGAATTTAAGGCTCCCTTAATCTAATATTAATGTGATATACTGAAGGAGGAGGTAGGGTATAGTAATTTTACCCTTAATTATGTACTGTTATACATACATATTCTGCTTAAAAATTTTATTTTATTTACAACTTCAGGTTTTTAAAAAAGGTAATTATTTTACTTTATACTTTTCAGTCTATAAATTTATACAAAAGCATACAACTGAAAGAGTTTTATGCTATTAGACCGTCTGGAAGATAATTTCGCCTTTTGTTCATGCAAAGGAAATATACTTTTCATAGTATACAAAATTTCTGTTAAATTATGTAACAACACACAGCACCCCAGGCCTCCCTTCACAGCTAATTGTGGCATAACAATCTTTGGATAATAACTGCGCTAATTAGTCCTTAAAAAAAAACAATATTTAAGGCCATGGTTCTCAAACTGGGTGCCACGGCTTCCAGGAATGTCATAATGGTATGCCAGAGGTGCCGTGGTAGTAATTATAAAAAAACTCGGATAAGAATTGGGAAATTATTAAAAGCATGAATATACATAAACAAACATGAATAAAATTGATATTTAAGTCGTCTTTTCACCACTGCGTCACTATCGAAATGTAGTAAGGAAATCTTTATATTTATTTCAAGTACGACTTAACATCTACCTCCGTGGTTCTCAAACCGGTTATCACGGTACCCTGGAGAGCGGTAGATTATAACTATATGTATATTATAGCTTTACTTAGATAAATATCTTTAATAGCTGTCCTTAGGTGATAACTTTCTTTAAATTATGGCTTCGCTTAGAAAATTATCTTTGATAAATGTGTTTAGATGATATCTATCTTTACACTATAATAGTGTATAAGGAATATCTATCTTAAGATTACAAGTATCTTTAAAGACATAATTTGCTATCAGGCATAACTATCTTTACTTAATAACTATGCTTAGAAGGTAACTACCCACATAGAACATTATCAGCCCTAGGAAATCCGCCATAATTCCACCCTTTAAAATCTTAATAAGCCTGAAAAATTCCAGTCGGTACACTGGACTGCACATGGAGTTCCTACAGTACGGCGGTCTAGCTGTACTAGGAATTTTTCTAGTATCTCAGTTTCTTCTTTCGCGGAATTTCCCAAGAGGGTGTTGGTATCCCTATGTTTCTTATCAGTTTTATATTTTATTGAAAACTCCTACTTTCGAAAACATAGTGCCCCTACAGTTGTGAGTAGTGGAAAAAACCCGGTTTAAACCCAAGAAAAAACCATGTTTTTTGGGAAGGGAATTTTGAAAATTTCCAAAACATGGGGATTTTGAAGTCGCCAATTTCTATGACACAATGAGAACCACAATTTTTTTCTGTCTTTGTTGTAGACTTCAAAAGTTGATATTTTCACAAAATTTAACTATTATATGCATCGAAAAAAAATTGAATAATTGGGATTAACTAACTATATTTAGCAAGGTATCATGTTTAGCATAAAAGTATGAGTATATTTTTCCTTTGAGAAATATTCAATATTTTTACTATTACATAAATATTATTAGGCAATAATCTGTAGTGTCACAAAACCCACACATCATTATTTTTCTTGGATAACATATCTCTCTCTCTCTCTCTCTCTCTCTATATATATATATATATATATATATATATATATATATAAAATATGTGTAGGAATTGGACACAAAACGCAACAGTGTAATTTGATTACACCTTTAAATGATATATGAATTACAAAAAATAGTAAACTGTTATTTTAAATTTAAAGATATTTATTTTTATATTATAAAAGGAGGGGGAAAAGTTTAGCATAGAGCAATTTACATAATAAATAATGATCAAAAATAATGTATATAATTATTATATTAGCAATTAAAATTGAAGAAACCAGTTATGTGTTTGATAAGACTAACAGGGTAATTAATTACATAAGTACTACTGTAAACTCATTTAAATGCTCATTGCTATTATTTCTTGAATATATATATATATATATATATATATATATATATATATATATATATATATATATATATATATATATATATATATATATATATATACATATATATATTGCCAAAAGTAAAAAAAAAATCTCTTAGAAATAATATGCTAGTTCTTAAATAGCCGCTGTTGAAAAAGTAAATGTAAACATTGTTAAAATGATTTCTTAGCAAAGTTCCCAAAATTCCGGGGTATTCCCCAAAATTCCCAGGTTTATTCCCACCTCTTCAAAATTCCGTTTTTTTTACATCTCTAAATGCCCCTCTTGCCAGTCTTCCAAAAGTATACTTTAGACCCATGAGTCAGCAAAATTGATGAGTTACAGTAGTTAAATGCTTTCTGAAGAGGTGAATTCGAAATTTATCTACAGCTCATAGGATAGGAGGGCATTTCCGTTCCGAATAGGAGTAACTGTTCTCGGTTTTTGCTAAAAATCTTTCTAAATTTGTTTTTCTAAATTTGTACCCAGACTGTCCTAATGCCGTATTCACTGGCATCTGTATGAATTTCTGTTGGAGCATCTCCATCGTACATTCTCAATACTGGTTCAGAGGTAAGGGCCTTCTTCAGATTCTCAGGAGCCTCTATCTCTTCAGGACCCCAACATCACCTTTTAGCAGCAACTGCAATGACTCAGCGAGATAACTCTCTCGAGAACAGAACAGAGAACTTCCCCAACTGGTGCCATTCAGCTTTATATATTAGCTTTAAATTTTCGAGAGACATCTAGCTCGAACAGCAAAGAAAGTTCTTGAATCATCCAAAATTTGGACAAACAATAAATAACATTATTTTAAATCAAAATTCTAGTCTTTAGATAAAATGCACTGACTAGGAGTTGTAACAGGGTTGGACGATCTACCAACCAAGCTACGACGAAAGATAGCAATTGTTTTTATTATACATACATATATATATATATATATATATATATATATATATATATATATATATATATATATATATATATATATATATATATATATATATATATATACAGTGTGTGTGTGTGTGTGAGTGAGAAAAAAGGAAAAGTATTTAAATTAGAAAAAGTAATTTAAATTAAAAAGTAATTTAAATTAGAATGTAAGACTACAAAAAACTTCCCATTGAATTTTGTTTGAAAATAATGTTGCGAATTAACATCGAGATACAGAACGTTCGATACAAACATTTTATAATAAAATGTTTTGAAAATACTTTTTCATCAGAACAATTTATTTGGCAGGATTGTGCCGAAAGTTTATTTTTATGTAAGAATAGCAGTTTGTTGTTTCAGAACGCAACGAAAGGAGTTAAAAACTAGCATTTTTAATTTTAATATTTAAAATAGGGGAAGCTGTTGCACCTTGCGTTTCATTGAATTTTTTTCCCATAATAAAAAGTACCTATTCCATTGCTTCGTTACTTATGACTTGATTTTTGAGAAGATTGGAAATTCCTCAAATTTTCCGTTGCTGTTGGTTGATACTCTCTCACATCTAAATATTTTAACAACTTATAATCTTTAATTTCTGTTTCGCTTGCATATATTAGAACATTATTAGACCTTTGTCCTGGTATATTAATATTTCGCTTTTAAGAGATTCTGAAACACTTTTAGTCACGAAAACGTTTTATTTTCAGGTTTCGATGGAACAAGTAGAGATAAGGTTTTAACTGATTTAAGTACTGCTCCAAGTTTATTGGAAGAATCATTTAAAGAGTTTTCATCGTATGCACTAACTGATGATCTACACTCAAGAGCCAAAACATTATGACCACCTGTAAATAACTAGTTGGCCCATCTTTGGCGAGCAACACAGCTTCAACCCGCCTTGGCATAGATGCTACAAGTCCTTGGTAGATGGACGGACACAGATTGTACCAGATGTTAAAGCAACGGTTACGCAAATACGAAATATTGCGAACTGGTGGTCTTTGAACTCTGAGCTGCCGTCCCATGATATCCTAAATCTGTTCTATCGGATTGAGATCCGGTGAGTTAGGCAGCCAGGACATTAACTGGAATTCAGCATCAAGTTCTTGGAAACACTCCAACACAATTTTAGCTTTGTGACACGAGGCGTTGCCCTGTTGGAACATTCCACTTCCAGCTGAAAAAAATGAGGCCCTGCTAGGGTGTAACTGGTTCTCAGTGATGTTCAGATACCCTGTAG
Source organism: Pardosa pseudoannulata (assembly GCA_032207245.1). Taxonomy (NCBI): domain Eukaryota; kingdom Metazoa; phylum Arthropoda; class Arachnida; order Araneae; family Lycosidae; genus Pardosa; species Pardosa pseudoannulata. The sequence continues at coordinate 68,007,657 of CM063506.1, read as the reverse complement.
CATTTATGGTCTGCTCTACCACAATCACGAGTGCCAGAGACGCCCAAGAGAACGTCCCCAAAAGCATAATACCGTCATCATCGATCTGTGTATGACCTACTGTACATTGAGAGAGCAATTGTTCGCCTGGAAGACAGCATACCCTGATACGACCATCGGTGTGATGAATGACAAACCGTGATTCATCTGACCAGGCAACTCTCTCCCACTGATCCATGGACCAGTCGGGATGTTCCAAGTCCAAGCGTAGCACAGTTGGCGATGACGCTTGGTTAGCAAAGGTACATGAGTGGGACGTTTGCTGCGTAGCCCCATATCCAACAGTGTCCGCTGAACAGTGTGCTCTGATACTATTCTACTTGGCCCTGCATTGTACTGGGTTGTCAGCTGAGCCACTGTCTGGCTCCGGTTTTGCTTCACCATGCGAGACAGTCTCCGAAGACCTTTTTTTTATAGCGTGTGGACGTCCAACACCATGTCGTCTACTGCTGGTTTCACCTTCATTCATCCATTTTGCATAAGTGCTAACAACTGTAGATATCGAACAACTCACGAGTCGTGCAGTTTCGGAAATACTTGTTCCGAGCCTTCGAGCCATTACAATCTGCCCTCTATCAAAATCGCTTAGATACGCAGCCTTTCTCATCAAACACTGAAGTAAGTGAAAGAATGATTCTTCAGACTCTCCAGTAGCAGTTAAATACCACTTCAACCTGATCACGCACCTTCCACGTCATCCAGGCAAGTTCATTGCAAAATGTAGGGATGGTCATAATATTTTGGCTCTTAAGTGTATTAGAACTCGAATTTTTCTGACGTTAAAGCTTTAGCTCCTTCTCTATCTGAGCTAATTTATTTTTTTCTAACTTCAGTTGGCTGAGGGTTGCTCGACATTCTCTCTCACTTATTAAACAATGTTTTTATTTCCTTACGCTCAACTACAAAGTAATAAGATTTTTAACAAATTCAGTAGCATTAAAAAAAAGTTTCGTTTTTCTCAATTGCTTTATTAATATCTGCGATAATAGCAGTAATAGTAAATAAGTTAGGGTAATTTTTATCCAGTTCTCAAGCAATAATAAAATGCTGTTTTTTACAGTTATTAAATGCCATTTTAAGAAAAATAATATAAGTATAAAAAGGGTTCTAAATAGATACCAAAATTATAGAAAATCAAATTTCCTATTAACGATGTGTCCTCAGAATTTTTCTAAAATCCTCAGTTTTCGAACTACAGGGGCCTAAGTCTAGAGGGGTTCTAAACTTGAAGTTTTTTTTTATTTTTATTTTTATTTTTTTATATAGATCAGGAGAGGAGGAAAGGATGGTCTACCTTGGAAATAAAGATATCTACTGATGGATCTCGGTGAGACAGAGAGAACAGGCTTTTACTCGTTTCTGTTGTTGATTCTGATGCCACTTGGACAAACCATGCATGATTGAGCCGTACGCTACTCCCATTAGTGCAAAGGGGTGCGTTTTTCGTTTTAATGAACACCATTAAGGTGAAAGACCGACTTTGCTCAAGTTTGTCCTCGTAGTTTTGAAGGAGGGACCAAGCAGAAGACCCATTGACTTGTCCTGCCATCCCCCAGAGGCATTGATTGAGAACTTGGAGGATATTGTGACCACGAACATATTTTGCGTGCCCTAGTCACCTTTAACGAACACGGCGGATCTTCGGGTTCCGAACCTGCAACCGCTCAGTTACGGGATCAATGTCTTTGCCGACTTATCTACCGCTGATCACTCGTTTTTTTCAAGTTGAGTACTGATTTTACTAACCTTTAAGAGGAAAAAATGGACGTTTGTTGACATATTCACTTTTTTTCACTCATTAAACTTCAGTATAATTAAAAAAATTGAAGATAATCGGCAACTTTGAGCTCCGAGGAACATGTGTGACCAAATTTGGTTGAATCCGGACCAGTAGTTCGGACGCCTATAGTTGTGTCGTACATACTGACAGACATAAAGTTTTTTAGTATTAAAGATAAAGCTGTCTGGGAATGCTTTAGGCAAAGTTGTGCTATATGGGTATGCATATGTGTGTGTGTTCATGCTACGCGCGGCACTGTTATCTATTGTATAATTAGGCAGAACTGGGAAAAGGTAGGAAATACCCATAAACTTTCTCTAATCGCCAAAGCATTTGTGTCTAATTAAATAAGTCACGTGATTGCGTTATCTCAAATTTTTTATGCGGTGTATAATTCTCTTTTTCTCGTGCTTATACAAACTTAATACATTTTCTGCGAACTTAATTACGATCGCTTCCGCTTTAATTTAATTGAAAGAAGTTCACAATTGTGAACAGGAAAAGAGATTCATGCGTACGCCGTTACGTCTGCAAAGTCATGTCACGAAAACTTCTACTTAAGAAAATGAGAACTTCCGTACAAGGTTCTCGTAGTCAATGAATTCAGGTTATTGATCACTGAATTCGCCCTCTATTTTGGGCTTTAAACGGAAATTTTAAATGCTTTGTTACATAAGTTCCATTTTTTTCTTCTCTAGCTTCAAGAGAATCGTGCCATCTCCGGGGAGCTGTAGCTCATCAAAATCTGTTGCTCTATTTTCGAAAATCAGTTCCGCTATGTTGAACAGTTTTGAACGATTCAAGACTTAATAATGACCATCTGTTAGAAATTAGAAACGAACAGACGGATGGATGCAAAAATATTTTGTAAAGTCTGTTTTTGTGCGGGATATAGAGACCGTATAAAAGTAAATAATCTCGTATAAAAGTAAACAAAGAATATAGAAACAGGGAGAATGGAACACATCGTAGAGATAATGTAAATAAGCAAGCGAAAGAAGTGGTCTGCAAGAGCCTTGACAAAAAAACTACTTTACAGGTTTCTGCTCAGATTCAGATTCTTCATCCTTCTTTTAAGTTGGGATTTTATTTTGTTTTTTAAATTATCAATTTTGTAGATTTCAGGTATGGATTTTTAAAAATTCCCTATAGATTATATACTTGAGGTATATGATAATACATACATAATATTTAAGTTAATTTTGTATTATGTTCTAGATTAAATTTTCTGTTAAACAGATAACTAACTGCAAATGGAGTTGAATCTTAATTCAACCGAGAGACCTAGTCTGTATCATTCTTTAGAATTGCTGATAATCTCGCAAAGTATGGTTCTGAGCTGCCCTTCGTTGGGCCGGATCCAGTACTAGGTCTTCCTCACAGTGTGGTTAGGAAGACTGTTAAGGACCTCCTAATGGAAGAGGCTTATAAGGCTTGGCTTAGTTCTGGTAATCAAAGGCAGGCTAAGGAGCTTAACCAGGGATATCACTGGCTGAGCTCTAAGGAGCTACTTTTAAGATCAGCAGGAATGAACTAAGAGTGGGCATTGGTCTGTTGACAGGTCACTGTTGCCTCAAGAGACACCTTAATATTATTGGCATATGGATAACCCGGTATGTAGGAGTTGTCACGTGCGAAGGACAGTTCATTGCACATTTTGTGTGAATGTGATTATTACTCTGCTAAGCGTTTTGAATTTCTTGGTTATCATCGTAGGAGTTAGCTAACTTCCCGGCTAAGTTTCTGATTATATTTGTATCAGCTTTTGGTCTCTTTGAGACTTAATTGTTAATATTCTTATATTATTATTTATATTAACTTATTGCCGGGACTCTTTTGTTCCAGTAAATGGTTTTTTTTCAGTACAGTAGGCCTTGGGTCGCAGTGATGGTGATCTTATGAGCAGCCCCACCCTAAATCTAAATCTAAATCTAATCATTCTTTACAGCGTATGGTGATTTGTAGCTCCAATGGAGGATCCGTTGCCAAACCAGCTATGGAAAGTAAAAATATGAACTATAACTTCACGTGTGATCTGTGAAGAAAACCTTTTACTATTATATACACACATATGTATATAAATTTATATCTGTATTATATATATATATGTAATATATCCAAAATTATTACACTTCAATATCTCATAAAAAATCTCCTCTGTCCCATTCTTTTTCCTTCGAATCTGTTTTCCCAGCCACAAAATGTCTTAAATAAAAGAGTGACCTCGAGTTAAAATTCTTCTAACCCATTTCCCAAAGCTCTCTCTCTCGGCAATAAATGCAAATTTTCTGCAGACTCTCCATATTTTCCAGCTGTCCCCAGTTCACTTTTCAATTATCTAAGTTCTTCCTATTGCACAGAGGGCTGATGAAACTACTTTCTATGGGAAAGATTTTCCTCTATGCGTCGCTCGCACTGGAGTCCAACACTGTTCCAGCAGTTTTTCGATGTTCTTTCTGTCTTCTGCCTTTGACTGTGAAACACACATCATTCTATTAACTAACATGAAATTTATGTTCTACTAAGATTTTTCCTTCTCTTCAATGTGGCCCGACTGCATATTACTTCAATAGTTTATTTGCCTAGATTTCTCCTTGCCCAGTTGTCCGGGTAAGTAAAAACAATAGGGACAACACTATGGATGAACTTCACTATGGGTGGTTTCAGTCATGGCTCATAAAAATGACATCGTTTTAGTTAAATACCTTTATTAAAAGAACGTTGGAGGACGGGTTTCCACTTCCTTATAGGGACAGGACAAACTGAGGGCTAACAAGAAGTTATAAGTAAAAGACCCTTAACACCTGGGCCAACATCTCAGCCAAAATCTGTGGGAAAATCTCTAAAAAAATCTGCCTCCGATAGCGTGCATCACCTTTTTGTTTGGTAATTTCCTAAATTGGCCGCTAGGGGAATGTACAGTTATAATTGGTTAGATCCCTTCTTTGAGGGCGTGAACTATAGCCCAAATGGTCGATTTAGGTTAGGGGTTAAAAAGGGGAAAGCAAAGGGAAGCGGGATTTTTGCCCTTGACTTAAGATTTGAAAACACCTGAGAATTTTTTAGGGCCGT
>CM063506.1:67987766-68000266 GCA_032207245.1 Pardosa pseudoannulata | reverse complement strand
TATATATATATATATATATATATATATATATATATATATATATATATATATATATATGTATATATATATATATATATATATATATATATATATATATATATATATGTATATATATATATATACATATATATATATATATATATATATATATATATATGTATATATGTATATGTATATATATATATATATGTATATGTATATATATATGTATATATATATGTATATGTAGATGTATATATATATATATATATATATGTATAGGTATTTGTATTATTTGAAGATAACAAAATTCATAAAGATAATCACTGCTAGTTCTGTAGTAAGTGCCAGCACAACCCGTTATTAGCTATGGAAGGAGAATGTTACTAATAAATATTTTTTTCATTTATTAAGTGGACAAAAATATAAAAATATAATTTCTATCAAAGAACAGCCTCAGACATCACAAAAGAAAGAAATTTGGAGCAGGTATTCAAAAATCTTTACTCACAAATACAATTATGATAAAACACATACAGACATTGGCAATATGATCATTGTCAAATAATATGATCATTGTTAAATAATTTTGCAACTTGCCTCCTCTTAGTGGAGGAAAACCGAATTTTCCAGAAACTTCTTATGAGGTGAAAATATGATCAGAATGAGGAATCATGATCAGAGTGATCATGATCTTCATGAATCATGAAGACATGGTCAGAATGAGAGTGGGTATCAAAATTGAATATAATACACACCCTCTTTCAAAAATTTTTAATAAAAATTTACAGGACCTTTTTTAATCATATTTTTTAATATGCAGAAATTTATGGCCCATATGAATCGAAAATATTCAAACGATGTATGAAATATCAAAACGATAAAGCCACATTAGTTTTGCGGACACCATTAGGTATATTTGAAAGCCTGCAAAGATATTAACAAAAAATATTTCAAACAATAAATTTATCCAATTTTCAAGGGGGTAAAAATTGCTTTACGGAAACCTGACTTTGTTTTTCATGCTCCTTTTTGTGATATTGCGGATAGTGCATAAATTGTGGAACAATTTTCTCTGCCGAAATCTGACACTGTTTCTTGAATACACCAAAAAATCTGAAAATTCAACAAAAACTTGAATTTATAAAAGTTTTATTTTTAAATTCGACCTTTAATCGACTTCTACAAATGTATCTGTCTTTCTATGTTAAAATTTTCAATTCCCTGCGTGCTATAAATTTTCCAGAAGACCGTGTCGTGACACACGCATCAACAATTCATTTATTATTAAATATGTGTTTACTTTTATCAAAATGTCTTTATGAAATAAATATATGAACGATGGTGGTGAATTTATAATCATTCCAACTCATTTAAAGAATAACTTATTTCAGAAACATTGTTATGGTGATTTTTATTTACTATATTATGTAATCTATTCTATCTAAAATTCTGCCCTGCTATTTGTTTGTTGGTCATAACTTTGGTATATTGGATGCCGTATTTGAGTTATCTTTATATATAATTTTTTTCATAATTTCATAATTTCTTTCTCAATATTTTTTTTGTTATTCATAAAATTACTTTCTTTTAAATTCATACGTTAAATAAATCCAAACTTGTTCCCCTTTCTTCGCCGTACTGGTTTTTATACCGAAATATGATTTTTGATTCTTTTTCAATTTTCTAATATTCAATTTCTAATCTTTCAATTTTCAAATTTTTTCCCCTTTTTCTTAATTTTTTAATTATTTTTTAACTTAAATTCTTAATTCTTCACTCAATTTCCAATTCTTGTTAATTTGTATATAACTCAATCTTTATTCGTGTTTTCTGTTGAATGTTATGTTTTTATTGTTACTTTAATCCGTTTTAGAAGCTTTCATTTTATATTTTGTCAAAATTTTTTTTCTAAATTTCGTCTTTAGTTTATTGCCGCATCTTGTTTGGCGCAGTTTTTCCCTAGAGGATTTAGCGCCATTAAACTTCAATCAACCAACCAACCATACGTTAAATGCTAGAGCGCAAATTAAATATTCTCCAGTATTTGCCAGGGAAAAATTTAACCTTTTAAAACCTTAGAGTGTAAAATAAACGACACAATGTCGTTTCAAATATATTTTTCGAGGTTCAAAGAATGGCATATTTATGTATAACTTTAGATGTGGTAGTAAGACTTATGTGTGTATGTATATATGTATTTTGTATGTATGTGTATGCATGAGTGTGTTATGAATATTTCTTTATAAAAGTTCGCTGTACTTTGGACTGACTTTAGATCTTCCCCGAAAAAAAATGTCTGGCTGCGTCACTACCCCTTTTTATCTTGAAAATGAATGTAAAATAGTATGCTGTTTTCTTAGGACAGTGTAAACACAAAATATATATATTTATTTTACTCATCTCAAAAATTTCGCAAAGCTGATTTACTTACTACGATATTTATATTATTTACTTCATTGTGTTATGTGATGAGGCGATTTAGATCAGTAATATAATTGATTCATTCATACAAAAAGTAAAGTTCTCGGGATCTAAATCTGACCTCATCACATCTTTGTAAAAGACAGAGGACCATAAAATTATATTCTACGGATATTGTTGTGTTGTAAGGTGGTCTCGGGCTGGGTTCTGATCCCAGTCCCAGATTAGAATCCCGTCTCCGTACTTGACATTAAATAAGAATGTACCTTTGTGGAGTTATTTATGAGTTCCTAAGGGACAATGCCCAATTAGAAGGGATAAGGTTTTCCACGTTGGCGGTCTCAAGGCGGGGTTTAAGTAGACCAATTATATTCTTACAACTATCCCGATTGGACGATAAGAAGGAAGAGGGGACAAGGATAAAATTAATAAAATAAGAAAAATCTAAAAAAAAAAGAGAAGAGGTTCGGGAGTCGAGTAGACTAGACAAGTCCGACGGAAGGTGTTCGGTAGTCCAGACGAGGAGAGAAGTCCGACGGAACGTGTTCGAGAGTCCAGTCAATTTCGACGGGACGTGTTCCTGTATCAAATAGCACGGCCGCGCCCCAAACACTCAGGAGGAAGCCCCTAACCAGACCACGGAAGATCCATAGATACCCAATCCTGACCAGCCATCAACCAGCAGCGTTCCGGGCACACCATATTAAGTCCCAAAGGTACCCCCTTTTACATACATTTTAAAATTGAGATTAGGCCCTGTCTCTTATATTTACATAATCACTTAAGTGATAAAAAAATTATTATCAGAATTAATTTAGTGTGACACCTAATTTTGAAGGTGTTGATAAAGCATATTTTATGAAGATAGAATCAGTTTGTGTACATAGATGTTTATATATCATTATAATAAATTTACTTTTTTATTTTAAGCTGGTTTTAAATGCTTTTAATTTAGCTTTTAGTTTATTTTCATTTCTTATTTTTGTAGTTTCTCAGAACCTGTGGTTAAATTTAGTACTAAAATATTTTTACACAACGCAATCCAAATAATTACCACTATACATTTGATCACAGGTTAATACTCAAATATAAACGAGGACTACACGACATGATAGAAATTGGTTTAGCTTGTAGTGCTGTAGTCTACTTTTTCGCAACAAGGGCTAATGAGACCCGGATCTTCTGCTTAAATATGATTCCAAACAGCTACGAACAACCATGCCTCAGTGGGATTCGATCCCACGAACTCCGATACCTAAGATTAACGCTCGGTCTAACTATTCAGTCATCGTTCGGGGATAGAACAGGTAAAATTCCATCAAAAGAAGCACGACTACATATGTTCCGTTGATCAACCTTATACTTGTTATAACAAATCGCAGTAAAATCTTTCCTGATAAAACTAGCATATAGCCCGCCATATGATGGAATGAATAAAATTTTTAATTTTCCAGAATTATAAAGTACCCTATGAGGCTAATAAAAAAATATTGTTTGTTTCTTGGCTGAGAATTATCTGGTACACGTTCAATAATTTGTTTATCTTCATACTCCTCTAAAGTCTCCCGATACTGTGAATGCAGTTTAGAATCACGTTGAATTCATTTAGAAAGATAATTCAAAGTTTTCTTAGCTACGTCAAAATTATCGTTAAGTTCTTCCCAATTTTTTTGGCCACAGTAATAAATGGAAGTAAAGAAATGGAACAATCATTTCCATTACACCCTGGAGGTAGATAGAATTTGTTGTTAATACCGGTGATAAAATTTTCATTGCAACAAAAAATAATCGGTGATTAAATTTAAAATTATCACATATGTACCTAATCTATTATTTAAGCCAAATATAAAAGAAAATTATTTACGTAATATCTAAATTCAGTGATAAAATGTATGAAAATAATGCAGACGATATTTAAGTAATTTAAAATAAGAAATGATTAAATGAGATGGGCAAAGGAATGACGTCATAATGCTAGAAAAAATGTTATTTTTACCTATTTATTATGTGACAAATTGATAAATTTAATCGCCTACTCTTAACCGTGGAAAATGGGGCTTGAAATAATGGCATCAAATCCTAGGAAAGGCGGGAAGGGTTGAATTTCGAACGTTGCTAACCCTAACTCACCAAGAAGCCAATATATCTGCCTCTATTCATTCCAGGTACAACCGCTTCATAAATTGCAGACAGACGGACAGATAACTTAGGCTAATATTATATGGGGATTCTCACTATGTTGTTGAATTTTAAAAAAACTAAAAAACTGATTAATGTTTGATGAAATTTTGGGATACAAAATAAAAAATAATTGTTTTTTATATGTAGATTTTATTAAATAAAAGGAAGTATTGTAAATCAATTATGATATTTTTTAAGTCTCCGTTTATGGCATTACATGTTACTGTAATATGTATAGTGTAAAAAGCTTCTGTTATGGATGACTAAATTTCCTAAGTAATTTAATTATTTAAAAATTAATTCATTAACGTTTGTGATTTATTTTATCTATTATTTTTTTTTTTCCTTACTCTTAACGTGGAAAATCTTGATATTATATTAAATTTATTTTTACGTTGCTAACAATAAAAAAGCCAATATATCTGTCTCTATACATTGGTACAACCGTTTAAATTATGAAAAAAACTTATATTATTATATGGGGATTGTCTGTCAGTATTTGTAATAACTTCTAAAATTGACTGATTTGATAAATTTTGTTGTAATTAAGTGTGATTCAGAATGGTTTGATTCACAATTTGATCCGATAAAAATGTTTTTTTTATATAATTGTAAGCTTTATTTTATTTTATACAGCTAACGTATCTTTATATTTGCTATTTATCAGAAGACGTCAAATTCCTAGCTATTATTTTAATTTAATATCTAATTATTTTAATGAATTTTTATAGTATTTTAAAATAATTTTTCCTTATTTTTATCAAAACTCCAAATTTTATTTATTTTACAATTTTTTCCTATAAAACAACAATTTTTATAGTATGGTTATACAATTTGTTGTTAAATAATTTCCCTATTTTAATAATTTTTATGGTATTTGTTACATTTGTGTTCTTACTTTTTCAATTAATTTAACAGTTTCCAATGGTATGATGCTATAAGTTTGTACTTTATTGGTTTGTTTAATCAAATTTTTATATTTGTTGTTTTATTTTCCTATTTTATCAAATCTCCTATTTTATCCTACCTATTTTATACAATTTTAATAAAATTTTTATATTTGTTGCTTTATTTTCCTATTTTATCAAATCTCCTATTTTATCCTACCTACTTTATCCTATTTTGATCAAATTTTTGTAGTTGTTGCTTTATTTTCCTATTTTATCAAATCTCCTATTTTATCCTACCTATTTTATACAATTTTAATAAAATTTTTATATTTGTTGCTTTATTTTCCTATTTTATCCTAATTTAATAAAATTTTTATATTTCTTGTTTTATTTTCCTATTTTATCAAATCTCCTATTTTAGCTTATTTTACTATAATTTTTATATTTGTTGTTTTATTTTCCTATTTTATCAAATCTCATATTTTAGCCTACGTATTTTATCCTATTTTAATAAAATTTTTATATTTGTTGCTTTATTTTCCTATTTTATCAAATCTCCTATTTTAGCCTACGTATTTATCCTATTTTAATAAAATTTATATACTTGCTGCTTTATTTTCCTATTTTATCAAATCTTCTATTTTATTCTATCTATTTTATATTATTTTAATAAAATTTTTATATTTGTTGCTTTATTTTCCTATTTTATCCTAATTTAATCAAATTTTTATATTTGTTGTTTTATTTTCCTATTTTATCCTACCTATTTTATACAATTTTAATAAAATTTTTATATTTGTTGCTTTATTTTCCTATTTTATCCTAATTTAATAAAATTTTTATATTTCTTGTTTTATTTTCCTATTTTATCAAATCTCCTATTTTATCATTTTTTAATAAAATTTTCATATTTGTTGTTTTATTTTCCTATTTTATCCTACCCATTTTATCCTATTTTAATAAATTTTTTATATTTGTTGTTTTATTTTCCTATTTTATCAAATCTCCTATTTTATCCTACCTACTTTATCCTATTTTGTTCAAATTTTTATATTTGTTGCTTTATTTTCCTCTTTTATCAAATCTCTATCCTATTTTAATACCGTGGAAAATAGGGCTTAAAATAATGGCATCAAATCCTAGGAAAGACGGGAAGGGTTGAATTTCGAACGTTGCTAACCCTTACTCATCAAGAAGCCAATATGGCTGCTCTATTCATTCCAGGTACAACCGCTTCATAAATTCCAGACAGACCGATAACTTAGGCTATTATTATATGGGGATTTGTCTGTCCGTATGTTTGTTATAGAACTCCTCCTAAAGGGTTGGACTGATTTTGATGAAATTTTGTGCATGTAATTAAGTGTGATTCGAGAATGGTTCAGATTCACATTTTGATCCGATAAAAAATGATTTTTTATTAAAGATCCAGAATTGTACGCTTATTGAGATTATTATAAGGTCGCTTAAAACCGTTAACAGCTAACGTATCTGTGGAGCAGTGGTAAGCTTAAAAGGGCTTCCGTATGAGAAGATCAAATTCCCGTACAGGCTATGTGGGAATTTTAATTTAATATCTAATTACGTTTGAGATGAATGTACGCGTGGTGGCGTCAAGTATTTTTAAAATAATTTTTTCCTTACTTTTCCAGCAAAACGGTCCAAATTGTGATTTATTTAAAAACATTTTACAATTTTTGGATTTACAGCGTAAAAACAGGACAACGTCTGTCGGGTCGTATAGTATGGTTATACAATTTGTTGTTAAATAATGGTCCAAACTACTTTGAAGTTTGAAAAAAGTTATTTTATGGTGGGCGTTTGCATTCTGCATTTGTGTTCTTATTTTTCAATTAAATGAGCAATTTTCAATGGTATGATGCTATAAGTTTATATTTTATTAATTTGTTTAATCACATTTTTATATTTGTTGTTTTATTTTCCTATTTTATCACACCTATTTTATCCTATTTTAATAAAATTTTTATATTTGTTGTTTTATTTTCCTATTTTATCAAATCTCCTATTTTATCCTACCTATTTTATCCTATTTTAATAAAATTTTTATATTTGTTGTTTTATTTTCCTATTTTATCAAATCTCCTATTTTATCCTACCTATTTTATCCTATTTTAATAAAATTTTTATATTTGTTGGTTTATTTTCCTATTTTATCAAATCTCCTATTTTATCCTATTTTAATAAAATTTTTATATTTGTTGTTTTATTTTCCTATTTTATCAAATCTCCTATTTTATCCTACTTATTTTATCCTATTTCAATAAAATTTTTATATTTGTTGCTTTATTTCCCTATTTTATCAAATCTCCTATTTTATCCTACATATTTTATCCTACTTATTTTATCCTATTTTAATAAAATTTTTATATTTGTTGTTTTATTTCCCTATTTTATCAAATCTCCTATTTTATCCTACCTATTTTATCCCATTTTAATCAAATTTTTATATTTGTTGCTTTATTTTCCTATTTTATCAAATCTCCTATTTTAGCCTACGTATTTTATCGCATTTTAATAAAATTTTTATATCTGTTGCTTTATTTTCCTATTTTATCAAATCTGTTATTTTAGACTACGTATTTTATCGCATTTTAATAAAACTTTTATATTTGTTGCTTTATTTTCCTATTTTATCCTGTTTTAATCAAATTTTTATATTTGTTGTTTTATTTCCCTATTTTATCAAATCTCCTATTTTAGCCTACGTATTTTATCGCATTTTAATAAAACTTTTATATTTGTTGCTTTATTTTCCTATTTTATCAAATCTCCTATTTTATCCTGTTTTAATCAAATTTTTATATTTGTTGTTTTATTTTCCTATTTTAACTGCAGTAATGTGCCCAAGTCATAATTGTCTGTAGTAGTTGCAGTATTCTGTAGCAGTAATGTCTTCTTTAGAAAAATAATTTTAGGAGCATTTATTCTTTTATGAAATTCATATTTAAAGCTAACATTTTGAAAAGTTACCATACCTATCTTTTACACAGGGAAACCTTTAACTAAAATATATGTTTATATATATATATGTAACACGGCGAAATTAATCCGCCAGTCACTTGAGAAAATTAGCTCCTAATAGCTTTAGTAACTTAAACATTTGTTAAATCATATTATGAAATTAAACTACCTCCAGCTATTCAATTCAATTAATATTTATCTAGCTTGTTAATTTAGAAAATTATGTTGACAGCACGCTGCAGAGAGGCACTGAGAAAGTCACTAGTCAGTTATGATTTAGAGACATTTAAACTAGTAAGATCTTTAATAGAAGGAAACCTTTAACTAAAATATATGTTTATATATATATATGTAACACGGCGAAATTAATCCGCCAGTCACTTGAGAAAATTAGCCCCTATTAGCTTTAGTAACTTATACATTTGTGAAATCATATTATGAAATAAATCTACCTCCAGCTATTCAATCAGTTAATATTTATATAGCTTGTTATTTCAATAAATTATGTTGACAGCACGCTGCAGGAAGACACTGAGAAAGTCACAAGTCAGTTATGATTTAGGGACATTTAAACTAGTAAGATCTTTAATACATGGAAACCATTAACTAAAATATATGTTTATATATCTGTAACACGGCGAATATAATCCGCCTGTCACTTGAGAAAATTATCCCCTATCAGCTTTAGTAACTTATACATTTGTGAAGTCATATTTTGAAATAAATCTACCTCCAGCTATTCAATCAGTTAATATTTATATAGCTTGTTATTTCAATAAAATATCTTGATAGCACGCTACAGAGAGACGCTGAGAAAGTCACAAGTCAGTTATGATTTAGAGACATTTAAACTAATAAGATCTTTAATACATGGAAACCATTAACTAAAATATATGTTTATATATCTGTAACACGGCGAAAATAATCCGCCTGTCACTTGAAAAAATTACCCCCTATCAGCTTTAGTAACTTATACATTTGTGAAGTCATATTTTGAAATAAATCTACCTCCAGCTATTTAATTCAATTAAGATTTATCTAGCTTGTTAATTCAATAAATTATGTTGATAGAACGCTGCAGGAAGACACTGAAAAAGTCACAAGTCAGTTATGATATAGAGACATTTAAACTAGTAAGAAACAAGTCGGTGAGAGCATACAACAGCAGTTAGAAATTTAAAAGATCGAACGAAAAATGCTTATCTGAAACTCAGGAAAAGATCGTCTTTCCAAACCCCTCTCAAGCACGTTTAATCCCCTTTTATTTCTTTTTTGGAGTCCAGTCCCTATTCATCATTTTCTCATCAATACCTCCCGCTAAATGCACGCAGGAATACGTGGAAATCACACAATCGTTGAATAAAATAGTCAGGTAATTCTAACACTCGGTAATAAAAATGGTTAGGGAACTTCGAAAAATAATCAACTTAATGAATAGAATTGTATAATTATCACCTTAATGTAGTAAAATGACATGTAAATTATACACACACTTAATTTTTGACACAATGCAAACGGGATTGCCGTTCCTGTAAAACAAAAGTAACAAAAGGATTGAAGAACCACATCCAGGTGGACATTGTCCGTAAAATCAGGCAATAAAAATCAACTTAAAGTAGCAAAAACGCTTATAAATTATACACACACTTAATTTTTGTCACAATGAAAACAGGATTGCCCGTGCCCGTCAAACAAGGATAACAAAAGATGGGAAGAAACACATTCAGGTGAACATTGTCCGTAGAATCAGGCAATAAAATTCAATTTAATAAAATTGTATAATTATCAACTTAAAGTAGTAAAATGACATATAAATTATACCCACACTTAATTTTTGACACAAGGAAAACGGAATTGCCCGTTCCCGTCAAACAAAAGTAACAAAAGAAGGGAAAGAACACATCCAGGTGGACATTGTCTGTAGAATCAGGCAATAAAAATCAGTTTAATAAAATTGTATAATTGTCAACTTAAAGTAGTAAAATGACATATAAATTATTCACACACTTAATTTTTGACACAATGAAAACGGATTGCCCGTGCCTGTTAAGCAAGAATAACAAAAGATGGGAAGAAACACATCCAGGTGGACATTTCTCTTATAATAAGGCAATAAAAATCAACTAAAATAGTAAAATGACTTATAAATTATACACACACTTATTTTATGACACAATGAAAATGGGATTGCCTGTGCCCGTCAAACAAGGATAACTAAAGCGGGGAAAAAACAAATCCTGGTGGACATTGTCAGTGAAATGAAGCAATAAAAATCAACTTAATTAATAAAGTTGTATAATTATCAACTTAAAGTAGTAAAATGACATATAAATTATTGATACACTTAATTTTTGACACAATGAAAACGGGATTGTCCGTTCCCGTTCAACAAGGATAACAAATAGAGGGAAGAAACACATCCAGGTGGGCCGTAGAATCAGGAAATAAAAATCAACTGAATAAAATTATACAGTTATCAACTTATAGTAATAGGACGTATAAATTATACACAGACTTACACAATGAAAAAGGGATTGCCCGTTCCCGTCAAATAAGAATAATAAAACAAGGGAAGAAACAGATCCAGGAGGACATTGTCCGTAGAATCAGGCAATAAAAATCAACTTAAATAACAAAATAATCAACTTAATAAAATTGTATAATAATCAACTTAAGGTAGTAAAATGACATATAAATAATACACGCACTTAATTTTTTACACAATGAAAACTGGATTGCCCGCCCCCGTCAAGCTAGGATAACAAAAGAAGGGAAGAAACACATCCAGGTGGACATTGTCCTTAGAATGAGGCAATAAAAATCAATTTAATAAAATTGTATAGTTTTCAACTTAAAGTAGTAAAATGACATATGAATTATACACACACTTATTTTTTTACACAATGAAAACGGGATTGCCCGTGCCCGTCAAACAAGGATAACAAAAGGAGTGAAGAAACACATCTAGGTGGACATGGTCCGTAGAATCTGGCAATAAAAATCAATTTAATAAAATTGTATAATTATCAACTTAAAGTAGAAAAATGACATAAATAATACACAGACTTAATTTTTGACACAATGAAAACGGGACTGCCAGTTCCCGTCAAACAAGGATAACAAATGGAGGGAAGAAATACACCTAGATGGACATTTTCCCTAGAAGCGAGCGATAAAAAAACAAATCTCTATTGACATCAAGAGTCGCAGGATGCATTTCATGCCATAGGAATGGTTTGAAACCTGCAATCTGAGACTCATCTATAGGCCATAAACAATCAAGAGGAAGTACCTTATTAAAACTAACTCCTTTGCCATACGATTTCTATGGAAGTAACCAGAAATTTCTAATTCATGAAAACATATACAAAAGTGTCTTCCAATTGATGAAGCATTTTGTAGAAAAATCTCCAGTCACATTCCTTTTAGTTGCTAGAATTTCAGTGCCGTTATGTCTAGAATTGGTCCAAAGATCCAATTTAAATCCTCTTAGCATGGAAACACGCAGTAATTTATGGTGTCATTATTAAATTATCTGAAAGATCCCAAAGCGTATTTACAGAAGTAAAGTTTTATTTTTTTTCGGTTCTTTGTCTTAGTTACTTACTTTAAGTTTTCTCGAGACTTGTTCAAATTAGATATTATTTTAAACATGCGTTTAAGAGTATTAAATTTTAAGGTTTTATCTATTGAGCGGAAACATAAAATCAAGAAAAAATAAAAATAATAATACCCATTTATCCCACATTCAAATTGCAAAGGAATTTTGACTTTCCTTTGGCAATGATTTATGATGTTGTTATTAAAGGAGGAAAAAAAATAGGCGGGGGGTAAAGGAAATAGGTGAAGATCGTTAAAACAAATTTATTTTACAATTAAAACAAACAATCTACAAACACACACACACACACATACATGGTCGTAATTTGGCCACTTCCACTGAGGGGGCAAAAGTGGAATCAGAAATTTAAAATATGAATAAAACTTCAAAAAATTGGAGACACAAAACAGTGAAATCGCAGCTTCCAAATTACGCTCGTTTGT
>CM063506.1:67960266-67985266 GCA_032207245.1 Pardosa pseudoannulata | reverse complement strand
ATATATAAATACATACACACACACACATATATATATATGTGTGTGTGTGTGTGTGTGTGTGTGTGTGTGTGTGTGTGTGTGTGTAATATGGGCGAGACTCATTCAAAATCACAACACAGTATATTTCTGGTGAGATACATGAAATCCATACAACAGGCAAACACTTTTACAACCTCGGGCACATAGACTATGTGATCCCGCACATACGCTTTTCAGGTAGGGATTCCTAAGGTAAAGAGAGTACAAATAATCCCTAAGAACAATTGATCACGTGATAAAAAATACCTATGTTTAAAGAGAACGGGCTAACTATTGGCTAAAGTAGTACAGACAGAGGCTGAATTACATCTATAGCGTGTCTGGAGGGAAAAATCAGAATTACCGCGCAAACCCCAATTTAAATTATGAACAAAAGTTATTAAATTAATATTAAAATACATAAATAAGGGATTTTAATATTATATATATATATATATATATATATACTAAACGATCCGATGTTGTTTTATTTTAACGTTGTAAATTCAATGATAGTACAATGTTTTTGAATAAATTATAAATTGGTAGGTTTTGACGAAAAAGGAAGGAAAAAATTTATCTTAAAAAACATGTTACATATATATATATAAACATATATTTAAGTTAAAGGTTTTCCTGTATAAAAGATAGGTATGGTAATTTTTCAAAATGTTAGTTTCAAATATGAATTTTATTAGAGAATAAATAAGATATCTCTTAAGTTAGTTTCAGGTATTTTCATTATATATAGTAAATTTTATTGCTGATCTGGAACAACTAAATGGTACAATCGATGTATATTTATTTTTTACTGTTAATTAACATGTAAAACTTTACATTTTTGCACTTGTATGCAATAATTTACTATTTTATGCTATTTTAATTTTTAATATCTATGTTTTGATAAAAATATCAAACTTTAGACTGAGAAGGCATATAGAAAGACTTAGATATTTTCAATTCTGATTATAAAATTCATCAGTAAATATGGTATCACAAATTTTTATGCATTTTAAATTTTGAATTTTGTTAAAAACATTTCTTGTGGTACACTCTAATGTATGTATGCAGATATATATACTTACATACCTGTATGTATGATGACTACATGCTCCTACCTCTGTACATTACATGAGTCGCCCAGAAGTCCACAATAATATTTGTGAAAATTAATCTTTTTTTAATTCATTAATTTTATTAGTTTTCCTTTATTAAAAATGCTTATCATAAGCAATAAGAATTATTTACATACATTATTATACATTATTATAAACAGCAAGTGAACATTTTAATATAGAAAATGAAGATATCGAAGGAAAATTCGAAAATATCGATTTTTTTCTTAAAAAAACATTGACATATCTATTAAGTTGTAACAAAACTTTACGACAGTATAATAATAAGAAATGCATAAAAAACCTTTTTGAAAGTGATTGTGTCCGTTTAAAGCAATTGTTTACAGAGCCACGATTATTTTATGCTTCAGTGAGTTTTGCCTCAATGAGTTTAAAAAACACTAAAACAAAAGAATCCAATATATAAATGAGAACATTTGAATAAAAGTCTCTGTTTTTGTCTACATATCTGTACTCAAAAGTTAAATGAACAAATGAGCTAATGAACTCCTAAAACTCAAACATAGATGAATAAAATAATTTTTTGTACATATATAAAAACGTCTAAGAGAATTAGTGATAGATTTTATGATAAAGTAAATAGCAATATTTTTATTATAAATAAAATGGATTTCATGGGATTTGGTCAAATTTTACATATAAATTGAAATTTTTATTTTTTATTAAGAATCAATAATTTAATTTAAAATTCAACCATTAAAGTTATAAAGGATGATTTTGTGAATGTAACAAAAAAACAATATGATGGCAAACTATTAAAACCTGAATGGGAAGATAAACTTTTAAATTTTCTGAAACTTTAAAAAAAAATTAAATCTACATAAGAAAGGTTTTTTGGGGTTTCTCAGAATCTACATTTTAAAAAATGTTTAAAAATTGACAAAAGTCCAAAATATAATATAAAAAAATGAACTTAATTGCAATGTTTTCTGAGTGATCTTTATGTGTATATATATATATATATATATATATATATATATATATATACTTTAATGTCATTGTTTGCTTCTATTCAAGGTCATGTGATCATGTAATACAGATGAGCTAAAAAAATACATACTATTTAATATGTATCCTTACAAATTCTCTCTTTAAAATACTTTAATGTCGTTATTTGAGCCTATTCTCAGCCATGTGATCAGGTACTGCAAGTGAGCTAAAACACTGCATTGTCTTTAATGTATATCCCTATAAATTTCTCGTTTTAAAATATTTTAATGACATTACTTGCTCAAATTCCAGGTTATGTGACATACATATCTGTAGGTAATGCAAATGGGCTAAAACACTACATAGTTTTCAATAAATAACCCTATAAATTTCTGGTTTTAAAATACTTTAACTTACTTTATTTGTAAAGAAAATGCCATGAACATTTTTCTTCAAAACCACCTATTAATTTTTAAGGATAATAGTGTTATATGCATATATTATTTAAGAAATTTTACACTCTTATATAACCTCTTGTAGCTGTTGTAATCTTCTTAAAGCAGTTTCTGAGAATGTATTAATGCTTACGAAGATTACTATTTCAGAAAAAAAATCTAAGTATCTAAAATATCCTTTTAAATATGTAAATAATTACTATGGGGAAAATCAATTTAATTAATAAAAAATTACACATTATATTAAGATCAAGAAAGCATTCTATAGATATTTTTAAAAAGTCATTTGTTAGTAAATCAAAATTATTTTAACTTACTTTATTTGTAAAGAAAATGCCATGAACATTTTTCTTCAAAACCACTTATTAATTTTTAATAGGCAATTGTGTAATAACATACATGATTTAAGAAATTTTACACTCTTATATAACCTCTTGCAGCTGTTGTAAAATTTTTAAAGTAATTTCTGAAAATGTATTGCTGCTTACGAAGATTACTATTTCCGAAAAAAATATCTAAGTATCTAAAATACCTTTTAAAAATATATATAATTACTATGTGGAAAAATCAATTAATTTAATTAATAAAAAATACACATTATATTAAGATCAAGAAAGCATTCTATACATATTTTTCAAAAAGTCATTCGTTAGTAAATCAAAATATGATATCAATACATTCTTTCCGATATTCATTGCAAAAATTATCCCTTTTGGAACTAATCTAAATTTGGAGCTTATTGAAACATTCAAATAATAGGTTCCTACGAAAAACAGTTTCTTTGCTGATAATAGCTCGTGTTCAGCTGTTTTAAATGCCATAAATATGAACCTTTATGATTTTTAAAGAATACCTTAAAAATGTTAAAAAGTTTAATATTATAAATTTTAGATTTTACTACCAGACCTCATACTTTTAAACTTATTGGTTTTTACGTTCATAAAATCTTTCGCAACGTTAAAGCATGTAAAAACTAATTCTTTTTATATATAAGTCACGAAATTGGATGACATAAAAAGAATAAAAAATGATTACGTAATTTTACTCTACATATATAAAGTTTTTTCATATTAAACCACGTTTACCAACTGCTACACACAAAAATATTATCAAAACTTTCTGAAAGTATTTATATTTTTTCAGTATTCTAGAAGGGCGGATTTCTACTGAAGATTAGTTTGTATATTTTTTCAAAGTTAATTTTTTTTCATTCTAGACAAAATGGCCACAGTTCACCGTGGACGTAAATTTTTTTCACTGCACTTTACGGAATATTTTGATAAAATATTCATACCTTCTTCGTGACACGTATGTCAGAAAACCCATTATTATACTTCTGTCCGAATTAAATTGAATTTTTTATCAGGTTTTTAATACCATATTATTTTACTGGTAGAATATTAGTACCCTTTCTTTTTTTAAGAAAATATTCTAAAAGTTTAGAAAGTTTTAACCCTTTTACATATTCGTGTTTTTACTACCTCAGCTCTTCGCATTTTGTTTTTACATTAGTTTGACTACAGTGTTATAGAGTTTTACTTACAAAAATGTTAATTCTTCAACTATTCTAATTAGATCTACATATTTCTAGATAATAGAAGCAGTACAAATTATTTCTTCTACTTCCGTATGTATTTTTAGAAAGCATTCAATTTAGAAAGCAATTCTTTGATATATATCAAGGGTGGCCAAGGCGTCGACCGCGAAGATATTTTAGGTAGACCCGATAATGACTTCGGATATTAACAATTTAATTTAGGACTTATGACATAGAATTAGTGAATTATTTAAAATAAAAATTTACTACAGTTTACGCTTTAAAACCTAAAACAAACTGTGCAAAATAATACAATGAATTTGGATATTTAAATAGGACATTTATTAAATACCACATCAGTTACGGTCGAGGAAGAAATTATTAAATTAAGATGCGATATATTTCTTAAATCCAGAGAGTCTAGCGATACCGATTTTTGGAAATTAATTTCTGAGGAAAAGTTTCCAAATATTTTCAAATTGATTTTGTATTTGAAATCATTTTGGATCAACGTAATTGCGAATCTGCTTTATCAACCATGAACGCCATAAAAACCAAACATCGGTCGCGTTTAACAGATGAACATTTAATTTCGTGTTTACGCATTGCAATAAGCTCCTGCCAGCCAGAATATGTTAAACTTGTTGCAGATATACAGTGCCAAATTTCAACTAAATGAAGTGAATAGGATGATCAGTTTTTGATATATGAATACTTTGATTATTTTCGTCAGTAAATTTTTATTTTGTAAATATTAAGTTTTTTTTAGAAAAATTAGATAATTTACTATATTTTCTTGTTACCGAAAATAAATATATAAACATGTACGTTACGTTAATTTAGCTCTGACATTGGTAGACCGCCGTCGATTTATTAAATGTAGAGTAGACCACGAATCCCACAAGTCCTGATATATATGAAATCCTGATATATATGATATCAGATATATATCCTATCAATACATTCTTTCCAATATCCATTGCAAAATTTATCACTTTTGCAGCTAATCAAAATTTGAATCTTATTGAAACATTCAAATAATAAACTACTCGGCACAACAGCCCCTAGGGGGGCAGGGCCTAAGGTGCCAATCTTCGTTTCCGATACCAAGGGCCCTGGGGTGCGAAGCAGATATTCGGTTAGGAGGTCAACCTTACGCGGAACTCCCAGTGTTTGGTTCTCAAGCATGGTTGTGTAAAAATAATGTTACTTTGGCCTAGTATTTGAGAAAGAAGAAAATTAAACCCATTAAAAAACACCTGGACAAATATATATTGATTAAATGATTTTATACAATTAAATAAATGCCTAAGGAATATAACTGGAATACAACTTATCATTTGTGGATAGGGGAGACTCCTCTGGATTTGGCGTCGGTCTCGCCATCATGGCGTCGTTTTTTCTTTTTTCGTGACGTTCCTAAAAATGTCTATCCCTTAAGCAGCGGATGTCAGCAATGTTCACCTTCTTCTCTCCTCTGGTAACAACCTTGTCCTCTAAAAAAATCAGACTGCCTAGCGGAGAAAAAAACAAGGGTCCACTTTAGAACGGCGGGGGGGGGGGGTCAGAATCCCCGAAACCAACGGACCCTTCTATTGGTTAAGAGAAGTCCGAAGTTTCTTTCAAGTTCAAACCGGTCCTGTTCTGGTATTTCTTTGACAATGACTCACAGGAAGAGGTAAAAAAAGCTGAACCGAATGTAACTTATTGTTACAGATTGATCCTAAGTTTGTCTACTCACTGAAGGGATGAAAGGCTGAGTCAACCTTGACCAGTCTGGGGATAGAACCTCGGACCTGTGTCGGGGGTGCGCGAAGCGCTTCCCCAACGCCACTGGGCTTCCATTCAAATAATAGGTTCCTACAAAAAACAGTTTCTTTTCTGGTAATAGCTTCTGTTTAACTGTTCTAAATGCCCTAAATATGAACCTTCCTGTTTTTTAAAGAATACCTTAAAATATTAAAAAGTTTAATCTCCTTTATAAATTTCAGATTTTACTACCATATTTTTTTGTAGTTTGTTTCCAAATTATTTTGCATGCATTAGCACTTTTATTTGCCAAAAATGTTTTTATCACCAAGGTAAACATTTTAGCTATTGTCAGCATACCTCATTAATAGCAGAAGTTAGTGACGCAAGTTATTTTAGTAGAAGACGTTAGAACACTTCCGCTTTGTCAGAGAATATCTTAAAAGTTCTAGAAAGTTTCAACCTTTTATAAATACTGAATTTTACCACCAAAAGGCATTGCAATTTTTCCTTCATTATTTTGCATGCAATGTTACACAGTTTTATATGAAAAATAATTTATTACTACGATCAATTCTTCAAATAATGTCAATATATTTGCATATTTCATACATTTCTAGATAATAAAAAATCGTACATATTATTTTTAGTACCGCATTAATATTTTACAAAGAATGTTATTCGAAAGATATCAATATTTTTTTTAAATACATTATGAAAGCTTTCCCTTTTGGCCATATTCAAAATGGTTCAATGGAACATTCAAACGAGAGATTCCTACAAAAAAAATTAATGTGCAGAAAAGTTTATGTCAAAATGGCAGAAATTTAAACCCTTTGATTTAGGGAATATCTTCTAGAAGGTTTCAACCTTTTTTATAAATTCCAGGTTTTACTACAATAGTTCTTTTCAGTTTGTTCAACTCCTCTTCTTAGCCCACTCTCCTGTTTCTAATCATGGATCTTATTGGTGCTTCAACCACATTTGGCGAAATTGGCGTGCTTGCAGCTTGCGTGCGTGGCGTGCTTGCAGCGTGGCGTTTGAAATCTGGCGAGGGGATCGTAACTCAACAAATTGATACATAAACAAAAGCAACATTTTGAGGAAAAATTTTACAAAAATTGAATATTTAAAATCTAAATGAATTAACAAAGAAAACACAAAGGAAACACATAACATTCATACTAAATAGACTGAAACATTCACTTAATCACAAATTAAATAAACTGAGTGTGATTTTCATCACAAATTTGTGATTTAGTGTAAATTGTAAAATTAATTTAAAATAAGAGATTTGAAAAAAAAATTTCAATTTTACAACTCCTCTTCAACCTCCACTCAAAATCTCTTTGACTTAAAAGAAACTGTATTTTGAGTGGAGGTTGAAGAGGAGTTGTAAAATTGAAAATTTTTTTTCAAATCTCTTATTTTTATATCATTTTACATGTATTGTTATCAGTTTTATTTGCAAAAGTGTTTTATCGTCAAAGCCAATTTTTCAACAACTGTCAATATAGCTTATTAGTGCTAGAAGTTAGAACACTTCCACTTTTTTAGAAAATATCTTAAAAGTTCTAGAAAATTTCAAATTTTTATAAATTCTAAGTTTTACTATCAAAAGGCATTGTAATTTTCCCTTCATTAATTTGCATGCAGTGTTACAGAGTTTTATTTGCAAAAACCTTTATTACTAAGATCAATTCTTCAACTATTTTGCATATATTATCTACATATTCATTACAATTCAAGATAATAGAAACATCCTACATTACTGCTTATAGTACCGTATTAATATTTTAGAAAGTCTGTTGTTCAAAAGATATCAATACTTTTTTTTCCAAAATACATAACGAAAGCTTTCTCTTTTGGCACTATTTAAAATGGTTCAATGAAACATTCAAACGATAGATTCCTACAAAAAAAAATATTAGTGTGCAGAAAAGTTTGTTTGAAAATGCCAGAAATTTGAACTCTTTGATTTAGGAAATATCTTAAAAGTTCTAGAAAGTTTCACCGTTTTTATAAATTCCAATTTTTACTAAAATAGTTCTTTTCAGTTTGTTTATATTATTGTTTTGCATGTATTGTTATCAGTTTTATTTGCGAAGGTGTTTTATTGCCGAAGTCGGTTTTTCAACAATTGTCAGTATAGCACATTAATGGCAGAAATTAGAACACTTCCACTTTTATAGAGAATATATTAAATGTTCTAGAAAATTTCAATCTTTTTATAAATTCCGGATTTTATTACCACAGCACTCTATAGATTTTTTTCTTACATTATTTTCCTTACAATGTTGCAGAGTTTTATTTGCAAAAGTTTTTAATCACCAAGGTAAAATTTTTAGCTATTTTTTATGTATCTTATTAGTTGCAAAAGTCTGAACACTTCTGTTTCTTTATTCTGAAAATATCTCTAACTTTCTAGAAAGTTTCAACCCTTTTATAAATCCCAGATTTTACAACTACAGCACTTTGCAGTACCTTACATAAATTAGCATGTATTGTTACATAGTTTTATTTGCAAAATGTTTTATCACCAAGGGTTTTTTTACCTATTTTTTCTTTCATTATTTTTCAAACAATGCTGCAGAGTTTTATTTGCAAAAGTTTTTTATCACCAAGGTAAAATTTTAGCTATTGTCAATATATCTTATTGATGCAAAAGTCAGAACACTTCTGTTTCTTTATTCTGAAAATATCTTAAAAGTTCTAGAAAGTTTCAACCCTTTTATAAATTCCAGGTTTTACTACCACCGCGCTTTGCATACTTACCTTACATAAATTTGCATGCATTGTTACATAGTTTTATTTGCAAATTATTTTATCACCAAGGTTTTTTTTTCACCTAGCTTTATTCTTGATTATTTTCCAAACAATGTTACAGAGTTTTATTTGCAAAAGTTTTTTATCACCAAGGTAAAAGTTTTAGCTATTGTCAATATATCTTATTAGTTGCAAAAGTCAGAACACTTCTGTTTCTTTTTCTGAAAATATCTTAAAAGTTCTAGAAAGTTTCAACCCTTTTATAAATCCCAGGTTTTACTATCACAGCTCTTTGCATTCTTACCTTACATAAATGTACATTGTTGCATAGTTTTTTTGCAAAATGTTTTATGCACGGAGACATCGGACTCTTGCTGTTGAGGAGCTACTGGAAAGTGAAGATATCACTGGAATGGAAATGTCAACGTACTCCACTGATTCAAATCCCATCGACATGTGTGGGATGCTTTGGGGAGACGTATTGCAGCACACTTCCATCCTCTAGAGAACACCCAACAACTCAGACAGATGCAGATTACGGAATGGGCACTCCTACTGAAAGAAATGTTGGACCAGCTGGTTCTGAGTATGAAGAGACGGTGCGAAGCAACCATTGCAGTTAAGGGAAGGCATATTCCATATTAAGGAACATCTTTTTGTTGTTCTTCCTCTTGCATAGACAATCATGAGCCACGATACTATGAGTTCAATAAAGTTTGTTTTTGTTTGATTCCAAACCGTATACATTGTATTCCTTTTTCATCGCCGATGCTTTCGTCATATTTTACGTACATTATACTCTCCCTCATTTCTGCATTTCATGTCTCTCAGATCATTACTCCTGGAGTTATGGCAAAAAACCCCACCTGTTGCTTAAGTTTTACACATCAGTGTACTATACATTATTGTTTCTAGTTCTTTATTATTTTTTTTACAAAACCTGTCATTCAAAATATATTAATACAATTTTTATCGTAATCAATAGTGAAAATTTTTCCTTTTGGTACTGTCCAAAATGGCTCAATCAAACATTCAAAGATTCCTACAAAAAATAGTTTGGGTTCGGAAAATATTTTGTGTTCAAGTGCCAGAAATTTAACCACTTCCGAGTTTTGCAGAATATCATAACATTTCTTGAAAGTTTCATTCCTGTTATAAATTCCAGTTTTTACTACCATAGTTGTTTGCAGCTTTTATCTTACATTATTTTGCATGCATTATTACAGAGGTTTTTTTAAGTTTTTTTTTATCACCAAAGTCAATTTTTCAGCTATTGTCAATATATTTACATCTTTCGTAAATCTCTATATAATAGAAACATTATACATTTTAGCTTCTAGTTCCGTATTAATTTTTTAGAAATCTTTTCATTCAAAAGACTTCACTGCATTTTTTTTCGATATCTCTTACAAAGGTTTTCTATTTTGGATACTATTCAAATGGTACAATGAAACATTCAAAAAGTAGAATGCTGAAAAAAAAATATGTTCAAAAGCAGCTGGGTTTTTTTTTTATTTCCCTGTGTTATAAAAAACTAAGTTCCATTTTTCTACTTTTCTCAAAAATATCTTACTCTCTGCTTTTGCTGCGGATCTTTTTTTATATAGATTTGTCATAAATGAATATATTCATTTATTTATTAGAATAAACAGTAAATTTTATATTTAGCTAAAGGATTTCTGGTTTCTAAATCTATAATCTGTAATTATACAGTAGACTCCGCTAAATGTGATGAATTTGGGACACCGTGATTTTGATAACAATAACCGATTGATAACAATAAACGATACGCGAAATTAGATAAATTTACCCCTCCCTTTTTAATTCCCACCTACTAAATTTCAAAACAAAATGAAAATAACCCCTTATATATATATATATATATAAATATATATATATATAGATATATATATATATATATATTATTGTTATATATATATATAAATTTATATATGTATATATTAATGAGACTGACTTCTCGATAATTGCAGTTATGGCCATAAAAATATATGTTCAGCTAAAGACCTTTATTAGGATAACTTTGAAGGACGGGTTCCCACTTCATCATAGGGACAAACTGAATGGTCAGCTAGCATGAAGTTCTATGTACAAGACAAGTAACACCTGGGTCAACATCTGTGGGAAAATATCTCTAGAAAAATCTGTCTCCGCTAGCGTGTATCTCCTTTTTATTTGGAAATTTCCTAAATTGTCCGCTAGGACCATGTAGGGTTATAATTGGTCAGGCCCCTTCTCTGAGGGCGTAACCTGTAGCCCCAGTGGTCAATTTAGGTGAGGGGTTAAAAAAGGGAATGTAAAAAGACGCGGGACCCTACTCTTGATTTAAGTTTTGAAAACCCCTGAGAATTTTCCTTACATATATATGTACTGTACATTATCCTTTAAAACATAAGAATTGTATACATAATTAAAAAAAATTGATCAATTGTTACTGTCTACAAATTTTTCCAAGAAGCTCATTGATAAATTGTTCATAATCATAATCAACCTGCCATAACGATTTAAAATCTCGATCTTTTGTTTTAATGTTAAATCATTTATCTTTTTGGCTTCCATACCGATAAGCTGCATGTAAGCGAGCAAGCCATAAAATGTGAATACGCTCCTTCTCAGTTCCGATAATAATGTGTTACCTTCTGCTTATCTGACAACCATTGACCACCAGCAGGGTGTGCGTATTTCTGAAAAATTCCAGGAACGTGTGCTCCCACTCTTTTGTTCATTCCCCATTTCCCATAAGCCATACCGATAAGCTGCATGTAAGCGAGCAAGGCATAAAATTTGAATACGCTCCTTCTCAGTTCCGATAATAATGTGTTACCTTCTGCTTATCTGACAACCATTGACCACCAGCAGGGTGTGCGTATTTCTGAAAAATTCCAGGAACGTGTGCTCCCACTCTTTTGTTCATTCCCCATTTCCCTAGGTGGAAGAGGAGAATTCTCGGAAGTTAAAACAACAGCGAAAGGAAAGGGTTCCTTTTGAATATAATGTGAATATTCCTTTGCTAGTTAAAATGAGGTTCGATAACTGATAACATTAACCGATGTAACGATCATATAAAGCGATAATTTTAACATACAAATGCATAGAGAAAATCGTGACCAAGTGATTTCGATAACAATAAGCGATTGATAACATTAACCGCGATCACATTAAGCGGAGTCCATTGTATTTCTATGGATAGTTTTTTTATATTATTCTTTAAAACTATGGATTTTTAAATGCGATGCTTCTTTACATCAATGAAAGATTTTGGACCTGACTCAAGTCAAATGCGTATCCTACATTCCGTCCGCAAACTTGCGGAAGTAAGCAAGTTTCGAGTTTGATTTGGAGCTCTACGGTCTACTTTTGCAACACGAGGGCTATTGAGGCAGGGACCTACTGCTTAAAGCCGATTCCGAATGGTTACGAATTTCTACGAACTCCGGTAGGTTCGAATCCCACCTAGGCATGGATGTTCGTAGCCATCCGGAATCGGCTTCAAGCAGTTGTTTCCGGCCTCATTAGCCTTCGTGTTGCAAAAGGAGTCTGTAGCTCTCCAAACCAAACCAAACGGCAAACTTGCTTTTCTCTGCAAGTTTGCCGATAGAAGGTATAGATACGAGAGATACACGCTTACAAATATGCAACGACACAACGATATAGGCCAATTGGATTTCGTAGGCCTAGCCCTCTAATCCAGAGATTTCTTACAGTAAGCAGAGAAATTGACAAAGAGCAGAGCATTAAAGCATCTAAAAGATAAAAGAGGGGGATAGGAATTTGGATTCGCGAGTTCATAACACAGTAACTAAAGAGTAGAATGTTTAGGGATAGGAAAAATACAAAATATTTATTGGCCAGGGACATCAGAATAGTAGTGATAAATAAAAATTTGACGTATAATAATTTCTCTGCAAGTTTACCGATGGAAGGTAGAGATACGAGGATACACGTTTACAACGATACAACGATACAACGATATAAGCCAACTGGATTTCCTGGGCCTAGCCCTCTAATCCAGATATTTCTTACAGTAAGCAGAGAAATTGACAACTAGCAGAGCATTAAAACAACCAAAAGATAAAAGATGAGGATAGGATGGTGGATTCGCGAGTTCCTAACACAGTAATTAAAGAGTAGAAAGTTTAGGGATAGTAAAAACACAAAATATTTATTGGCCAGGGACATAAGAATAGTAGTGATAAATAAAAATGTGACGTATAATATTTTTTAAATTAATTAAAATAAGAAAATAAAAGTTTAAAAATCAGAAAGAGACTGAACCCTTTAATGCTTAGATACGGCTAAAAAATAGCTTGTAGAGTTTTTTTTTTGTTTTCTTAGAACAACTTTTCCTTTTGAGAGTAGGTAATAGGCAATCTTATAAACAATCTACGAAATTTTCAAGTAATTTCTATTATTTCTATTTTTTTCATTTAGATCTAGATTTTATGATTTTTCTATCAGCGCTCATAAATTTACTTTTTCGGCAGGTACAGACTGAGATCATGACAAATTTGCTTTTTCCATTACACTACAGCATTTTGCAGAGATTATTTTACCTGCAATATCAAATAAATTTTTTTCCGGAAGTTTTTCCTTTTTTTTTTGTTTATAAATGTCACTCTGTGTTTAAAACGATAACTGATCACTAACGTGACATGCTCTGGTATTCAAAATTGTTTGATCTTCAAATTTATTTTTTTTCTGTTCAGTCCATATTAACTTAGATTTAAGATAGGCTCCGAAATGACTTCGACATTAAGGGGTAAAGCAGCTTCGAAAAACATTAAGTTAACTGAAAATATTACAATTTGAATAATATCTAGATGCTATGCCATGGCGGGGGACAGAACCATCAACCTGATGATTGCTAGTAAGTTGAGGGTGGGAGCTTTACCGATCATAAAAATAACGGTTTTCGGTTCAGTTCCGGTTTTCGCTCCGCCAAAAATAACTGTTTTCGTTTCAGTTCCAAATGAATAATTTCATTTTATGTATATTCTTATTTGTACTAAAATATAATTCTATCATAAACAAAAAATGTAATTCTATCAAAATTTAGAAGATTTTATTCTTTTTTTAATTAATACACTATGTGAATTGATACAAACAGCAGGTACGATAAGAGCGGCGAGCATTGGCATTGTTATCCATTATCAAAATCGCATTTGACAACTAGGTTCATGATTACCCACATTCGTCGTTTGACTCTCACATCGTGCACTTGGCCTTGCAATAATTATGTAAAAAATATATTATTTATTTAACACATGAAAATTGCCTCTAATTATTAATATATCTTCTAACGTGGTTTCACTGAGATTACTTCTGTTGTCTCGGAGAATAAATTTCAAACCTGAAAACGCTCTTTCAACACTAACTTGTGTAGCTGGAGCTGCCAAAACCACCATTGCAATCTTATACAAGTGCGGATATGTAATTATAAAGTTGACGTTGAATTAGAAAATATTGATAAGTTGGTAACAGTAACAAAATGAAAGATATATCGAACAGAAATAAACCAATATTTTTCACGGTTTGAGTTCCGGTTTTCGTTCCGGTTCAACTAAAAAATTAATATCGGTTCAGTTCCGGTTTTCGCTCCGCCAAAAATAACGGTTTTCGGTTCAGTTCCGGTTTTCGCTCCGCCAAAAATAACTGCTTTCGTTTCAGTTCCAAATGAATAATTTCATTTTATGTATATTCTTATTTGTACTAAAAATATAATTCTATCATAAACAAAAAATGTAATTCTATCAAAATTTAGAAGATTTTATTCTTTTTTTAATTGGTACACTATGTGAATTGATACAAACAGCAGGTACGATAAGAGCGGCGAGCATTGGCATTGTTATCCATTATCAAAATCGCATTTGACAACTAGGTTCATGATTACCCACATTCGTCGTTTGACTCTCACATCGTGCACTTGGCCTTGCAATAATTGTGTAAAAAATATATTATTTATTTAACATATGAAAATTGCCTCTAATTATTAATATATCTTCTAACGTGGTTTCACTGAGATTACTTCTGTTGTCTCGGAGAATAAATTTCAAACCTGAAAACGCTCTTTCAACACTAACTTGTGTAGCTGGAGCTGCCAAAACCACCATTGCAATCTTATACAAGTGCGGATATGTAATTATAAAGTTGACGTTAAATTAGAAAATATTGATAAGTTGGTAACAGTAACAAAATGACTGAAAGATATATCGAACCGAAATAAACAGATATTTTTTTCGGTTCAGTTCCGGTTTTCGTTCCGACCAAAATAACGGTTTTTTCCGGTTTTCGGTTCAGTTCCGGTTCGAAGCCCTGATAATAATAATAATAATAAGTCAATTAATTTTTTTTCAAAAATAGAAGCATTCGAGTTGTAAAGTAAGATAGAACCGTTAAATCCGAAGGATCTAGCTAAGCGATAGGAAGAATTTGGTTGGTTCTTTTGAGCCAATAGAATTTGTGCAACAGCAGGCATGTCCTTCCCCTCAGAGGGAATATGTCCCGAGTTTAGGATCACGCGCTTGAGCTTTAGAGATCCAGATAAGGATACATGTTTGGAACTCTGGAACTCTGGAAAGTGCTATTTTGGGGTACCTGGGGCCTATGGCCTCTTATCCCCGATAATAATTTTGGCAAGTGGAAACATTACACTAGAAATTGGCTGACACTAAGTACTAATATATAAGCAGAAAGAAGAACAAACAAAAGAAGACACAAAGAACACAAACACAAAAACAGGATTAGTAATGACAAGATTATATTAAACGATAACTTCATTTGCCCTTTTATTATTATTAATTTTTTTTTTCTGAATATGCTTTTTACAAACTTTACAAAATATGTTAGTAGTAGACAGAAATTACACAAAAAATTTATGATAGTAGAATAGAGCTTCAGATATTTTTTTGTTATTTTTTTATTTAATTAGGGCATGAAGTAAGTAACATAAGAAGAATAAGAGGGGCTATGTACAAAAGGGGGCTAAGGGTGCACGTCGTCGTTCTCCATATAACGGTAATTCTTGGAGCACCTTACCCGGCAGGGTATATCTCCAGTTATTAAGATGAATGGTTCTGAGAGAGATCGGTTCATTCAGGTATGTATAGATATCAAGATGCCAATTCAGAATGATAGATAAATAAATATAAAGTTAATTGTAGTAAGTTTATTATATATAAATTGTACAAAAAGTTGAATAAATTGATTAAATGAGAATAAATGTGAATAAATATTGATTAAATAAGATTAAAATATGATTAAATGCGATTATATGAGAGTAAATAAGAGTAAATGTAGGTAAAATAACATTAAAAACGTAAGAAAGTGTGCACAGGAACGTAAAACGAATCCTGGCAACGACCAATTGAATTTTTGACCTGAATAAATCCCTATATTTGGGAAAGGTTTTTTAAATTTCTCGTGTGCTTTTTTTATCTCCCTGTGATGAAAAAGACTATATTCTGCCTTTTCTACTTTTCTCTATAAAAACTTGTCCTCTTTAGAGACCTTACCAGAAGAGCATAAAAATTTCACTTGACACAGCCCAAATACATTCGAAAACCAATACCTAGAATTTCATCTCGGGAATCGAATCAAAATCACAGCGTGAAGACGCTAAACTACTATACAATCTCGGCAGCCTAATTAAACTAAGACCTTCAGATTAACTAGAAACTGCTATTAACATTGTGTCGACAGAAGGACTTAATTCAATTCAGTTCCTAAAGCCAATGTCCTAACTATTCATTCCTCATCCGGTCAAAATTCAGAAATGTTTCCACTTGCCAAATTTTGGCAAGTGGAAACATTACACTAGAAACTGGCTGACACTAAGTACTAATATATAAGCAGAAAGAAGAACAAACAAAAGAAGACATAAAGAACACAAACACAAAACACAAAAGATTAGTAATGACAAGATTATATTAAAAGGATTAGTAATGACAAGATTATATTAAACGATAACTTCATCTGCCCTTTTATTATTATTAATTTTTTTTCTGAATATGCTTTTCACAAACTTTACAAAATATGTTTGTAGTCGACAGAAATTACACAAAAAAAATTATGATAGTAGAATAGAGCTTCAGATATTTTTTTTGTTATTTTTTTTATTTAACCCATATTGGACAGCTGTCCTATAAATAGGACAGCAAATAAAACTCCATTTAATAATAAAGTTATAAATATTTTTTTAGTGTATTTTATCTTAACACCTATAAAATAAACTCAATTTAGTATAGAAACAAAAAAAAATTAGAAATGAAATTATATTGTATTGTAAAATTTATTTTCAGCAACCCTTTAAAAATTGTCACTTTATAATCTTTAATTTCATATTTATTATTATTATCTTTTTTAAACATTGTGGAGGTTACTTGTTTAAATATAGAGCTAATAATGTAGCTCAAAATTTTTTGTCAAAAAAAAAATTTTGCACGTGTATTTTGTAAGTATAAACAAGGTGTCCTCAAATTAGGACAAGCTTAATGAAATGTAAGTGATATTTGTTAAATTATAATAGTGCATTGGACCTTTTTCCTATTTATAGGACAGCTAATTTCTTTAACAATTAAAAATATTTTTTCAAGGTTTTGGTTTAATATGCTTAGTTACTCCCTATTAATGATAAGGATAAAGTTTTAATAGCTTTCAGAAATATTTAATTGATATGGTCCAATTAGGGCGTGAAGTAAGTAACATAAGAAGAATAAGGGGGCTAAGGGTGGAGGATACATGTTTCACAGAAGCTCACAGAAAGATGAGGTTTACGGGGTTTCCTGGGCCAAGCCCTCTAACCCCGAAAAACTATCAACAGGAAAAAGGGGAACTAGCGGTGATGAGACATACTAGTATAAAAAAAAGAGAGTGTTAATAAATATTTTGGACAGCATTCAAAAAAATTCTAAAACGCTCACTAGGATTAGTAGAAGTTTTTAATTTCACCAGTAGCTTTTTAATTTTATCTATTAATTCCTTAACATTACTGATTTGGAACATTTTAACAATTTCTGAAATAAGTTTGCTAAATTCAATAAAATCGTTTATGGCCCAATTATTTTGTATAACACAATCCTTATTTGGGTGTTGGATATTTTTAGTTTCCTCTGAGTTGTTTACTGACTGAGCGTAAGTTTTACCAATATTAAAGTTATTGCTACTAGCATGGGTATAAGGAATTTCAGAAACAATTTTATTACTTTTAGGATTACAAGGTAGTTTAGGGAATTTTTCGCAGCCTCTAAAGCTAGCTGGATGGTTTCCATTACAATTGCAGCAATTTATGAACTCATTATTATCATTATTTTCGGTAGAGAAAGGGCATTCACTAGTGATGTGATTTTGTGCACATTTAACACATCTCGGGGTCATAAAGCAATTTGCACTGTTATGGTAGAATTTTTGACAGCGATGGCATTGCGGGATTGGGGATCTATATTTCTCAATCGTAACACGGAAATAATTAATGTTTTTAAGTTCAAGAATTTTTATGCTATTAGAGTTGAATTTGAGTTGAACTTGGTAAATTGGGAGAAGTTGTTTATTTTTCTTACTGGTGAATTGAGCTATCTTGATCACTTCAAAATTACGATTAACTAACTCATCGAATATTTCCTCAATTGGGTAATCAATAGGAAGTCCCTTAATTACGGCCTTATACGGTTTAACATAGTTAAACGCATAAGTGAAAGCTTCTACTTTGTTGATTTGGATAAACTCAATAATTTTATTCCTAGAATACTCATCTTCAGGGAAGATTCTTAAGTAAAAATTACTTAGTTGAACTTCAAACTTAATATTACTATCAAAGCTCTTCAGGGTTTTTAGAAAGGATAAATAATTTTCCGGTTTCTTAATGTTAATGGGTTTGAGTTTTATTTTAGTTTCCTTAGGATCCTTTATATTATTAGGGGTAATTATCTCATTAACTTCTTCTACAACCATTTTTTCCGTTTTATTAGAATTATTTTCTAATTCCTTGCTTATCTCAATATCGTTGACAATATCATGCTTGACCTGAATAAAGCCCTATATTTGGGAAAGGTTTTTAAAATTTCTGGTGTGCTTTTTTTTATCTCGCTGTGATGAAAAAGACTATATTCTATCTTTTCTACTTTTCTCTATAAAAACTTGTCTTCTTTAGAGACCTTACCAGAAGAGCATAAAAATTTCACTTGACACAGCCCAAATACATTCGAAAACCAATACCTAGAATTCCATCTCGGGAATCGAATCAAAAGTCACAGCGTGAAAACGCTAAACTACTATACAATCTCGGCAGCCTAATTAAACTAAGACCTTCGGATTAACTCCAAACTGCTATTAACATTGTGTCGACAGAAGGACTTAGTTCAATTCAGTTCCTAAAGCCAACGTCCTAACTATTCAGTCCTCATCCGGTCAAAATTCAGTAAAGCAATCAGGGTGTGACTTCCTCCTTTTTATTCATGGAAGTCAGACCTTGATTTCTGGGTTCAAGTGTCAGTGTTTTGAGACAATACTTGTATTTCATATTATACTATTTATAAAACTATCAATCCCTCTTTTATTCTTTAAGATCCGTTGACGTTTATATGTGAACTAAAGAGCACCTTGAAACAAATAATCTTTATTCTTGGAGTGAACTCTCAGTTTGTGGGACTGTTG
The DNA here is from genome assembly GCA_032207245.1 of Pardosa pseudoannulata. NCBI lineage: Eukaryota > Metazoa > Arthropoda > Arachnida > Araneae > Lycosidae > Pardosa > Pardosa pseudoannulata. The sequence continues at coordinate 67,966,010 of CM063506.1, read as the reverse complement.
CAGTTTTATGACCTATACATTAACCTCTTCCTTGTGGAATATACACAATACAGAATTAGACAATATATAAAGGTAAAAACACTTTTACAAGCGAGGGAGAAATAATTCTGGAGTTAAGTACCGGAATATTTGATTTATATTCAAATAATGAAATTATCAAAGTTGGTATTAATCAATTTCTCAACTAGTTTGATTATACACTATCTACCAATACGTATTTAGACATCTATGCAAATGACAGTATCTGCGGTCCTGAGGTACATAACGGCTTCCGCAGGTATACATCGTGTAGGAAATAGCATTGGCACGAGTCACATTCGAGATGTCGCGTAGTTCGGAGGTGTCTGATTTCATGAAAGGTATAATTATCGGGTATCACAAATGTGGCCGATCCTTAACCCCTTCCGGTATGATTTAATAATGAAAAACTGTGCATGAAATAACCATTTAATTTTTATTTAAAAAACTTGTTTCATTTTACAATTCTTGTATATTCTTAATTAAAATCCACTTTTTTCATAGTGTTAAATAATATCAGAAACAGTAAAATTAAGAAAATATCAAAGCAAAACATTAATAAGGTATACAGATAATAGTCTTCAAGCTAGTGGTACTTTTCAAAACAAAGTGCAAAGGAATTCTTAATTGTTTACACCTCCAAGTAGTCTCACTTTTAATTTGATTCTTGTAACACACACGGCATTTCTTAGTAGGTTTTCTTTTATTCTGACTCATTAATTTGGCAATGACTTGTACCAAGAAATTCTAAGTAAACAATATGCAATAGTGACTTGTGATTTTCACAAGTGATAAAAGTGTTGCCAAATTCAGTACACTAGAAATTTTAAACTAAATTAATTATCATATTTAACAGTAACTTTAATCGCATGACGAGTGTAGCTCGTCATTGTGCGGTATGGATTGAAAAACTAATGATGAGCTAGACTCGTCATTTTACCGGAAGGGGTTAAGGAAAATATCTATCAATCTGAAATACCCAAAATAAACAGTGGCCTAAGTGATTATGAAGTGGAATGTGCCCCTAGTCGGCAGACCAACGAAACTGGGAGGTAGAGACCGACGAGTGCTGTCCAGAGAAATTCGGAAAAACCGCACCCAACCGATGGCCTTCATCCGCGAGGAGTTTCAACAGTTATTTTCTATCACAGGTGTCGAAATACTTATTGGTAGACAGTGTTTTCGAGAAAAACGTGTCAAAAATTGAAAAACAATTCTCTTTAATTTTGTTCGGTATAATCATCAAAATCTTAAATAGATTATTTTTGAAAAAAAAACATAATTTTAAATGAAATAACTATTATTTTCAATGTTTTTCTCATATGTGAGAAGTTTTAATGGATTACAGTATTTTTTTCTCAAATGACAGCAAAATAAATCACATGGCATAATTTTCTGTTAAAATATAATAAACTAGTACAACAATACTATTATCTATATCAACTGCCATGAATTCCATGTCCCTCAGATTCCTTTGAATTTCACAGATCCTTTACAATATCCGAGAAATAACGACAAATGGCTCGAAACTGCCGAACTTTTAGAATCTCTTGGGAAAGTATCTCTTTGTATTGGGAAAATGGCAAATTAAATATTATGAATTGGACGAACCAATTTTGGGCTTCATGGAATTAAAATACCATTTTTTTTCCCAAATTCAGGTTGAGTATTCCAAAGTTGGCTCATTTGTGTTGCCCGAACTGAACTCGGGCGTCACAGGCAAGAGGTTAATGTTAAATTCAAACATTATATTAAGTTTGAAAAATTTAAACAGCTTGCTTGAGACAAAAAATTATCTATTGTCAATTAATCATTGGTTTCGGCACAACAGTTGCCTTATGGCGAGTTCATATACGTCTATTCAAAATCCCTCAAAATTTACATATAATTTTCATATAGTATCATTTAATATAATATCTACATATAATTTTCTTTCGAATATATATTGCCAATTTTTATTTAAAAAATGTTAAATCAGTATATTTACAAAAGATCATTCACATTTACAAAGCCCCTCAAATTTTAGAATATATTCAATTTCCTCATTACGTAAAACTACGTAAAGTACGTAAAACTTCTTCACCATTTATAAATTCAGTGATAATTATATGTTGAAATGTTTAATAAAATCTAGGCCTGAAGCACTATTAGATTATATAGTAAATATATGTACAAATATCGCAATTTTACCAACAAAAATATATGTTGTTTTCTACATTTGCATTTACCGTTATATATTGGTCAGTCATGACTCTGGCATTAATGTGATAAATTCCTTTGTCCTTTATAAATTTAATGATAGTTATGTGTAGAAATAATTAATAAAAGCTTGCCTAAAGCACTATTTGATTGTACAATAAATTATATTTAAAAAATTCGCAACTTTGTCCACAAAAATATGTTATTTTCTCCATTTGCATTTACCGTTTTATGGCTTACACTCGATGATACATGTTGTCTCTAAAATGCTCGCATAATGCTCGTAATCACAGAATGATCGTAAAATAAAGTTTGTCAGACAGTATTTTAACTTAAGGTTTTAGAGAAAATACGATGCCTATAAAATTTTCTAAACTCTTCCGGCTATATAAAGAAGATATTGTACTATTTTCCGGCATTATTATATTTTCCGGTTGTCTATAAATGGATGGTGCCATTCTCACGCATGCGAAAGCCGAAACATGTACCAGGAAATGAGAAAAACTTTGCGTGCGATAGAGACACCCGTGTGACATTCAGGCTGCGAAACAGCTGAAGTGAGCGAAAGATAGCAAACTTATCTAGGTGGCATTGAACTCTGGGAGCCTTGGGAATCCCCTCCACTTTCAATGGCATAAATGGTTATTGATTTCCGTAACTCTTAGTGCATATTTTCCCCCTTCCGTTTATGCGTAACGGCTTGATGCGTGGGTGAAAGCTTACTTTCCAATTACATGAAATCATTATATTATGCATATTACGTGTAAAACACTGCTCTGTCTTTGTCGATGCATTGTCTAATCGATATAAATTAAGTGAATGAATGTGGTATATGCATAGCAAAGTGTTCCCCAAAGGTTTGTCAACTAGACAATATAATGGCACTTTACTCTTTTATGTACGACATATTTTTTTATATAAAAACAAAGCCGAATGGAATACACGAACTAGAACCTGTACAGTAATCTATGTATTAAATATCATCGTTTTTTAAAAAATAAAATACTTTAAATGCATTTTACATAAAGTGGTGTTTTTTCAACTTGTGATCACTAAATTAAAAAAAAAAACACTTTTGTACATACTAGCATATAGCCCGTCATATGACGAGATGGTTTGGTTTTGGTTTTGGAGTGCTACGGTCTACTTTTTGCAACACGAGGGCTAATGAGACTGGGACCTATTGCTTAAAGCCGATTCCGAACGGCTACGAACATCCATGCCATTGTGGGTTTCGAAGGCCAGCACCCTAACCATTCGGACATCGTTCAGCCATGTGACGAGTTGAGTCAAATTTTCAATTTTCCAGAACTGTAAAGTACCCTATGGGGCAGAAAAAAATATGGTTTATTTTTTGGCGGAGAATTATTTGGTTCACGCTCAATAATTTTTTTATCTTCATACTCCCTTGAAGTCTTCCGACACTGTGATTGCAGTTTAGAATCACGTTGAATTCATTTAGAAAGATAATTCAAAAGTTTTCTGATCTCCGAAATTACCTTTAAGTTCTTCCCAATTTTTTTGCCACAGTAATTAATGGAAGTAAAGGAATGAAACTATCATTTTCACTACACCCTGGAGGTAGATAGAATTTATTGTTAATACCGGTGATAAAATTTTCATTGCAGCAAAAAATAATCGATGGTTAAATTTAAAATTATCACATATGCACCTAATCTATTATTTAAGCCAAATATAAAAGAAAATTATTTACATAATATCAAAGTTCAGTGATAAAACGTACGAAAATAATGCAGACGATATTTAAATAATTTAAAATAGAAATGATTAAATGAAATAGTTAAAGTAATGAGGCCATAATGCTAGAAAAGGTGCTATTTTATCTATTTATTATGTTACAAATTGATATATTTAATCGCATGCTCTTAACTGGGGAAAATAGTGCTTGAAATAATGGCAGTAAATGGTAGAAAAGGGGAAAGGGGTAGATTTCGAACGTTGCTAACCCATCAAGAATCCAATATGGATGCGTCTATCCATCCAGTCTAACAGCTTCATAAATTCGAGGACAGACGGACAGATAACTTAGGTTATTATCATATAAGGGATTGTGATATTTTTCAATTTTAATGTTACAAAATTGTAATATAATCTCTGAATTTTCTGATATACTAGACGACACGACATACATTGTCCTGTTTTGATTCTGTAAATCCAAAAATTGTAAAATAAATAAATTATAAATTGGAAAAGTAAGGAAATAAATTATTTTAAAAATACTTGACGCCACCACTCGTACAGTCATCACAACTCGACTTATCAATTGCGTGTGAGCGTATCTGTATACTGTAAATTTAAATGTGTTGAGCATAAACTTAAAATTGTCTTAAATAATAGCAAGAAAGAAAAAACTCAAATCGTTTTCATAGCAGATATATTTTTTAACGCACAAAAAATAAATCTTGTAATATATTTTTAATCACGTAATTAGATTAAATAAAAATCCTCACATCGCCTGTACTGGGAAAGTACGGAAAGTACGTGTTGTACTTTCTCAGTATGAGAGCACTATTAAACAGTATTGGAGACCCCCGTGAATTAAGGGCTTGAGGGCTAATTTTTCGGCATTTGTAAAATAAATATTTAAGTATATAAATCTTTAATAAACGTAAAATTAAACTGGAACAGATAAAATTAAAATTGTCTTCCCCTTTTCTCTTCTTAATATGTATACTAATGTTTCTCTTTATTAGTCCAGCTATTATCAATAATAGATACAGACAAGAAATGATTATTGATAAATGAAAGATCCTATAAAATCCTCAGAAATACTCTATTTGACCAAGCTGTCGTCGTTCAAGTGAAAGGAAATTGAATTCCTTAACACAAAAAAAGCATTGTACATGTGAGTGAAGCGTATAACTGAAAATCGTTTAAGAGAAATTTAACAGCAAAATAAATATTTTATAAACATCATTAATAAACGTAAAATTATACTGGAAAAGATAAAATTGAAATTGTCTTCCCTTTTCTCTTCTTAATATGCATACTAATATTTCTCTTTATTAGTCCATTTAGTATCAACAATAGATACAGACAAGAAATGATTATTGATAAATGAAAGATCCTATAAAATCCTCAGAAATACTCTATTTTACTAAGCTGTCGTCGTTCAAGTGAAAGGAAATTGAATTCCTTAACACAAAAAAAGCATTGTACATGTGAGTGAAGCGTATAACTGAAAATCGTTCAGAGAAATTTAACAGCAAAATAAGTATTTTATAAACATCATTAATAAACGTAAAATTATACTGGAAAAGATAAAATTGAAATTGTCTTCCCCTTTTCTCTTCTTAATATGCATACTAATATTTCTCTTTATTAGTCCATTTAGTATCAACAATAGATACAGACAAGAGATGATTATTGATAAATGAAAGATCCTATAAAATCCTCAGAAATATTCTATTTGACCAAGTTGTCGTCGTTCAAGTGAAAGGAAATTGAATTCCTTAACACAAAAAAAGCAATGTACATGTGAGTGAAGCGTATAACTGAAAATCGTT
>CM063506.1:67947766-67955266 GCA_032207245.1 Pardosa pseudoannulata | reverse complement strand
CAAATAAATCAAATAAAAATATAAATAAAATATTCCGGTACTTAACTACAGAATTATTTCTCCCTAGCGTGTAAAAGTGTTTTCACCTTTATATTTTGTCTTATTCTTGGTAAAAAGTAATTCAAGTAAATTAGGGTTAAGTTATGATGATTATGTTCTGACAAACCACTACCGTTGTGTTTAAACAAAACTACTTAGTCTTCATTTTCTTGGTATATTTTATTTTTTCTTCCATAAATGAATAAATAATACTTAATAAAGTTTTTCCTTACCTAATTATTTATTTTATTAATCAAATAAATCAAATATTCCGGTACTTAACTACAGAATTATTTCTCCCTAGCGTGTAAAAGTGTTTTCACCTTTATATATTGTCTAATTCTCGGTGAAGAGTAATGCAAGTAAATTAGGGTTAAGTTATGATGATTAAGTTCTGACAAATCATTACCGTTTCATTTAAACAAAACTACTCATATTCTTCTTTTTCTTGGTATATTTTATTTTTCTTCCATAAATGAATGAATAATACTTAATAAAGTTTTTCCTTCCTAATTATTTATTTTATTAATCAAATAAATCAAATAAAAATATAAATCAAATATTCCGGTACTTAACTACAGAATTATTTCACCCTTGCGTGTAAAAGTGTTTTCACCTTTATATTTTGTCTAATTCTTGGTAAAAAGTAATGCAAGTAAATTAGAGTTAAGTTATGACGATTAAGTTTTGACAAATCACTACCGTTGTGTTTAAACAAAACTACTTATTCTTCTTTTCCTTGATATATTTCATTTTTCTTCCGTAAATGAATAAATAATACTGAATAAAATAAATATTGTTCATTCTTAATTATTTATTTTATTTATTTATTTTAAATTGCTTATTAAATATCATTTCACAAAAAGTTATTAAATCATTATTTATTCATAATTATTTATTCCATATTATTTATTCATATTCATAATTTTTCTTCCATAAATGAACTTAGTTTTACATACTTTTAGTACTATTTATATCCATAAGGATAGAAATTATAAATAAATGTGATAAAAACTGTTTTATTTTTCTTGACAAAATAAAAACAAACTAATTAAGAAATAGAGAAAATCCCTCTCTAAGATTTAATTACCCGAATATAAATTAAATATGCTGGTACTTAAATCAAGAATTTCCTTCATCTTTCCATGCAAACGTGTTTTAATATTTATTATACCAACAATGGTAAAAATGTGGTGAAAGTAAGTGAGATAGAATTTAGTATTAATGCTTAAATCTTGACAAATATTAAATGCAATTATTTAAATAAATAATTTTCCTCAGTTGTTTAGTTTTCCTCCATTAACAAAAAGTTTTATTAGCTTATTTTGTAATATCATTTGCATCTAAGGAAAATCTTGACAAATGTTAAATGCAATTATTTAAATTCCTAATTTTTCTTAGTATTTTATTTTTCTCCCATTAACAAATTGTTTTCTTAGCTAATTTTGTAATAATATTTGCATCTAAGCAAACTCTTGACAAATGTTATATACAGTTATTTAAATTCCTAATTTTCCTCAGTTGTTTATTTTTCTTCCACTAACAAATTTTTATCTTAGCTTATTTTGTAACTGAATCCAAGCAAAATCTTGACAAATATTAGACGCAATTATTTAAATTCCTAATTTTCCTTTGTTGTTTATTTTTCTTTCATTAATTGTTTTTTAGCTTATTTTGTAATACCATTTACATTCAAACAAACTCTTGACAAATGTTAAATGCAGTTATTTAAATTCCTAACTTCCCTCAGTTGTTTATTTTTCTCCCATTAACAAATCGTTTTCTTAGCTTATTTTGTAATACCATTTCTATCCAAGCAAAATCTTGACAAATGCTAAATGTAATTATTTAAATTCCTAATTTTCTCAATTGTTTATTTTTCTCCCATTAACAAATTCTTTTCTTGGTTTAATTTGTAATTGCATCCAAGCAAAATCTTGACAAATATTAAACGTAATTATTTAAATTCCTAATTTTCCTCAGTTGTTTATTTTTCTCCCATTAACGAATTCTTTTCTTAGCTTATTTTGTAATTGTATCCAAGCAAAATCTTGACAAATGTTAAATGCAGTTATTTAAATTCCTAATTTTCCTCAGTTGTTTATTTTTCTCCCATTAACAAATTCTTTTCTTAGCTTCTTTTGTAATTGCATCCAAGCAAAATCTTGACAAATGTTAAATGCAGTTATTTAAATTCCTAATTTTCCTCAGTTGTTTATTTTTCTCCCATTAACAAATTCTTTTCTTAGCTTCTTTTGTAATTGCATCCAAGCAAAATCTTGACAAATGTTAAATGCAGTTATTTAAATTCCTAATTTTCCTCATTTGTTTATTTTTTTTAACTATCAAGTTCTTTCTTAGCTTATTTTGTAATTGCATCCAAGCAAAATCTTGACAAATTTTAATTCAATTATTTAAATTCCTAATTTTCTTCAGTTGTTTATTTTTCTCCCATTAACAAATTGTTTTCTTAGCTCATTTTGTAATACCATTTGCATCTAAGCAAACTCTCGACAAATGTGAAATGCAGCTATTTAAATTCCTAATTTTCCTCAGTTGTTTATTTTTCTTTCCCTAACAAATTCTTAGCTTATTTTGTAATTGCATCCAAGCAAAATCTTGACAAATATTAAATGCAATTATTCAATTCCTAATTTTCCTCAGTTGTTTATTTTTCTCCCATTAATAAATCATTTTCTTAGCTTATTTTATAATACCATTTGCATCTAAGCAAAATCTTGACAAATGTTAAATGCAGTTATTTAAATTACTAATTTTCCTCAGTTGTTTATTTTTCTCCCATTAACAAATTCTTTTCGTAGTTTATTTTGTAATTGCATCCAAGCAAAATCTTGACAAATATTAATTCAATTATTTAAATTCCTAATTTTCCTCAGTTGTTTATTTTTCTCCCATTAACAAATTGTTTTCTTAACTCAGTTTGTAATACCATTTGCATCTAAGCAAACTCTCGTCAAATGTTAAATCCAGCTATTTAAATTCCCAATTTTCCTCAGTTATTTATTTTTCTTCCCCTAACAAATTCTTTAGCTTATTTTGTAATTGCATCCAAGCAAAATCTTGACAAATTTTAATTCAATTATTTAAATTCCTAATTTTCTTCAGTTGTTTATTTTTCTCCCATTAACAAATTGTTTTCTTAGCTCATTTTGTAATACCATTTGCATCTAAGCAAACTCTCGACAAATGTGAAATGCAGCTATTTAAATTCCTAATTTTCCTCAGTTGTTTATTTTTCTTTCCCTAACAAATTCTTAGCTTATTTTGTAATTGCATCCAAGCAAAATCTTGACAAATATTAAATGCAATTATTCAATTCCTAATTTTCCTCAGTTGTTTATTTTTCTCCCATTAATAAATCATTTTCTTAGCTTATTTTATAATACCATTTGCATCTAAGCAAAATCTTGACAAATGTTAAATGCAGTTATTTAAATTACTAATTTTCCTCAGTTGTTTATTTTTCTCCCATTAACAAATTCTTTTCGTAGTTTATTTTGTAATTGCATCCAAGCAAAATCTTGACAAATATTAATTCAATTATTTAAATTCCTAATTTTCCTCAGTTGTTTATTTTTCTCCCATTAACAAATTGTTTTCTTAACTCAGTTTGTAATACCATTTGCATCTAAGCAAACTCTCGTCAAATGTTAAATCCAGCTATTTAAATTCCCAATTTTCCTCAGTTATTTATTTTTCTTCCCCTAACAAATTCTTAGCTTATTTTGTAATTGCATCCAAGCAAAATATTGGCAAATATTAAATGCAATTATTTAAATTCCTAATTTTCCTTAGTTGTTTAATTTTTTTCCATTAACTAATTGTTTATTTTGTTACTATTGCTTATTTTGTAATACCATTTGCATCTAAGCAAACTCTTGACAAATGTTAAATGCAGTTATTTATATTCCTGATTTTCCTCAGTTGTTTATTTTTCTTCCACTCATAATTTCTTTTCTTAGCTTATTTTGTAATTGCATCCAATCAAAATCTTGACAGATATTGAATGCAATTATACAAATTCCAAATTTTCTTTAGTTGTTTATTTTTCTTCCTTTAACTAATTATTTTCTTAGCTTATTTTGTAATAACATTTGCATCCAAGCTGAAAACATATAGAAATGTGACAAAGCAAAACGTCTAAACAAGTTTTTAAACCTCCAATATAATTATACTAGTTAAGAAATTGAGAACTACTAACACTGAAAACTTTTTTATTTGATATTTATTAAAATCACGGTATTTAGCTACAGAGTTTATTACCCTTAGCGTGTCAATGAGTTTTCACCTTTATGCTTTATCTAATGCGAGTAAATTAGAGGTTAGTTTTGATAATTAAATTCTCAGAAATTACTGCCGTTGCATATTAATCAAAACAATTTATATTCCTCTTCATCTCGGTATATTTTGTTTTTCTTCTATAAACATATATGTTTTACTTACTTTTGCAACCATTTGTATTCATATTGATAAAATTAGAAAGAAATGTGATTACAAACTGTCTAAATTTTCTATACGAAATATAAACAAATTAATTAAGAAATAGACAAAAGCCTTTCTGAGATTTATTTGTCTGAATATAAAATAAATTTACCGGTACTTAAACCAAGAATTAATTCATCCTTGAGTGTAAAAGTATTTTAATTTTTATTATGCTCCCAATGATAGGAAATATGATGAAAGTAAATTAGATAGAATTTAGTATTACTGATTAAATCTCGGCAAATATTAAGTGCAATTATTTAAATTCCTCATTTTCCTTAGTTCTTTAATTTTCTTCCATTAACTAATTGTTTTATTAGCTTATTTTGTAATACCATTTGCATATAAGCAAAATACTGACAAATATTAAATTATTAATTTTCCTTAGTTGCTTATTTTTCTTCCATTAACTAATTGTTTTCTTAGCTTATTTTGTAATAAGATTTGCATCCAAGCTGAAAACATATAGAAACGTGACAAAAGAAAAATGCGTAAGGAAGTTTTTATTCACCAATATATATTTATACTGCTTAAGAAATTGAGAACTACTGACATTGAAAACTTTTTATCTGAATATTTATTAACATTCCGGTACTTAGCTACAGAGTTTATTACCCTTAGCGTGTAAATGTGTTTTCACCTTTATGCTTTATCTAATGCAAATAAATTATAGGTTAGAAATTTCTGCCGTTGCATATTAAACAAAACCATTTATATTCCTCTTTATCTCGACGCGATTTGTTTTTCTTCCATAAATATATATTTATTACTTATTTTTTCTACTATTTATATCCATACTGATAAAACTAGATAGAAATGTAATAAAAAACTATCTACGTTTTCTATACGAAATATAAACAAATTAATTAAGAAATAGAGAAAAGCCTTTCTGAGATTTAATTGGTTTCAATGAAAATGAAATTTACTAGTACTTAAACCAAGAATTATTTCATCCCTTCATGTAAAAGTATTGTAATCTTTATTATGCTTCGAATGATAGGAAATATGATGGAAGTAAATTAGATAGAATTTAGTATTAATGATTAAATCTCAGCAAATATTAAGTGCAATTATTTAAATTCCTCATTTTCCTCAGTTGTTTATCTTTATTCCATTAATGCCTTCTTAGCTTATTTTTAGCATCATTTGCCTCCAAACTGAAAACACATAGAAAAGTGATAAAAAGAATACCCATCTAAACAAGTTTTTAATCCCAAATACAGTGAGACTAGTTAAGAAATTTAGAACTGCCAACTCTAATAATTTTTTATTTGAATATTTATTAAAAACCCGGTATTTAACTCCAGAGTTTATTCCACTTTGCGTGTTAAAGTGTTTTTACAGTTATATTTTATTTAATTGAAGTAAATTAGAGGTTAGTTTTGATGATTAAGTTCTGAGAAATCACTGGCATTGCATATGATACAAAACAATTTATATTCTTCTTCATCTCGGTATATTTTGTTTTCTTCCATAAACATGTATATGTGACTTACTTTTAGTACCATTTATATCCATACCGATAAAAATTAGAAATGTAACGGAAATTGTATAAATTTCCAGTCAAAACGTAAACAAAGTATGTAGTACAGAAAAACCCTGTCTGTCTAAGAGTCTGAGTATAAATCAAATATTGTCAAAATATAAATCAAATATACCGATACTTAAATCACGAATTATGCTATCCTTGCGTGGAAAAGAATCCTTACCTTTATGTTACTTTTATGTTTTAATTTAAAATATATAGAAAAGTGATAAAAAGAATACCCATCTAAACAAGTTTTTATTCCCAAATACAGTCAGACTAGTTAAGAAATTGAGAACTGGCAACTCTAATAATTTTTAATTTAAATATTTATTAAAAACCTGGTATTTAACTCCAGAGTTTATTCCACTTTGCGTGTTAAAGGGTTTTTATCGTTATGTTTTATATAATGGAAGTAAATTAGAGGTTAGTTTTGATGATTAAGATCTGAGAAATCACAGGCATTGCATATTAAACAAAACAATTTATATTACTCTGTATCAAGACAAGGTTTGTTTTTCTTCCATAAATATATATAATTTACTTACTTTTAGTATCATTTATATCTATACCAATAAATATTAGAAATTTAACGAAAATTGTAAATTTCCAGTCAAAATATAAACAAAGTATGTAGTAGAGAAAAACCCTGTCTGTCTGAGTCTACATATAAATCAAATATACCGATACTTAAATAAAGAATTATGATATTCTTGCGTGGAAAAGAATTTTTACCTTTATGTTACTTTTATGCTTTAATTTAAAACATATAGAAAAGTGATAAAAAATACCCATCTAAACAAGTTTTTAATCCCAAATACAGTCAGACAACTTAAGAAATCGATAACTGCCAACTCTAATAATTTTTCTATTCGAATATTTATTAAAATTCCGGTATTTAACTCCAGAGTTTATTCCCCTTTGCGTGTTAAATTGTTTTTATCGTCATGCTTTATTTAATGGAAGTAAATTAGAGGTTAGTTTGGATGATTAAGTTCTGATAAATTACTGTCATTGCATATTACACAAAACATGTTATATTCCTCCTTATCTCGACGCATTTTGTTTTTCTTCCATATATATATATATATATATATATATATATATATATATATATATATATATATATATATATATATATATATATATATTTTATTTATTTTTACTACCATTTATATCCATACTGATAAAATTAGAAAGAAATGTAATAAAAAACTGTCTAAGTTTTCTATACGAAATATAAACAAATTAAGAAATAGTGAAAAACCTTTCTAAGATTTAATTGGTCTCAATAAAAATTAAATTCGCTGGTACTTAAACCAAGAATTAATTCATCCTTTCTTGTAAAAGTATTTTAATCTTTATTATGCTCCCAATGATAGGAAATTTGATGGAAGTAAATTAGATAGCATTTAGTATTACTGATTAAATGT
>CM063506.1:67930266-67942766 GCA_032207245.1 Pardosa pseudoannulata | reverse complement strand
AATAGCATTTACTATCTACTAACTTCGCAACATATATTTTGAGGTTAAAAATTATGAAATGATTTATTTACCCTGAGAAAAAATTGAAATCCTAACGTTTTTATTATAGTAGAATAATAAAATAATTAAAATAAGAATTAAAATAACTTCATAATGTATATTTTGAGGTTAAAAATTTTGAAATGATTTATTTACCTCGAAAAAAATTGAAAGCCTAGGGTTTTTAAAATAGCAGAATAATAAAATAATTCAAATAACAATTACTATCTAATAATTTGATTTTTACTGGAGTAAAATCCTTAAAAATAAAGCAAAATAGCTATAAATGTTATGAATCATTTAGGATTTTGATTTTGCAGGTATGATTATTTATTCAACTAGTTAAAATACTCTAAATTTTATAGCATTGTTTAATGTTAAAGTATTTATTTACTCTGAATATAATATGAGAATCTAAGATGATTCTTAAAAATATAGAATAATAATATATTAAATTATTAATATATTTGATAATTTATAAGTCTGTGGTAAATAATTACACCAAAAATTTTACATACAAACTAAAATAAAATGACAGGGATTAAATATTTATAGTAACGTAAATTTCATAAGAGATTAGAAGAGACATTTCAAAATATTTTTTACCCAAAAAATATATATTTACTCATTGTTTTTTCTAGATTACATTTATTTGTACTCATTTAAAGTAATGTGAAATTTGAGAACAAGTTAAAAAGAAAAAACCACTACAAGTAAGATTTTCGTTAGAAAAAATATTTAAAACTGAAATAAAATTGTGGAAATGAGATAATCTACTTAGAATTTTGATTTTTTAAATTTTATCTGTTTAACTAATTCAAATGACAATTAAAATAGCTTCGTAATATATATATTGAGCCTAACATTATTCAAATAATTCCTTTACCCTGAAAAAAATTGAAAGCCTAAGGTTTTTAAAATAGTAGAATAACAAAATAATTCAAATAACAATTACTATAATTTCGTAATATATATTTTGAGGTTAAAAATTTTCAAATGATTTATCTACTCTAAAAAAATTGACAGCCTAAGGATTTTAAAATAATAGAATAATAAAATAATTCAAATAACATTTAGTATAATTTCGTAATATATATGAGGTTAAAAATGTTCAAATGATTTATTTACCCTGAGAAAAAATTGAGAGCCTAAGGTTTTTAAAATAGTAGAGTAATAAAATAATTCAAATAACTTATAGTATAAGTTCGTACTACGTATATATTTTGAGGCAAAAAATTTTCAAATTATTTATTTACCCTGAAAAAAATTGAAAGCTTAAGGTTTTTAAAATAGTAGAATAATAAAATAATTTAAATAACATTTAGTATAACTTTGTACTACATATATATTTTGAGGTTAAAAATTTTCAAATGATTTATTTACCCTGCAAATAAATTAAGAGCCTAAGTTTTTTAAAATAGTAGAATAATAAAATAATTTAAATAACATTTAGTAAAACTTCCTAATATATATTTTAAGGTTAAAAATTTTCAAATGATTTATTTACATTGAAAAAAGGTTGAGAACCTAAGGTTTTTAAAATGGTTGAATAATATAACATTTTAGCTAGCTTTTTAAAAACGCTCTATCTTTAAAACTATTATTTTTTCCGTCATTTAAAATAATGTATTTTTTAAATAACATAAAACTGAAAACCGATTAAATTAATGCAAATTCACTCACCAGAAGATAACTTTTGAAATATAGGTATTTAAATCTAAACTTTTATATCAAATTAAACAAAAATTATATTTTCATTTTGTAAACCAAAATTTAAACGATATGACAGTTTAAAATGTTAAAATAATAAAAAAATGCAGAGAATTTTAAAATTAAAAAATAGACTTTATCTTGCCCCAAAATAAAACATATAGCTCGTATTAATATAATTGAGGTCCACAGGATATAAATGATATGAGATCCTATTTGTCATAATAAATTAGCTTCTAACTTACATATTTCAAAAGTTATTCTGCAGGTTAATGGATTTCTATTTTTTTTCAGTTCTTGTATTTTTTCTTTTTACAAAATGTATTGCTTCATATTGCATAACTAAATAGTTTTTAGAAAATTTGATCCTTATTAATAATCTAGTAAAAATGTTATTCTAAACACACAAAAATCATTTCTTTAATATTAAATCAAAATTAGACTGTTTTAATGAAAACGTTCCTTCTGAAAAGGTACTATGTTATAAAAGGTACAAATTATCTTACTTTCAGTGTTTAGTTTGGTTTGGAGCGCTACGGTCAACTATTTTGCAGACTAGGGCTCATGAGTCCGGGACCTACTGCTTAAAGCCCATTCCGAAAGGCTACGAACATTCATGCCATAGCGGGATTCGAACCCACGAACTCCGGTATGACGATCAGCGCCCTAACCAATCGGCCAGCGTTCGGCTCTTTTAGTGTTAAAAATATGTAAAATAAACGGTAAATTTTGATTGTATAAACTTTTCATAAATTATACGTATTACTTAATAGTATAAGATGTATAATATTACCTTTCAAAACTTTTAGAAGAATGTCAAAAAATATGTGATATCTTACAAAACTGCTAAGCATGAAGATCACCAGAGAAGCTGCGTTTTTCATGCTAATAAAACAGAAGCATAAAAACTATTGCAGAACTTCATATCACCTTGAGATTATACTAATATAACCAAATACTGAAAACTATAGTGTTTTAATGAAGAATGTTCTTCTGAAAAGATTCTGTGTTATTAAAGGTACAAATTATCTTACTTTTAGTGCTTAAAATATGTAAAATAAACGGTATATTTTGACTGTACAAACTATTTATAAAATATATTCTAATTAATTACTAGAATAGGATACATAAGTTTCTCTTTCAAAACTTTTTGAAGAATGCCAAAAATACATGATATCCCACAAAACCTCTAAACATGAAGATCACTAGAGATGTCTTCGTTTATCATGATTATAAAAAAGAAGCATGAAAACTATTACAAAAGTTCATATCTCCGAGAAATTATACTAATATAGCCAAATACTGAGAACTATTCTTATAACAGAAAGATCCATGTTTCACACTTCCTAGTATTTTATATTCGCAGTTATTTACATTTCATTCAAGTTTTTTCTCAAAATTCACATTTCTAGGAGATTAGAATTACACAAAATTCAGTACCTGTAAGTTGACATTTGTGTTAAAAGTCTAGTGTACACGCAACATCAAAATGATTGATGACCTTGAAGCGAAACTAAATTAAGCTTTCTTTAACACTAGATTGCCCGAGCTTTCTTGTATACCTATATTGCCCAAAAACAGTCAAAATGACTGCATTGTGAAAAAATAACAAATATGTAAAGAAATTTGTTTAAAATTAATTTTTAATATTATATAATAAAGGAGGGCGGAAGTAACTACAATTATTCATAAACCCATTTATATGTTATAGAAAATGTCACCAAATTCTAAGAAATTGTGTCATTATATTTCATAATTGTTTTTCTAATTGAAATTAAAAAACAGTCAAAATGACT
The DNA here is from genome assembly GCA_032207245.1 of Pardosa pseudoannulata. Lineage (NCBI taxonomy): Eukaryota > Metazoa > Arthropoda > Arachnida > Araneae > Lycosidae > Pardosa > Pardosa pseudoannulata. The sequence continues at coordinate 67,939,221 of CM063506.1, read as the reverse complement.
GCCTTGGGCAATCTAGTGTTAATATTAGTGACTGAGTATTGTGTAAATGTTTCTTTAGTGTTAATGTGGATTTACTACACTTGAAGAAATAGTTACAAAATTTAAAAAACAAGAGACTACAGAAAATAATTACATTCTACCAAAAATTTAGAATTTTTTGTTTTATTGGTTTCTTCCGAAAAAGTTAAGTTACACGTTTATAATCAAGTTAATTTTTGGTATAAGATAATGATTTTATTTCATTAAACTTGTTTTTGCACTGTACATTCTTTCCTTTAGAATGTCTTTCACAGTTTTGATTTTTTTATACTTTTGTCTGTAAAGGGCTTACAATAAAATTGGAATAGCTTTTAAAATTGTAAAATATTTTATTGAGTTACAGAGCATGTTCAATAAAGACTGATATTGGAAAAATATAGATATGTGTTTTATATAAGTTGCAATTAGCAAAAAAAAGAAATTCAATACCCAGTTTTGTTCGATATATATGTCAGTTATACGGTAAAAAAATTGAAAGCTATTAGGTAGTACGTATTGAACTAGGAACATTTTTAATGAATTTCTTTATTTTACTGAGTTTTCGTAGAAAGTTTTGTGTTTAATTCGAAAATCCTTTACATATGGATTTTAGTGTCATGCAAACTACTAATGAAATATACATCTTAATTATAATTGATGCATTAAGATACATAATTTAAACTTTCAAAACTTGTTAAAGAATATCAAAAAATGCATGTTATCCTACAAAGCCTCTATCCATAAAGATCACCAGTAATATCTGCCTTTATCATGGTAATAAAATAGAAAATCATGAAAGCTGTAAGAAAAATTCGTATCTCGGAGAGGTTATGCTACTGTAACCAAATACTGAAAACTGTTCTTATAACAGAAAGATCAATGTTTGAGATTTCGCAGTATTTTACTGTTTACATCTCATTCAAGATTTTTCTCAAAATTCACACCACGAATTCTAGGAAATTAGAATTACACAAAATTACAGTACCCTTAAGTTGACATTTTTGTTAAAAGTAGAGTGTACAAGCAAAATCAGAATGATTGAAGACCTTTAGCGAAACAAAATTATACTTTCTTTAATATTAGTGACTGGATGTTGTGTAAATGTTTCTTTAGTGTTAATGTTGATTTACTACATTTGAAGAAATAGTTATAAAATTTAAAAAAGAAGAGACTACAGAAAATAACTGCATTTTACCAAATTTTAAAGAGTTTTTGGTTTTTTTGTTTTGTTCTGAAAAAGTCAAGTTACGCGTTTATAATCAAGTTAATTTTTGGTATAAGATAATGATTTTATTTCATTAAACTTTTTTTTCATTGTACATTCTTTGCTTTAGAATTAATGTCTTTCACAGTTTTAAATTTTTTATACTTTTGTCTGTTAAAGTGCTTACTATAAAATTGGAAAAGCTTTTAAAATTGTAAAATATTTTATTGAGTTACAGAGCATGTTCAATAAAGACTGATATTGGAAAAATATAGATATGTGTTTTATATAAGTTGCAATTAGCAAAAAAAAGAAATTCAATACCCAGTTTTGTTCGATATATATGTCAGTTATACGGTAAAAAAATTGAAAGCTATTAGGTAGTACGTATTGAACTATTAACATTTTTAATGAATTTCTTTATTTTACTGAGTTTTCGTAGAAAGTTTTGTGTTTAATTCGAAAATTCTTTACTTATACATTTTAGTGTCTTACAAACTACTCATGAACTATACATCTCAATTATAATTAATACCTTAAGATATATTGTCACGAAGATTCGAATGAACACACCGTTTAACTTATTAGACGAATTTATTGAAACTAAGTAGCAACTCGCAACTTTACAAGATCGAGAAGTTGCCTACAACTAGTGGGTATCAGCTTTTATACCAGAACAGAATATTCGAGAAATAACTAATTTACATATTAAAGAAAGATCTAGAATGTTCAAGAACATAAGGAAATAATAAATAACAATTTTAAATTAAAAACCCGTACTTTGGATAAACCGCCATGGCAAGCATCGAACCCACAATCTTCGGGTCTGGATCGCGTGCTTTGACCACTCGGCCACTGAGCTCGTTGTCTAAGCTTCTTTATGCGGCAATATAATTTAAATTTTTAAAACTTTTTAAAGAATATCAAAAATGGATGTTATCATACAAAGCCTCTAACCATAAATATCACCAGTAATGTCTGCGTTTATCATGCTAATAAAACAAAATCCTGAAAGCAGTAACAAAAATTCCTATCTTGGGGAAATTATGCTAATATAACCAAATACTGGAAAATATTCTTATAACAGAAAGATCAATGTTTGAGATTTCGCAGTATTTTACTGTTTACATCTCATTCAAGATTTTTCTCAAAATTCTTACCACGCATTCTAGGAGATTAACATTACACAAAACTGCAATAACAGTAAGTTGACGTTGGTGTTAAAAGTCAAGTATACACGCAAAATCAGAATGATTGATGACCTTGCAGCGAAATGAAATTGAGCTTTCTTTAGTGTTAATGACTGCATTTAGTACACTTAATAATGTGTTTATATAAACAAAACAAAACAAGTTACTTTGAAAAATGACAGCGTTTGTCCAAAATGTGGAAATTTTTTGTTTTACTTTTTGTTTAGAAAAAGTGAAGTTTTTAGAATTAGATAATTATTTTATTTTATTAAACTTGCATTTCGCTGAGTATTATCCATTTTAGACTTAAAAATCCTCTTTTACGCTTTGAATATTTTTAAAATTAATATTGGGGATTTTCAAATGTTAAAAGAATTTCATTTCTTCTTTTTTTTTTGTCTTCTCTAATAATTATTGGTGCATTGACTGTTAAAGTTTTTACTATAAAATTGGTTCTTAAAAACCATTTTAAAATCGTAAATTTGAATGTTAAATTATAGAACGAGTAATATAATGATACAATGAAAAAGACATGCAAAAGCATTGTGCAATTATAAATAATTTTATGTAAATTCAATTTGACTGGACCAGTAAAATTTTTAATTTTCCAGAATTGTAAAGTATCCTATGAGGCTGGTTAAAAAAACGGTTTGTTTTTTGGCTGAGAATTATCTGGTACTCTGTCAATAATTTGTTACCTTCATACTCCTATAAAGTCTTCCGATACTGTGAATGCAGTTTAGAATCACATTGGATTCATTTAGACTGATAATTCAAAGTTTCCTTAGCTACGTCGAAATTATCGTTGTGTTCCTCCCAATTTTTTTGTCACAGTAATTAATGGAAGTAAAGGAATGAAACTATCATTTCACTACACCCTGGAGGTAGATAGAATTTGTTGTTAATACCGAGGATAAAATTTTCATTGCAACAAAAATAATCGATGATTAAATTTAAAATTATCCCATATCTACCTAATATATTATTTAAGCCCAAATATAAAAGAAAATCATTTACGTAACATCAAAGTTCAGTAATAAAACGTATGAAAATAATGCAGACGATATTTAAATAATTTAAAATAAGAAATGATTAAATGAGATGGCTAAAGGAATGACGTCATAATGCTAGAAAAAAAATGTTATTTTTACCTATTTATTATGTGGCAAATTGATAAATTTAATGGCCTGCTCTTAACCGTGGAAAATAAGGTTTAAAATAATGGCATTAAATGCTAGAAAAGGGTTAAGAGGTGGATTTCGAACTTTGTAACCCTAATTCATCAAGAAACCAATAGGGCTTCCTCTATCCATTCCAGGTACCACCGCTTCATAAATTCGAGGACAGACAGACAGATAACTTAGACTACTTTTATACAGGGGATTTTTCTGTCCGTGTGTTTGTAATAGAACTCATCCTTAACAGTTGGACTGATTTTGATGAAATTTTGTGTATGTAATTAAGTTAATTCGAGAAGGGTTCAGATTCACAATTTGATCCGATAGAAAATATTTTTTTTATTAAAACCCCAGAAGTGCAAGCTAATTGAGATTATTATAAGGCCACTTGAAACCCTTAACTGCTAACTTATCTGTGGCTCAGTGGTGAGCTACAGATAAATAATAATAGACGATTAAACAAAAAATAATAGATGATCAAATTTAAAATTATCACATATGTACCTAATCTATTATTTAAACCAGATATAAAAGAAAATTATTTTCGTAATATCTGAGTTCAGTAATAAAACGTATGAAAATAATGCAGACGATATTTAAATAATTTAAAATAAGAAATGATTAAATGAGATGGCTAAAGGAATGACGTCATAATGCTTTAAAAATGTTATTTTTACCTATTTATTATGTGGCAAATTGATAAATTTAATCGCCTTCTCTTAACCTGGGAAAATAGGGCTTAAAATAATGGCATTAAATGCTAGGAAAGGTGGGAAGGGTTGGATTTCGAACGTTGCTAACCCTAACTCAGCAAGAATCCAATATGGTTGCTTCTATCCATTCCAGGTACAACCGCTTCATAAATTCGAGGACAGCCGGACAGATAACTTAGACTATTATTATATAGGGGATTTTTCTATCGTTGCGTTTGTAATAGAACTCCTCCTAAACGGTTGGACGAATTTTGATGAAATTTTGTGTATGTAATTAAGTTGATTCGAGAATGGTTTAGATTGACAATTTGATCCGATAAAAAATGTTATTACTTCATAATGCTAGAAAAAAATGTTATTTTCGAAGGGGTGGATTTCGAACGTTTTCAAGCCGACAGTATTTTTCGCTGTGATATGAAGCATATTTATACCAATTTATTTTAGAATCAGACTGATAAGAGAAGATAAACTTTACTCGCTTTGAATATTGTTAATCCTAACTCATCAAGAATCCAATATGGATACCTGTATCCATTCCAGGTACAACGGTATTTAATTACATTCATAAATTCGAGGATAGACACACAGATAAGTTAGACTATTACTATACAGGGGATTCTCGCTATAAGAATATTGTCAAAATTTTTTAAAAAGCTAAAAAACTGAAATTCAATGTTCTACTGTTGACCACGGACACATAATTGGGATTTAAACCCACAAATTCCGATACCAAAAACCAATACCCTATGTCTTTTCCATCTCGGTGTACTAATAGGTAGTTTAAAGAAGGGAAAATACTTCTGTAAAGTTAATTAATTTTTGTTATTTGTTAAGCGTCTCATGATTTATTACGGCATTACATGTGACTTTTGTAATATAAAGTGTAAAAAGCATAAGTCTGTTAGCGATGACTAAATTATTACCTAAAGTAATTACTAAAAGAAAATTAATAATTAATTCACTATTTTGGGTAATGAAAAAGTGCTCCAAATAAATGAAGTTCTCGAAAGTGGTATGACCTTTAATTTCTATGATTTGGCGTGCATGCACTTCTGAAAATTCGAATGTCACATTCTGCCCTTGAAAAACGGGTGAGTGAAAGTGCTTTATAAATAATTCAATACGTAATCAACCTACGTAAATTGTCGCATATGTTTACGTCATTAAAAATGTCAAGTTGTAATTTTGACTCGTCAATGGTTGAAAGGTTCTCTGACGTCAAATATTTGTAGTAAAAACGTAAGAATCTGAAGTTTTTGCATTCCCGTATTTATTTGAATTACTCGTATTTTCTGTTAATACGATCTCAGAAAAAGCATTATTGAAGAGGTTGAACTTTATTTAATTTTCCCCAGTAGCAATTCATTTCAAGCGCTTAACAACTTCCTCATGAAATTCTATTTATAAAATATTGATTATTATTTTACTGCTTTTTATGAATGGATACTTAACTCTGAGTTGCATTTTCTCTTTACATTCAAAGAGGGAAAGCTAAGTACTTCAAACTAATTATAGAATTTAATTTACGATCGAATTACAAATAAAGACTTACTTAAATTTACAAACTTTCAACTGCGTACGAAAATTGGATAAATATCATAATCCTTTTGAATCATTACCTTTTCAAATAGAGAGCAGGGATTTGTTTTTAAAATTTAATACATAATATATTAATTGAAGTAATCGAACAATTTTTATACATTAAAGGCAATGGTACAAAGGTATTATTTGATTCATATTTCCATTACAGTGTTGAAAATTGTTAAAATTGCTACAAAAGGAATTTCATTGTTATTATTTTACTGCATTTTATGAATGGATACTTAACTCTCAGTTGCATTTTCTCTTTACATTCAAATAGGGAAAGCAAGGTACTTTAAACTTATTATAAAATTTAATTTACGATCAAATTACGAATAAAAACTTTTTTAAATTTACAAACTTTCAAATGCGTACGAAAATTGGATAACTATCACAATCCTTTTGAATCATTATCTTCTCAAATAGAGAACAGGAATTTGTTTTTAAAATTTAATACAGAATATATTAATTGAAGTAATCGAACAATTTTTTATACATTAAAGGCAATGGTACAAAGGTATCATTTCATTCATATTTACATTACAGTGTTGTAAATTTTTAAAATGGCTACAAAAGAAATTTCATTGTTATTATTTTACTGTATTTTATTAATGGATACTTAACTCTTTGTTGCATTTTCTCTTTACATTCAAAGAGGGAAAGCAAGCTACTTTAAACTAATTATAGAATTTAATTTACGATCAAATTACGAATGAAGACTTATTTAAATTTACAAACTTTCAACTGCTTACGAAAATTGGATAAATATCATAATCTTTTTGAATCATTCTCTTTGCAAATAGAGAGCAGGGATTTGTTTTTAAAATTTAATACATAATATATTAATTAAAGTAATCGAACAATTTTTTATACATTAAAGGCAATGGTACAAAAGTATTATTTGATTCATATTTCCATTACAGTGTTGTAAATTTTTAAAATTGCTACAAAAGAAATTTCATTGTTATTATTTTACTGTATTTTATGAATGGATACTTAACTCTTTGTTGCATTTTCTCTTTACATTCAAAGAGGGGAAAGAAAGGTACTTTAATTATAGAATTTAATTTACGATCAAATTACGAATAAAGACTTATTTACAAACTTTCAACTGCGTTTGAAAATTGGATAAATATCATACTCTTTTTGAATCATTATCTTTGGAAATAGAGAGCAGGAATTTGTTTTTAAAATTTAATATATAATATATTAATTAGAGTAATCAAACAATTTTTCATACATTAAATACAATGGTACAAAAGTATTATTTAATTCATATTTCCATTACAGTGTTGTAAATTTTTAAAATTGCTACAAAAGAAATTTCATTGTTATTATTTTACTGTATTTTATGATTGGATACTCGACTTTTAGTTGCATTTTCTCTTTACATTCAAAGAGGGAAAGAAAGGTACTTTAAACTAATTATAGAATTTAATTTACTATAAAATTACGAATAAAGACTTATTTGTAATCGAACAATTTTTTATAAAGACAATGGTATAAAAGTATTATTTGATTCATGTTTGCAATAAAGTATTGTAAATTTTTAAAATTGCTACAAAAGAAATTTCATGGATTATTATTTTACTGCATTTTGTGAATTGATACTTAATCCTTAGTTGCATTTTCTCTTTACATTCAAAGAGGGAAAGCAAGGTACTTTAATTATAGAATTTAATTTACGATCAAATTACGAATAAAGACTTATTTAATTTTACAAACTTTCAACTGCGTTCGAAAATTGGATAAATATCATAAAGTATAAATATCATAATTGGATAAGTTTCATTCTTATTATTTTACTGTATTTTGTGAATGGATACTTAACTCTGAGTTGCATTTTCTCTTTACATTCAAAGAGAAAAAGCAAGGTACTTTAAACTAATTATAGAATTTAATTTACGATCAAATTACGAATAAAGACTTATTTAAATTTACAAACTTTCAACTGCGGACGAAAATTGGATAAATATCATAATCCTTTTGAATCATTATCTTTGAACATAGAGAGAAGGAATTTGTTTTTAAAATTTAATATTTAATATATTAATTAAAGTAATCGAAAAATTTTTATATGTTAAAGGCAATGGTACAAAATAGTTATTGGATTCATATTTGCATTACAGTGTTGTAAATTTTTAAAAAATCCTACAGAAGAAGTTTCATCGTTTTGTGAACATTTAACAATAGTTAGAAACAATAAATACCACATATAAAAATTTCACTGTATTAGAATCGTATGGTTTTAAGAGAAAAACAATTACCCATAAATGGATTTTTAAATAATTTGGTAATTATGTACACTAATTATATTATTTAATTTATAATCAAATTATGAATACAGATTACTATAATCAATATATTATGTTTTAGTCCTCAAAACTTATAATAATTATACATTATTTTGCTTTTGAGCATAAATGGATGTTTTAAATTATTTTGTAATAATTTACAATGATTGTTTCTTATTGACGAGTATGAAAAGTAATTATGTATAAATACTACAGGTTGTATTCATATTTCGAATGTGTTAATCATCATAAAGTACAATAATTATATTTAGTTTTGAGCTTTATAGAATTATTCATGTTCTAAAGATATATTAATTGGCATTATGCGCAAATACCTTTCTTCACTCTTTATGCCATTTAACCGTTAGATAAATAATAATTTTAATGTTACCGGGTAAATTATTCAAGTACATTTAAAACTCCAATTTTATAAATATTTTGGTAATCCATGAATTTGAAAAATTGGATAACTATCATAATCCTCTTGAATCATTATCTTTGCAAATAGACAGAAGGAATTTGCTTTTAAAATTTAATATTTAATATATTAATTAATGTAATCGAAATATTTTTTATATGTTAAGGGCAATGGTGCAAAATTATTATTGAATTCATATTTGCATTACAGTGTTGTAAATTTTTAAAAAATGCTACAGAAGAAATTTCATCATTTTGTGAACATTTAACGATAGTTAGAAACAATAAATGCCACAAATAAAATTTCACTGTATTAGAATCGTATGATTTTAAGAGAAAAACAATTACCCATAAATGGAT
>CM063506.1:67912766-67925266 GCA_032207245.1 Pardosa pseudoannulata | reverse complement strand
GGTCCTCGTAATTTAGAAGAAGGGACCGATAGTACTCCTTAAGATAACACTAGCAAATAAAGTAGGTCCTCGTAATTTAGAAGTAGGGACCAATAGTATACCTCCTAGGATAACACGAACAAATAAAGTGGATCAGCGTAATTTAGAAGCAGGGACCAATAGTAGACTGTAAACCTCGGGAAAGATCAAAGTAATATCTGTAATTTGAAACTAAGACAATCCCCCATCAGACTTGGACTGCCACCTTCAGAGGTATCGTTTGGGAAATTAGGGGACACTGAGATCGCTATCCTATTTTACATGCCTTAAGCTCTATCAAAGATCAACGCTAATCTTTGAGAATCTTTGTCCAGCTCGAGCCCCGATCCCACAACCCTCCGGTTATGAGTCGGCACCTTTGCCTGCTGAGCTCCACAGCTCAGCTTTGTGATGTACAAGATAGTTCAGATGTGTAATTCAGAACAGTAACTTAAAATGTTTACTTGTACGCAAATACAGGCCTAACTTTTAAAATGGATTCAGATATGGTCTCAGGTAGATCCAAATAGGTATTTCTGTTGAAATCAGAATTTCGAAAGTTTTCGCTATTACTATATTTCCTTTATTTCAAGCAAGGAAATAACAAATGCATGATGGTAACAGTATTTACAAGTAACAAATAGAACAGCAAGGGGTTACCCATTAATCAAAAATAAAGAAACAGTGTTTGGGAATTGATTTAATCTAATAAAATAGAGAAAAAAAATATAAGAACTATAAAAAAATAATAGTTGTCATATAAACAGCTTTCCTGGTAGATATATTTAGCACAGGATTCCATGAAAAATAGTTTCCAAGTATCATGGTCGAAGCAGAAATCGTTTATTTGCCTTAATGATGTTTCATTCCCAGAAAAAAAACGTTGTAACTAGGTAATGAACCGAGGAAAAGAAAGAAAACTCAGTTAAATCTTTTAGGATGACTAAAATTAATCAAATGCTTATTGAAAATATTCGTTGCTAATCTTAAAATTTCACGAAATAATGAATACTTAGATATTCTAAACTTTTAATGCCAAAAGAACGTTGAAATAATGAATGAAATAAACTTTCAGTACTATAATATTCTTCTAGTGTAGAAGTTTCCATAGGGGGATTTATAAGAGTATAAATAATGCTGTTTAATAAAATAAATGTCATTAAAATCTATAAGGAAAGAATTATTGAATTTAACTCAAAACCTTTCTACAAAAATTCAGTAGAATTATTATTAGTGTTGTCTTAAGGTATCCGTCTACGTTCGGAGAACTCTTTTCTTTAAACGTAGATTTTGGTTTGGTTTTGGAGCTGTACGGTCTACCTTTTGCAACAAGAGGGATAATGAGACTGGGACCTACTGCTTTAAAGCCGATTCCGAACGGCTGCGAACATCCATGCCATAGTGGGATTCGAACCTACGAACTCCGGTTCCGAATGCCAGCACCGTAACTATTCGGCCATCGTACGTCTCTTTAAACGTAGAAATTAGTTCATGTTTTTACATTTTTAGATTTATTTTTTATATTATCATAGAGAATTGCACTTAAAATATTTATTCCTGGTGAAGTTTTTATAAAATTTCTAATAAATGAAGAAAATTTAGTAAAAAAAATCGGGCTTTTTCAAAAGGTCTAATTTTTTATTAAATTAAATTATTTCAATATTTTTTGATGCAAAACATTTCTTATACTCTGGACTAGTGAATCGCCTAAAATCTTTGCTTAATTTACATTTGGTCAAAAATTTTGGTCCTTCAAAATCCTACACATTGAATTCTTAACGAATTTTCATTACCTTTATATCTAACTATCAGTGTAATATCATTAAAAATTATCCAAATTTAAAGCTTTTACGTCATTCACCAGTAAACACTATCAAAAGCATTCATAATAATTTTCAATAAAATATTTTAAGAACTTTTTGAGAAGTCACATTTCAAGTTTCAACATTTTATTAAAAATACCTTTCTGAGAAAAACGCATTTGAAGTTTATGAAAGCAGCTTTAACTATTAAAAAATTAAAATACATGTTTAAAACTCCCCAGACTTTCTTGCTACAAATTTTCTAATCGCGAAGTTGCTAATTATTAAAAATACTAGAAAAATGTTTAACCTAATCTTCGTGAAAATTTAAAAAGTTTAGTATAAAAAATGGACTTTAAAAGGCTTTAAATTCATAACTTCCGGTTCCGAAGTCGCTACTTCCGTTTTGTTTTGACAGCTATCTGATGTTTAAACAGCTGTAATTTTTCTTTAAAATGCCTTAGAGACAAAACAAAAACAGATTTAGAAGCCTAAAAGTTGAAATTGTACAATAGAGAAATAAAAAAAGAATTATGATATTTGGCAAAAAATGACGGATAACTTAAGGAGTACTAATGGTCTCTGCTTCTAAATTACGAATACCCACTTTACTTGTTTGTGTTGTCGTAGGGAGTAATTGGTTGCTGCTTCTAAGTTGCGGGGACCCACTTTATTTGTTCGTGTTGTCCTAGGGCGTACTGTTGGTCCCTGCTTCTAAATTACCTGTCTCAAAACCTTTCTACAAAAATTCAGTAGGATTATTCTTAGTGTTGTCTTAAGGAATACTAATGGTCTCTGCTTCTAAATTACGAATACCCACTTTATTTGTTTCTGTTGTCGTAGGGAGTAACTGCTTCTAAGTTGCGGGGACCCACTTTATTTGTTCGTGTTGTCCTAGGGCGTACTGTTGGTCCCTGCTTCTAAATTACCTGTCTCAAAACCTTTCTACAAAAATTCAGTAGGATTATTCTTAGTGTTGTCTTAAGGAATACTAATGGTCTCTGCTTCTAAATTACGAATACCCACTTTATTTGTTTCTGTTGTCGTAGGGAGTAACTGCTTCTAAGTTGCGGGGACCCACTTTATTTGTTCGTGTTGTCCTAGGGCGTACTGTTGGTCCCTGCTTCTAAATTACCTGTCTCAAAACCTTTCTACAAAAATTCAGTAGGGTTATTCTTAGTGTTGTCTTAAGGAATACTAATGGTCTCTGCTTCTAAATTACGAATACCCACTTTATTTGTTTCTGTTGTCGTAGGGAGTAACTGCTTCTAAGTTGCGGGGACCCACTTTATTTGTTCGTGTTGTCCTAGGGCGTACTGTTGGTCCCTGCTTCTAAATTACCTGTCTCAAAACCTTTCTACAAAAATTCAGTAGGATTATTCTTAGTGTTGTCTTAAGGAATACTAATGGTCTCTGCTTCTAAATTACGAATACCCACTTTATTTGTTTCTGTTGTCGTAGGGAGTAACTCCTTCTAAGTTGCGGGGACCCACTTTATTTGTTCGTGTTGTCCTAGGGCGTACTGTTGGTCCCTGCTTCTAAATTACCTGTCTCAAAACCTTTCTACAAAAATTCAGTAGGGTTATTCTTAGTGTTGTCTTAAGGAATACTAATGGTCTCTGCTTCTAAATTACGAATACCCACTTTATTTGTTTGTGTTGTCGTAGGGAGTAATTGGTTTCTGCTTCTAAATTACGAAGACCCACTTTATTTGTTCTTGTTGTCCTAGGGCGTACTGTTGGTCCCTGCTTCTAAATTACCTGTCTCAAAACCTTTCTACAAAAATTCAGTAGGATTATTCTTAGTGTTGTCTTAAGGAATACTAATGGTCTCTGCTTCTAAATTACGAATACCCACTTTATTTGTTTCTGTTGTCGTAGGGAGTAACTCCTTCTAAGTTGCGGGGACCCACTTTATTTGTTCGTGTTGTCCTAGGGCGTACTGTTGGTCCCTGCTTCTAAATTACCTGTCTCAAAACCTTTCTACAAAAATTCAGTAGGGTTATTCTTAGTGTTGTCTTAAGGAATACTAATGGTCTCTGCTTCTAAATTACGAATACCCACTTTATTTGTTTCTGTTGTCGTAGGGAGTAACTCCTTCTAAGTTGCGGGGACCCACTTTATTTGTTCGTGTTGTCCTAGGGCGTACTGTTGGTCCCTGCTTCTAAATTACCTGTCTCAAAACCTTTCTACAAAAATTCAGTAGGGTTATTCTTAGTGTTGTCTTAAGGAATACTAATGGTCTCTGCTTCTAAATTACGAATACCCACTTTATTTGTTTGTGTTGTCGTAGGGAGTAATTGGTTTCTGCTTCTAAATTACGAAGACCCACTTTATTTGTTCTTGTTGTCCTAGGGCGTACTGTTGGTCCCTGCTTCTAAATTACCTGTCTCAAAACCTTTCTACAAAAATTCAGTAGGATTATTCTTAGTGTTGTCTTAAGGAATACTAATGGTCTCTGCTTCTAAATTACGAATACCCACTTTATTTGTTTGTGTTGTCGTAGGGAGTAATTGGTTTCTGCTTCTAAATTACGAAGACCCACTTTATTTGTTCTTGTTGTCCTAGGGCGTACTGTTGGTCCCTGCTTCTAAATTACCTGTCTCAAAACCTTTCTACAAAAATTCAGTAGGGTTATTCTTAGTGTTGTCTTAAGGAATACTAATGGTCTCTGCTTCTAAATTACGAATACCCACTTTATTTGTTTGTGTTGTGCAATCTACTATTGGTACCTGCTTCTAAATTATGAGGACCCACTTTATTTGTTTGTGTTGTCCTAGGAAGTACTATTGGTCCCTGCTTGTAAATTACGAGGATCTCCTTTATTTGTTCATGTTGTCCTTGGGAGTACTATTGGTCCCTACTTCTAAATTACGAGAACTCACTTTATTTTTTCGTGTTGTCGTAGGGAGTACTATTGGTCCCTGCTTCTAAATTACGAGAACTCACTTTATTTGTTCGTGTTGTCCTTGGGAGTACTATTGGTCCCTGCTTCTAAATTAACGGACCCACTTTATTTGTTCGTTCTGTCCTAGGGAGTACTATTGGTCCCTGCTTCTAAATTACGAGGTTCCACTTTATTTGTTCGTGTTGTCCTAGGGAGAAATTGGTCCCTGCTTCTAAATTACGAGAACTCACATTATTTGTTCGTGTTGTCCTAGGGCGTACTGTTGGTCCCTGCTTCTAAATTACGAGGACCCGCTTTCTTTGTTTGTGTTATCTTAATGAATAATGTTGGATGTCTATATGGTGCTACCTTAATAAAATAGTCAATAAAATCCTCGTTATTTTATAAGTGAATGCTAAACAGGTAAGTGTCCCTTCGCTATTAAAAAAATACAAACCTTACAGTAATAAGTAGATTTTATCTAAACCTGTATCTATTCAACCCAGAAAAGAAATTGAAACGAACGTAGAAAAGCAAAAACTTTCTGAAATGCAAATTGATAGATAGGGTATAATAATTAAATCACTCGAAAACCGCTGTATTGAATAGGATGAAATTCTTTTTTCTTTTGGTTGTTATAAAAAGAATATATATATTTTATAAACTTCTTGAGACGTAGAACATGATTGTTACCAAATATTCAAGTTACATGAACGAATATTGTATAAAAAGCTTTTAATACATATTTTCTGCTTTGGAATTGCAGTAAATATTTTAAAAGTATATTTGGTAATATACCAATAAACTTGGTTATCAGTATTTAAAACAATAATTGCGATGAACGATGGTTGAATGCGTAAAGCGCTGCTGTTTGGTGCCAAAGTTCATGGCTTTGAATCCTACTGCTGGCCTGGACGTGCATCTTAGCTATTCGGAATCAGATTTAAACAGTAGGGCCTGGAATTATAAGCCCTTGTATAGCAAAATAAAAAGAAACATAGTGCTTCAACCAACCAGCCAAACCCTAGTATGTCATAGGTTGGTGAGATGAATTGAAGCTATGGCCAAGGAGTCTATAGAGGGAAAAAAGAAAAAAAAACCCTTCCTTCTATGGTTTGTACCTTTCCCAATTATTACCGATCTTATAAAAGTTTCCGACTGTTTAATATATAAGTTATAAGTTTATTGTATAAGTTTCCCAGGAGAATGATTTCACATGAACAAGCCTACCAACCGAGGCTTGTTCATGCTACCAACCGAGTTTGCCCTACCAACCGAGCTACGGCGAACGGTAGGAAATCTTTATTATGCAGCAGTATTTTTAGCAGTATCTAAAAAAGATACGGCAGGCGTTAAAGTGTTAAATAACACTTTGATTACATTAGTAGTTATACATCTTTAGGTAACTTTTTCCTTACCACTTGTCAACGTTAATTCTAATAAGCTGATACTGTCGAGAGATTGTCTTCAAAATTCAATTTTTAGGCGAATGATAGCTGTTTGTTTATTTTTAATATTACTCTCTAATGCAATTGTAAAATAATTAGTGTTATAAGAGCTTTAATCAGTTTTATTAAATTTTAAAAATGTAGTATATTTTCTGTTTTCATAATAGCTTTTTGTTTATTTTTAATATTACTCTATATTGCAATTGTAAAATAATTAGTGTTATAAGAGCTTTAATTATTTCTACTAAACTTTAAAAAAGTGGTATATTTTCTGTTTTGATGATAGCTGTTTGTTTATTTTTAGTATTACTCTATATTGCAATTGTAAAATGATTAGTGGTATAAGAGCTTTAACTCTTTTTACTAAACTTTAAAAAAGTAGTATATTTTCTGTTTTGTTTCCCTACTGTCTCACATTTATTCTTACACTTAAAATGTAAAAGTAGTCATGAGCCCCGGAAATGCATTTTCAACACAAGGTTTACCAACTTGGCTTGGCATGGTTTGTAGTACTACTGTCCACTTTTTGCAACACGGGGGATAACTAGACCCGGACCTACAGCTTAAAGCCAATTTCGAACGGCTACGAACACCCAGGCCATTGTGAGATTTGAGCCCACGAACTCCGGTACAGCCGGCCAGCACCCTAAACAGTCGGCCACCGTTCGGCCAAGATTTACTAACGGTTTGAAGCAATTAAAATGAATTACAGAATTTTTCGAACATTGGAGAATTATGAAATTGTTACCTACAGCCATGCATATGTTTCCAATGTGATCCTCGAGCTCTTGCAAGCTGGGTATCCTTGTTCTAAACTTTGTTTAATTTTTATACTCTTTGTACCCTGGTAGTACATAACATTCCATTTCTCATTATACGTAGTAGAGTCAATAGGTCCCCGAAATGGTCGCCTAGATTTCGTTGGAGGGGAAATATCTCTTTTGGAGGTTGGAAGCACTAATAGGGAAAGCACATATACACCATCTATAATTCATTTTGCGGTACTATCAGCGTTAGCTGCAGATCATTTCTGCAAAAAAACAAAGCGAATTCGGATTTTGAAATGTCACCTTTAGAACAACGTGCGAAAATCAAATTCTGCGTTTTGCTACAGAAATCATCTTTTGAAACTCTCGAAATGCTAAAGAAAGCATACATGAAATAAAAAAACTGCTATGACGAGTGGCGTAAGCGTTTTTGTGAATGTTGCACAAACATCAAAAATGGTATTCCGACTGGGTGCACCTCCTTTTCCACAGCAGATGAGAATGTTGAGCGCTTTCGAGAAATTGTGCTTTTGCCTCTAAATTTCACATTCACATTGTTCTTCACGATTCTCCATATTGTCAATAAAGAACTTTACTCGAAGATAAATAAACGTCATCAAGGTACAATGAGACAAAAACGACCTAAAAAGTGGGTTTCTTTTACAAGATAATACTCCCATACACACGATACCATATACACAATAATAAGGTGATGTGTTCCCTTAAAACCCATGGACCACCTTAGAGAGGAGATATAGGAGTTTCTCATAATAAAATAGAAGATAAATTAAAAACATTTAAAACAAGCTTTCATTTTTCACTTTATATAAAAATTTCTTATTTTTTAGAAACAAAATTTAAATAAACTAATTAAACAAAAATAGAAAACAAATGCTGAAAATCCAATGTAAATTAATAATAATTAAAAAAGATATTAAAAAGTGAAAAAATAAGAAAAAATCTTCCATTAAAGTTGCTTAAAGGTGATGCATTCCCTTAAAACCCATGGGACCACCATAATAACAGAGTAATATTATTGGAGCTACTCATAATAAAATAGAGGCTAAATTAAACACATTTAAAGCAAACTGTCATTTTTCACTTTATATAAAAATTTCTTAATTTTTATAAACTATGTAAACTCAGAAGAACTAATCAAACAAAAATAGAAAACAAATTCTGATTCCGTGTATTTTTATTAATAATTAAAAAAGATATGAAAAACCGAAAAAATAGGAAAACATCTTTCATTAAAAGTTGCTTAAAAGTGATGTGTTTCCCTTAACACCCATGGGACAAACTGAATAATAGATTAATATCATTGGAGTTTCTCATAATAAAATAGAGGCTAAATTAAAAACATTTAAAACAAGCTTTCATTTTTCCCTTTATACAAAAAGTTCTTACTTTTTAGACACAAAGTAAATTCAGAAAAATTAATTAAATAAAAATCGAGAACAAATGCTGAAAATCCCATGTAATTTAATAATAATACAAAAAAGATATGAAAAAGTGAAAAAATAAGAAAAAATCTCTCATTAAAGTTGCTTAAAAGTGATGCGTTCCCTTAAAACCCATGGGACTACCTTAATAATAGATTAATATCATTGGAATTTCTCATAATAAAATAGAGGCTAAATTAAAAACATTTACAACAACCTTTTATTTTTCACTTTATATAAAAAGTTCTTACCTTTTAGAAACAAATTAAATTCAGAAAAATTAATTAAATAAAAATAGAGAAAAATGCTGAAAATATCATGTATTTTTAATAATAATAAAAAAACATATGAAAAAGTGAAAAAATAAGAAAAATTCTTCCATTAAACTTGTTTAAAAGTGATGTGTTTTCCTTAAAACCCATGGGACCACATTAATAATAGATTAATATCATTGCAGTTTCTCAAAATAAAATAGAGGCTAAATTAAAAACATTAAAAACAAGCTCTCATTTTTCACTTTATACAAAAAGTTCTTACTTTTTAGAAACAAATTAAATTCAGAAAAACTAATTAAATAAAAATAGAGAACAAATGCTGAAAATATCAAGTATTTTTAATAATAATTAAAAAAATATGAAAAAAGGGAAAAAATAAGGAAAAGTCTTCCATTAAACTTGTTTAAAAGTGATGTATTTTCCTTAAAACCCATTTAACCACTTTAATAATAGATTACTATCATTGGAGTTTCTCATAATAAAATAGAGGCTAAATTAAAAATATTTAAAACAAGCTTTTACTTTTTACTTTATACATAAAGTTCTTATTTTAAAAAACATAGTAAATTCAGCAAACTAATTAAATAAAAATAGAGAACAAATGCTGAAATTTCCATGTATTTTTAATAATAATTAAAAAAGGTATGAAAAAAGAACAAAAAAGAAAAAATCTTCTATTAAAATTGCTTAAAGGTGATGCCCTTAAAACCCATGGAACCACATTAATAATATACTAAATTTTACATTGGAGTTTCTCATAATAAAATAGAGGCTAAATTAAATACATTTAAAACAAGCTTTCATTTTTCACTAATATGTAAAAAAAATTTTATTTTTTAGAAAAAAATAAATTCAGATAAAATATGTAAATAAATTCTTTTTAAATTGTAAATATGTAAATAAATTTTTTAGAAACAAAATAAATTCAGATAAAATGTATATGAAAAAAAGAAAAAATTAAAAAACATCTTCCATTTAAATTGCTTAAAGGTGATTTCTTCCCTTACAACCTATAGGATGACCTTAATAATAGATTAATATCATTCGAATTTCTTATAATTAAATAGAGGCTAAATTAATATCATTTAATACAAGCTTTCATTTTTCACGTTATATAATAAGTGCTTATTTTTTAGAAACTAAGTAAATTCAGAAAAACTTAATAAACAAAAATAGAAAACGAATGATGAAAATTCCATGTATTTTTAATAATATTTAAAAAAGTTATGAAAAAGCGGAAAAATAAAAAAAAACCTACCATTAAAGTTGCTTAAAGATCACGTGTTCCCTTAAAACCCATGGGATCCCCTTAATAATAGATTATTATCATTGAAGTTCCTCATAATAAAATAGAGGCTAAATTAAAAATATTTAAAACAAGCTTTCATTTTTCACTTTATATAAAAAGTTCTTATTTTTTATAAACTAAGTAAATTCAGAAGAAATAAGCAAAAATAGAAAAGAAATGTTAATCCCATGTATATTTAATAATAGTTTTTAAAAAAATATGAAACAGTAAAAAAATAAGAAAAAATCCTCCATTAAATTTGTTTAAAGGTGATGTGTTTTCCTTAAAACCCATGGTAGCAAATTAATAATAGATTAATATCATTGGAGTTTCTCAAAATAAAATAGAGACTAAATTAGATAATATACAAAATAAATATAACAAATAAATAGATATAATAAATAAATAAATAAATAGAGGAAAAAACATTTAAAACAAGCTTTTTTTCACTTTCTATAAAAAGTTCTTATTTTTATATACTAAGTAAATTCAGAAGAAATAAGAAAAAATAGAAAAGAAATTCTAATCCCATGTATTTTTAATAATAATTTTTAAAAAATATTAAACAGTAAAAAAATAAGAAATAATCATCCATTAAATTTGCTTAATGGTGATGTGTTTCCCTTAAAACCCATGGGAGAAAATTAATAATAGATTTATATGATTGGAGTTTCTCATAATAAAATAGAGGCTAAATTAGATAATATATAAAATAAAAAAGTTATAAATAAATATATATAATAAATAAATAAATAAGTAGAGGAAAATAGTATTTAAAACAAGCTTTCATTTTTCACTTTCTATAAAAAGTTCTTATTTTTTAGAAACAAAGTAAATTAAGAAAAACGAATTAAATAAAAATAGAGAGCAAATGCTGAAAATTCCATGTATCTGTAATAATAATTAAAAAAGATATGTGTAATATATATGAAAAAGTAAAAATGTTGGTTAAAGTTGGTTAAAGGCGATGTGTTTCCCTTAAAACCCATGGGTCAAACTTAATAATAGATTAATATCATTGGAGTTTCTCATAATAAAATAGAGGATAAATTAAAAACATTTAAAACAATCTCTCATTTTTCACTTTATACAAAAAGTTCTTACTTTTTAGAAACAAAGTAAATTCAGAAAAACTAATTAAACAAAAATAGAGAATAAATAATGAAAATCCCATATAATTTTAATAATAATTAAAAAAAGATATGAAAAAGTGAAAAAATAAGAACAAATCTTCCATTAAAGTTGCTTAAAGGTGATGTGTTTCCCTTAACACCAATGGGATCACATTAATAATAGATTAATATCATTGCAGTTTCTCATAATAAAATAGAGGTTAAATTAAAAACATTTAAAACCTTTCATTTTTCCCTTTATATATAAAGTTTTTATTTTTTAGAAAAAAGTAAATTCAGAGAAACCAATTAAATAAAAATAGAGACCAAATGCTGTAAATTCCATGTATCTTTAATAATAATTAAAAAAGATATGTGTAATATATATGAAATGTGAAAAAATAAGAAAAAAATCTTCCATTAAAGTTGTTTAAAGGTGATATCCTTAAAACTCATGGGATTAACTTAATGTTAGATTAATATCATTGGAGTTTCCCATAATAGAGGCTAAATTAGATAATATAAATAAATAGATATAATAAATAAATAAATATATAAAAAATAAATAAATAAATAGAGGAAAAAAACATTTAAGACAAGCTTTCATTTTTCACTTTATATAAAAAGTTCTTATTTTTGAAACAAACTAAATTCAGAAAAACTAATTAAGCAAAAATAGAGAACAAATGCTGTAAATCCCATGTAACTTAATAATAATTAAAAAAAGATATGAAAAAGTGAAAAAATAAGGAAACATCTTCCATTTAAAGTTGCTTAAAGGTGATGTGTTTCCCTTAAAACCCATGGGACAAACTTAATAATTGATTAATATCATTGGAGTTTCTCATAATAAAATAGATGCTAAATTAAAAATATTTAAAACAAGCTTTCATTTTTCACTTTAAATAAAAAGTTCTCACTTTTTAGTAAGAAAGTAAATTCATAAAATCTAATTAAAGAAAAATAGAGGAGAAATGCTGAAAATCTTATGTATTTTAATAATAATTAAAAAAAGATATGTGTTATATATATGAAAAAGCGTAAAACTAAGAAAATATGTTCCATTAAAGTTGCTTAAAGGTGATATGTTCCCTTAAAACCCATGGGACCACCTTAATAATAGAATAATATCATTGGAGTTTCTCATAATAAAATAGAGGCTAAATTAAATACATTTAAAACAAGCTTTTTTTTTACTTTATAAATTTCTTATTTTTAGAAAAAAGGTAAATTCAGAAAAACTAATTAAATAAAAATAGAGAACAATTACTGAAAATTCCATGTAGCTTTAATAATAGTTAAAAGATATATGTGTAATATATATGAAAAAGAGAAAAATTAAGAAAAAATTTTCCATTAAAGTTGCTTAAAGGTGATGCCCTTAAAACTCATGGGACCACCTTAATATTAGATTAATATCATTGGAGTTTCTCATCATAAAATAGAAGCTAATTTAGATAAT
>CM063506.1:67877766-67905266 GCA_032207245.1 Pardosa pseudoannulata | reverse complement strand
GCTATCCTTCCGCAAATTGCTGCGGATTTCAATGCTATGCCATCAACAAGTATCAGCGTGCGAACCATTCAACGAAACATTATCGGTATGGGCTTTCGGAACTGAAAGCCCATTCGTGTACCCTTGATGACTGCATGACACAAAGCTTTATGCCTCACTTGGGTCCATCAACACCGACACTGGACTGTTGATGTCTGGAAACACGTTGCCTTCTCTGACGACTCTCATTTCAAATTATATCGAGCTGATGAACGTGTACAGGTACGAAGACAACCTCATAAATCCATGGACTCTGCATGTCAACACGGTTGGACTGTTGGAATTCTATGGTAGAGGCTCTATGGTGCTGCTGGAGTCGTATGGGACCCCTGATACATCTACATACGACTCTGATAGGTGGCACGTACGTAAGCACGTACGTCCGGTATGATCCCTTTCAGACATGCCAAACGATGGCCGAATGGTTAGGGCCTTCGGAACCGGAGTTCGTGAGTTCGAATCCCACTATGGCATGGATGTTCGTAGCCGTTCGGAATCGGCTTTAAGCAGTAGGTCCCGGTCTCATTAGCCCCCATGTTGCAAAAAGTAGACCGTAGCGCTCCAAAACCAAACCAAATCCTTACACCCATTCATGTCGATTGTGATTTCCCATGGACTTGGGAAATTCCAGAAGGACACTGCGACACCCCCACAAGTCCAGAATTGCTTCAGCGTGGCTCTAGGAACACTCTTCTGACTTTAAACACTTCCACTGGCCACTAAAATCTCCAGACATGAATATATCTAGTATGCCTTGCAACATGCTGTTCAGTATAGATCCCTACCACCTCGTACTGTTAGGGATTTTTGGAGAGCCCTGCAGTATTCATGGTGTTAATTATCTACATGATATACTTTAGACAATCGAATCCCAGCCGCGTCGTGTTGCGGCACTTCTGAGTGCTCTCGGGAGCCCTATATGATATTAGGCAGGTGTACCATTTTTTTTTCTCTTCAAAGTATATTATGTCAAGAAGAATAATATATTTTAACCAGCTAGAATGAGTTAAATTTTACCAATGTACAATATTAACTTTTCAAAAAAGACAATGAGCTTAACAATAAAAACTTACAATTTAAGATATGGTAAACGTTTCACGAAAAGGTTTTTCGGATTCTCGATTAAATACTATAGTTGGTACTGAACACTTGTTAGTCTACTTCTCCTGAGAAATAAGTATTACAACTTTAATTTCTTAAATGGACGCAAAATACTCACCAAACAGCAAAAATAGTGGTATATGTTGTTGCAACAGGAATACAATATTTAAGGACCTAAAATTATTAAAATTTTACTAATTTACCGTAAGTTCTTTCCATGATATGAATAAAAGAATAACCTCGCAATAAAAGATTTCAAGCTACGTTATAGTAAACGTTTCACAAAAAAAGTTCTTCAAATTCTAGATTGAATACTACCACTGAAACACTTTCAAATTTGCCTCTTCTGCGTAACAAGAAATAAATTTTTTAATTTCCTAAATGGGCACAAAATACTCGCCAAATAGAATAAACACTAATATTATAGCAGAAAAAACTAATATATTTTACTCAACTAGATCGTTTAAAACTGTCCTAATTTATGATATTAACCTTTTAGTTGCCCGAAAACACATAACGACTCGACAATAAAACCTTTTACTCTATATTACAATTAACGTTTCACGACAAAATTCTTTGAATTCTTATTTATACAATATTTGGCAAATAAATACTTGTTAGTCTTGTTTTCTTGCATAAGAATTATAATTTTACGACTTCATACACTGCATAATTCTTCTTATGCAATTCTTGCATAAAAAGAATTATAATTTTACGACTACTACATTTTAATGAAAGAAAAGTACTCACCAAACAATATAGACACTCGTACATATTTTAGGAACAAAAATAATATATTTTAACTAACAAGACTAATTAAAATTTTGCCAATTTACAATATTAATTTTTACGCTACATGAATAAAACAAATGGCTCAACTTTGAGAGCTTTCAACCTAAGTTATAGTAAACGTTTGACGAAAAACTTTTTTGAATTCTAGGTTAAATAGTATCTTTGGTACATAAGTACTTGTTAGTCTCCCTCTCTGCATAAGAATCAAAATTCTTAGTTCCTAAATGTATGCAAAAGACTCACCAAATTATGTAAATACTCTTACATATCTTCCCAACAAAAATAATATATTTTAACCAACTAGACAGATTTAAATTTTACCACTTTCGAATATCTGCTTGTCAGAAAAGACAATTGTTTCGAGAATAAAAGATTTCAATCTATGTTACAGTAAACGTTCCAACAAAAAGTTCTCTGAATTGTGGATTAAATACCATCTTTGGTAAATAAATACTTGTTAGTATACCTATCCTGCACAAGAAGAATTATAAGTTTAACTCCCTCAATGGATTTAAAATAATCGCCAAATTATATAAATACTCTTATATATTTTGGCAACAAAAATAATCTATTTTAATGAACTAGACAGATTTAAATTTTACCATTTTCGAATATTTGCTTTTCAGAAAAGACAATTGGCTCGACAATAAAAGCTGTCAATCTATGTTACAGTGAACGTTCCAACAAAAAGTTCTCTGAATTGTGGATTAAATACCATCTTTGGTAAATAAATACTTGTTAGTATACCTATCCTGCACAAGAAGAATTATAATTTTTATTTCCTAAATGAACATAAAATAATCGCCAGACAGTATCAATCGTCATATATAATATGAAGAGCCAGAAAACTTTTACACCTGCCTCATATCGTGTAGGGACCCCAGAAGCTCGCAGAATAAGTGCCGCAACAGGACGTAAATACTCACCAAACAACAAAAATTTTATATAAATTTTGGCAACAAAAATAATAAATTTTAGCCAACTAAAATGATTAAGATAGTACTAATTTAAGATATAACCATTTCAGTTGCACGAAAAAAGAAATGGCTCGGAAATAAAACCTTTCAATCTACGTTATACACTTCTTCTTCCTCAGTGGCAATACAGCCCAGGATGGTCCCTGGCCTTCTCAAAACGCTTTTTAGAAGACATCCTTCTGGAGACCAAATTCTTCCAGTTTTACACTTCAAGTACTTGAAGGTCTGTTTCAAGGCAATCTATCCATCTCAGGTTGAGTCTTCTTCGTTTACGCGTACCTGTAGGTTTTGCATCGAAGACCCTTTTTGTTGTTCGGTCATTGTCCATTCTGATTAGATGGCCTGCCCACTTTATTTTTTGCAATTTGAAGAAATTTATTATAATGTCAGGTTGATTATATAAATTACATAGTTCTAAACTTGATCTCTTGAGCCATGTATTATTTTTTGTATTCCTCCAAATATACTTCTAAGGATTTTTCTTTCAAAGATCGTCAGCATCTTTTCATCTGACAAAGTTATACGCTACTCAAAAAAATTAGGGGAGCAAGAAATTAAGAAAATCGTGCGAGACAGCCATGTATTAGCATAAAATGGATAGTACACGCGAATCAATGCACGATACAGGAAAAAAAGACGAAAAAAATTTTAATTAAGCTGTAATTCTTTGAAAACCTGGAAAAACATGAAAAGATGATTTAGGGCAACAATTTGGTTATATGTAAACGATAAAAAAAAGTATTGTTTAGAAATGATGAACGATTTTTAATATGGCGTGTGGTGTTCTCGAACAGCTAAGACTGCTTCAAATCTGTTTTCTATGGATGCAATGATGCTATCGATAAGACTTTGGGGTATACTGCTCCACTCCTCAAGAAGTGCAATCTCCAAGACTTGGAGAGTAAAAGTAGGCTTTGGTCACACAGAAATGCGTCGTCCGAACATGTCCCAAACGTGCTCAATTGGATTGAGATCAAGAGAGCACGCTGGCTATTTCATACGCTGTATTGTTTGCGCTTCAAGCATGTTCAGTGTAGTAAATGCTTGTTGGAATCCGAGTGGCGAATAGCGAATTCCGGGTTAAATACTTTGGTACAGAAAATCTTGTCTGTATTTGCGCATAACATGAATTAAGACTTTTGTTTCATTTTTTCATTGCAAGTACGCTTGCCTTACTGTCTGAGAGAATTGAAACACTAGTCTCAGGACTCTTTGCTAGAAGCCAATTTAATACCTCCTGGATTGCGTAAAGTTCAGCTTAGAATGCCGAACCATGGCTGTTTAGAGATACGGACCAGGAGGTCTGTAGTTTTAAGTTCCCGAAAATTGCATAAGCAGCTCCAACTCCTAGACAAAGAGTTAGAACTGCTTATGCAATTTATGCATGGCTATATTCTCTCTCTTTTTTCTGTTTGTTTTACTGTTGCGGAGAAAACTGTTTCGTGGTAAACATCTCAAAGCCTAATCCTTAGGGTAGGCTGTTTACCACCGAGGGTCCAAAGAAAAAAAAAGAATGCAAAATACCAAAAAACATAAGCACTCATATATATTTTGACAACAAAAATAATAAATCTTAGCCATCTAGAAAGATTGGAATTTTACCAATTCACACAGTATTAACTTTTTCGTTGCATGAAAAAACAAATCGTTCAACAACAAAAGCTTTCAATCTATGTTATAGTAAACGTTTCACTAAAAAATTCTTCGAATTCTGGGTTAAATACTATCTTTGGTACAGTAACACTTGTTAGTCTCCTTTTCCTGCGTACAAGAGTAAAAAATTCCCCGTTTAGTAGTTCCGCGTGACGAAAAGCATAGCTTGTCAAAACTGGCCTAATTCGATTTTGGATAATGTAAGACGGAAATCTGTCTGAATACATATAACGGCTGCAATTCAAGTTGAACGAACTATGGACATTATACGCTTATAGCAGAGGAAAATGAGCCACACCCGGCAATCGATACTTCAGAGAAATGGTTTAAGGAGGTGTGGTCTCGATAGATGTGATACAAACTACTTGCCGTAACAGGTAGGTCAAAAGATGATTTCATTTGACGACGAACAAAAAAGAACTTTTTTTACATTTGCTGGATTTATAGCGTATAATCTTGTCAAATTCTTTCTTACTTCTGTCTATTTAAATTCCTGAGGAAGTAAACCACTAAGAAATGAAAAATTGTAGAGAACGATAGTATTTTATCAAATTTAATATTGTGGTCTGAAGCTAAGACTCCAAAAGAAAAAGGTTTCTATTTTATGACAAAATTTGCATTAACCTATTTACATTCTTAATACATGTAAAAGCAGATTTTTCTGGTCATTATCACCAAAGTTAATAACCGCACAGCATTTGAAAGATTATATCCAGAGATCGCATGCATGCAGTATATGAATACTAGAAATTGCAAACAAATTTGCTTTGGTTTGGAGCACTACGGTTGACTTTTTTTCAACACGAGGGGTAATAAGACAGGAAACTACTACTTAAAGCCGATTCAGAATGGCTTTAACAAACCATTCCACAGAGGGATTCAAACCCACAAGCTCCGGTATCGAATATCAGCACTCTAAATATTCGTTCATCGTTCAGCTGAAAACATATTAAAACACTAGGGAAGAAGTACTCTTTATCCATCATTACAGTCAAGATTTACTGATCTACATTTTACAGTATAAAACAAACTCACCAAAAATTCTCAAATATTGTGTAATTTCTTTATCATTTTCAATACAATGGTACTGTCTAAAAATATTACATTTAATTTCCCAAAATTTGTTCTCATATTGTTATCAATAATCAAGATTAAATAATTTGAAGAATTCTGTTTTCGCCATTTTGTTTTCAGTTTTTCACTAAGCATAGCCATGTGAATTTAGCACGGACTCCTCACGTACAAAGTGCACCAGTAAAAAGTTGCTAAAGAATAAAAAAATTTCAGTTTTTGGGATAGCATAGATCTGTACCAATAATCACAATATGCTGGCCCCCTGTCAAATAGTCCGACAGTTATATATGTATATATATATATATATATATATATATATATATATATATATATATATATATATATATATATGTATACATATACATATATATATATATAAATACATATATATATACATATATATATATGTATATATATATGTATATATATAAATATATATAAATAAATATATATATATATATATATATATATATATATATATACGAGGGTGAGTCAAATGAAAATGAGTAAATCCCCTCTGCGCAAGAATGGTTCGGTCCATAATCTGCGACCCATGCTCGTAGCACAGAGACATTTACAAAAGCGGCGCGAAAGTAGGAGGTTAAAGTTTTTAGGGCTCTCATATACTGAGTTGAAGACGGTTGAGTGGCATAATAGACACTCCAAAAGAGGAACATCGTGGTGTGGTCAGGTTTTTGATAGCTGAAGGTGTTTCCCAACAAGAAATGAGTCACCGTATGACCTTTTATAGTTTCTGATATAGTTCTGATGTAGTAGTTTCCATAATATACTGGTTCTACAGCCTTTTCGAAGTTTCTTTGGCCTATGATAATTTTGTCAACAAATTCACCAATTTTGTCCACAAAAGTGGCTATAACGTGCGAAGCATGAAGTCCTTATAGATGTAAGGAGAACATCTGATACTTGTATATTGATTTCCTCCCGTTCCAGTACATTTCATAGGCAATAAACTATAAAAAGAGGCTCTCCCGGGTATTCAAGCTTTCATAAATGTATATTTTGTACCAATATATATGTTATATGTTATGTTTTATGCTTAAGGTACACCTACCATATTGGATTCTTCTCGCTCAATGTTAAAAAAAAAATTATTTTGGGCCGGTTACATTTTAAGAGTTCTTTTAAAAATTTATACCATGGGATAGAACAGTAAATACTCCAAGATGCTATTTTTTTCTTTTTTGAAAACATCTAAAAAACATATTTAACTTTAAATTATTTGTGAAATATTTTGGTATTTTTTTTCAAAAGCAAATAAAAGATTTAACAGACATACATTCAAAACAAGTAAAAAGATATCCTAGTGAATTGGCTGTTTTATCACGCGTTATATATTTTTTTAACTCTCACAATGCAAGCTGGCAGGAAGTAATTTTATTTTTTCCTCAGATTAAGGTTGAGAGAGATGAATACAATATGGCAGGTACATATACACCTTATAGATATTGCCATTGCAGATCTTTGACCCTGATGATCATTAATTAAGACTTTTTTTACTCGATACGTTTTTAATCATAATTTTGGAAGCTTGTATCTTTTATTCTGCTTTTCGTAGACGGAAGTGATATATTATTTTTCTTATGCTTAAACTTTCATTTTAAGAGCTACGTTGATTGGTTGATTGGTTGATTTTAAGCTTAGTGTGACTGAATCCCCTAGGCACAAATTGTGCCATACGCAAGGTGAAAAAAATGCATATGTAAGAGTCAATAAAGAAAAATAACTTTACATAAAAACTCTAATTGGAAAAAAACAATAACAGAAAAGTAGTAAAAAAAGTTCATCTAAAAAAGAGTAAAAAGATGTAATAAAAGCGATTTGTATAAAAAAATAAACGCACAGCAATAAAGACAAGTAAAACCACCAAAACATGAAGGAAAATTAAATATGAAGGTAAAAAAAACGGTATATTTTAAATAGCTAAAAAATTTCCCATGTGAGAGATCATTAAGCAATTTGTTGTTATTGTTGTTTCTAATGCTACTTGGTCAAACCAAACACAATTTGAGCCATTCGCTGTTTGTATTAAGGCAAATGTAAATGCATGTGCAAATGTATTAAGCAAATGTAAATATATTAAGGCAGATGTAAATGGTGTTAAGGTAAAGGGGTGCGCCTATCGTTTAATGAGCACCACTTGGGTGGAAGAAGAAATTTGCTCAAGTGGGTCTTCTTACTTTAGAAGCAGGGACCAAGCAGAAGACCCATTGGCTTGTCCTGCCAACCCCAGAGGTATTGTTTAAGATCTTGGAGGACACTATTACTACGAACAGATTTTACGTGTCCCAAATCATCTTTAAGGAACACGGAGGATCTTAGGCACACGCGGAGGTTCGGAGCTCCAGCACGGCAGGCTCGATCTCCGAACCCGCAGCCTTCCAGTTACGAGATCGTTGTCGACTGAGCTACCTCTGTTTCAGGAAGTAAGAGCGAAAGAGCCCAAATGTTACAAACGATAATGATTAAAGTTTTGGCTGTCGATAAGAATATGTCTCAATATTACAGCAGTTTTACAGTGACGACACATCTCTGAGCTACATTCTTTAGAAGTTTTCAAGTGGAAAAGTTCTATTTAGTTGTTCTTGTATAAGTCTATTATATTCAAAATAATAGAGTAATTTCACTTGTTTTTTCAGGTATACGTCATCTCAGCCATTCCAAGAACCATATCAGACGACGTCCGCCAACAAGCCCCGCCAGATTATGAAAGCGCCTTAAGAGCTAAAAACTACCACAGGGAAGCACCCCCTTCTTACGAGACAGCGGTTTCGAAAGACATGTCTTCATATTCCATGACTTTATAGATTTAGGCCCTTTTTCTATCGTATGATATTTTAATAAAGAGTTTATTATAACAGCTGTGTCATTACTTTTCTTTCACTTCTTTAACCCTTTTGTATCTCAACAAACCCGAATTGATAACTATTTTCACAAATTTTAGTTAGAATTCATGATTTCTAACAAAAAAATAGGAATTTAAAGAATGCAAAACTTAAAAGTTAAAATGTATTATTATTATTTATTTAACATAAAATAAAAAGAGTATTTTATACAAACATAATTTTTTTTCAATGCTGCAGGTAGAGTAGACAATTATTATAATGCCATACAGAGATCAAATACACAAGTATTCAAACTCGATTTAAGATTTTACTTATTTAGTACCACCCGAAGAGCACGTAGCCTAAGGAATGCTAAGTCTGTGAGTAAAATTAACCCTGCAAAGCGTATTCTTGTAATTTGGAAGCAGGGACCAGCCAAAAAAAACCTCCAGGTTTGGATTGCTACCTACAGAAGTATAATTTCATCTTGGAGGTACTGTGGCCACGAACCTATTTTACGTTCCCTTTTTGCCATTGGTGAACACGGCGGACGGTATTTGAAAGGCTTGGGCCTCAAATCCACTATCTCCCCGGCTATGAACAATGGGCAAATTATTTACCTATTGTAATGCCTTCTTGAGCCAAGAGGTAGTGTGAAGAAGGATCACAGACCTAACAGAATTGGAAATCACTTTTATTTCTGGAGTAAATACTGGCTATATACAAAGGGATTCTAAATATCCCAAAACATTTCCAAATATAAAGGATTAATGCTTGGATAACATATCCACGATGATCACAGTCATAAAAAAAGAATTAAATATTCTCACAGGGTAGGGAGGTTTTTCCAGGGTGCAACGCGAACTCAGTCTATACCCCGTTCGGAGTCCGAGACCCTGCCATTCCTATATGAGCGGACCTTACTAGCAGGGATTCGAACCGTTATTTTTTTTGCTCCGGTTTTCGTTCCGGTTCAACTAAAAAATTAATATCGGTTTAGTTCCGGTTTTCGCTCCGCCAAAAATAACGGTTTTCGGTTCAGTTCCGGTTTTCGCTCCGCCAAAAATAACTGTTTTTGTTTCAGTTCCAAATGAATAATTTCATTTTATGTATATTCTTATTTGTACTAAAAATATAATTCTATCATAAACAAAAAATGTAATTCTATCAAAATTTAGAAGATTTTATTCTTTTTTTAAATGGTACACTATGTGAATTGATACAAACAGCAGGTAAGATAAGAGCGGAGAGCATTGGCATTGTTATCCATCATCAAAATCGCATTTGACAACTAGGTTCATGATTACCCACATTCGTCGTTTGACTCTCACATCGTGCACTTGGCCTTGCAATAATTATGTAAAAAAATATATTATTTATTTAACACATGAAAATTGCCTCTAATTATTAATATATCTTCTAACGTGGTTTCACTGAGATTACTTCTGTTGTCTCGGAGAATAAATTTCAACACTAACTTGTGTAGCTGGAGCTGCCAAAACCACCATTGCAATCTTATACAAGTGCGGATATGTAATTTTATTCTCTTCCCAGAAATCTAAAATATTATGCTTTATATCAAGCCTTCGTACATTGTCAAAATTATTTAAAATGAATTCAATGTCAATCTCGGTAGAAATAGAGGTTCTATGTGTTTTTATTACTGCCAATTCTTTACTTTTTAAAAAAGTCTCTAAATCGTCTTCATTTTCATTGCTTTCAGTAGAAGATTTTGTTTCCTCGTTTACTATTGAAATGGACTTTTCAAAAAATTGTAATTTGTTCCAAATATTCTTTAAATGTTGCACAGCCTGTACCTTTTGTGACGTGGAAAGCGAAATTTGATAACGCGGATCCAAATAAACTGCTCCTACTAAACTATCAATTTCTATTAACAATGCTTCCCTGTTAGATAACTGATTATATAAAATATCTGCAAAGAAATTTTTTAAATTTCGTAACTTTATTAACAGTAACAAAATGACTGAAAAATATATCGAACCGAAATAAACCGATATTTTTTTCGGTTCAGTTCCGGTTTTCGTTCCGACCAAAATAACGTTTTTTTTCGGTTTTCGGTTTTCGGTTCAGTTTCGGTTCGAAGCCCTGCTTACTAGTCTCCCGAACGTAATTGCTAAAAAAGCTGGCTCGAGGTCAAAACATTTACGTAAAAAATGTCGAAAAGCTCCGAGTCGCAAAATTAGAGGCTTTTTATACCTAGGGGTCAGTACGGTCCTAGTTACCTGAGAACTCCAGTTAAGGTTACAAACCCAGTTCAGCTGATTTCGGTCGTTAGTGTTGAGAACAAAGGGGGTCTTCATAATATAATGATATCAAATTTCAAGCAATATGTTTCTTTTACACTTTAATACAGCATTATTTTTTAACAATTCCAACATGCATAATAATTATTATTTTAACTATGTGTTATGTTTAAACATAGTAATTTTTGCAATAAAACAAGAAGTCTTAAATTGAAAATTATAGTTAATTAAGTACTGATTGTAAATACAATCTATTTATTAGGAAAACAGAAAACAATAACATTTATTAAATACACAAACACACACACACTTATTTGTGAACATATCTCAACTGTAATATGGTAGCACTTAATGGCAATGCTACATTTCCTATAGCTGGAGGCTGTTTTTCTCGTCTGTAGCCGCTAAAGAGCTATCATTCTATTTTTTACTATATATATATATATATATATATATATATATAATATATATATATATATATATATATATATATATATATATTTGTGTGTGTGTGTGTAAACTGGCGAAAATCAATCAGCCGGTCACATCGAATTAGCCCCTATAATGTTTACTTGCCCGGGCTTTCTGGGCAAGGAATTATTAAAAAATAGCTAATGGTTCACTATGGCTAATTTTTAAGCATTATGCATGTTTAGTATATAAGAAAATGGTTGCAAAAGGAGACCTGAATAACATAATATAAATCAAAATATAGATACAGATTCTTTGGACTCGACAACCACAGAAGAAAATGTTAGGCTTTCATGCTTAGAGCTCAAACCCAAACCCAAAGTTTAGGCAGAACAGGGTTCTGCTGAAGAATAGGATGCCCCTTAGCAAATTTGGTGAAATTATTGGCGATGTTTAAACATAAAGGTATTTCATCCGAACAGCATTGTATCCCTTGCTATTTCGGCGACCTGAATTGATGTAGATTGCGCCATTGTAATAGAATTATATACATTTTCTCAATTAACCAAAATCACAGAGAAAACGGGCATTTTCATTTATGTGCAATTAATCGCTTAACAGTTCACAAAGCCAACAACTCCAAATTATTAAAGATTAACCATGTTTATGTAACATTAAATATGTTATGCCTTCATGCATAGAGCTATATCGCCAATTTGGCAAGGGTACCCTGTTCTAATCTCAAACCTAAGCCTGAAGTTTAAGGAATAAAAAGTATTATGGTAAATTAATATAATGATATCGTTTTCAGTTTTCTCTAGTCTCTCTCTCTCTCTCTCTCTCTCTCTCTCTCTCTCTCTCTCTCTCTCTCTATAAATATATATATATATATATATATATATATATTATATATATATATATATATATATATATATATATATATATATATATTATATATATATATATATATATATATATATATATATATATATATTATATATATATATATATATATATATATATATATATTTATATATATATATATATATATATATATATATTTATATATATATATATATATATATATATATATATATATAATATATATATATATATATATATATATATTTATATATATATATATATATATATATATATATATATATATATATATATATATATATATATATGTATGTATATATATATATATATATATATGTATATATATATATATATATATATATATATATATATATATATATATATATATATGTGTGTGTGTGTGTGTATATATATGTGTGTGTGTATATGTATATATATATATATATATATATATATATAAAATTACTTGAGTTATTTTTGGTTAAGTTTAATATTTGAAATATTTTAAAAATATACATTAACGATTAAATTCAAATGTTAAATTTTTTAATTGTCAAATAGCACTATATATCTATGATTAACCTTATTTATTAAATCACTTTACATTCTTTGCGTTATAAGAATAACAAAAAGCATATAAAATGTCCCACACGTATACTTTAAACGATTAAGTGTAATGTTTCGAAATAAATACACAATACCATGGTTACAGTGACAGTCTCACCGTTTATTCGATAAGAATCACATAACGTTGTCTACATTAGAAAATTCATGTCATTTCTCATCGTGTAGTTAATTACTTAATGTAATAACGTGTTATTGCATGACAATTTCACGTGGATCTTCTGAGATAACGTTTCATGGGTGACATGTTAAAAATGACTTGAATTGAATAACAGCAACTAACAAACAGTAACTAAACTAGAATAGTTTTAAAAGACTGCAGATGAAGCTTTTGAAAAAATTACAATTAATGGTAAACATCCTGGTATTGATTGTAGATTTTGATGAATAGTTTTTGGACCTAGATGAAAGAGTGAATATTATCATTCTTTTTGCGAGTGATAACCATTAGAAAAATCTAGATAACCTAATGCTTATAACCGCATTTTCTTCTGTGAAGTTGAAGTAGAAATTCTAATACCCAGCAGTCAAATATTACATTCTCCATGTATTAACATATTGTCTAATTTCATATTTTAAATTTTAAAGGACATCTTTATATCCCCTATATAATAATAGCCTAAGTTATCTGTTCGTCTGTCCTCGATTTTATGAAGCTGTTGGACCTCGAATGGATACAGGCATCCATAGTTAGCAAAATTCAAAGAGAGTAATGTTTATCTTCTCCTAAACTATAGATCCGAATCTAAAATAAATTGGTATAAATAGCTTCATATCACAGCGAAAAATACTGCCTTTTTTAAAACGTTCGAAATCCATCCCTTCCCCTCTTTTCGAGTTTTTAAGGCCATTATTTCAACTCCTATTTTCCCCAGTTAAGAGCAGGCGATTAAATTCATCAATTTATCTCATAATAAATAGGTAAAAATAACATTTTTCTAGCATTATGATGTCATTCTTTTAACCATCTCATTGAATCATTTCTTATTTTAACCCCTTAACGCATTTGCCCATGTCTGACATGGGCGAAATTCAAATTAAGTATGTAATAAAATCGTTTACACTTTGTTTGTATAACAATTTTTTATATACTTTTTACTCTTTCCAAGCTCTCTAGTCACCCCCAAAACTGAAATTGCAAAAAATAACTTACATTGTACCTATATATCCCTTTTCTGTGAAGAAAATATGTCATATTTTGTAATTTTTTCTAAACTAAACTCGTGCTTTAAGGGGTTAAATTATTTAAATTATGCCTTATTGTCATACGTTTTATCATTGTACTTAGATATCACGTAAATAATTTTCTTTTATATTTGGCTTAAATAATAGATTAGGTACATATATGATAATTTTAAATTGAATCATCGATTATTTTTTATTGCAAGATAATTCTCAGCCAAACAACAAACCATTTTTTTCACCTACCTCATAGCGTACTTTACAATTTTGGAAAATTAAAAATTTTACTGATCCCGTCACATGACGGGCTATAGGCTAGTTTATAATAATTTAAAATGAACTGAGCAATTTCTATCACTGAATTATATATTATATTTAGACTTATGGGATCTGAATAATCTTAATTCAAACGTTTTCTTGCTTCAGATTCCCCGGTAATTTAACAGAATACTTTGAAATCAAACACTGTGTTCGGCAATGCAATGAATGCCTTTGTCTGTTTTCTTTTCAGTTTGGTCTAAAAATGATCAATTCGAGAATCAGGCATCAATTCCAGAGGAACCATCTTCACTAAGATAGAAGGCTACCATATAAGGCGATTTCACGCAGTAGGGCAAATCTCAAATTATGACAATTCTGGCTTTAGTTTCAAACGGAAAGGCAGTTTATTGTTTGTCTATTGGCTCTTACAAACCTGAAAATGAATGGGAAGGGCATTGTAGTAGTTCGTGACGTTGCGACAAACTGCTCTATTGCAGTCGAGATATGTCACAGAACGAGAGGATCGAGACAGCCAATTTGGGGTGCTTACACTTTAATTACTAACTAAAATTGCTTGCTTCTCTGTTTACTGTAATGGACAGTAAATAACCTGATATAAGCATGAGAAAATGACTCATTGAAATATACTTCAATATAGTACTTTAGAAGCTTATAATTTTCTATCAAAGAATATTCAAGAAGAATTCTCTTTTACTCTTTATTGAGTGAAATAATTATTCAATATTGCTGTATACTTTTGAGAGGAATAGTAAAATTTCAACTAATGAATATTCTTTGATAGAAAAATGTAAGTTTCTAAATTATTATATTATTATAACATTTTTTCAGAACAATGTTTTTATCTTTAAAAATCAGGCTGTTTACTGCCCATTATAGACAGCTTGAGGTATAAAGTTTATAATAGCAAAAATTGATTTTAAAATAATAAAAAAAGATTTAAAAAAATTGACAGTTAAAAATAAAAATCAATTTTAAAAATTGTCAAAAATGTAAAAAAAAAAATATTAGAAATAAAATAAAATATTAAATTATAAAAATAATAATAAATATTAAAATTAATAAATTTATTACAATAAAATATTAGAAATACTAGCACTTCTCAAGCTCATTTCTTAGCAGAAACTAATTTTATAAACTTAAAACGACAAAAACTAACAAAAATAGAAGTAAAAAATTAAATAAAATTCAAATAAAAAGGAGAAAATTGACTGAAAATATTGTCAAAAAAGTAAATAAAATAATAAAATAACTGTCCAATTAATAGAGTAGTTTTAGTTAATATATTAGTGAATAGATAGCGCCAGTGAGCCAAGCAATTTTCAACCGAAAGTGTAAGCACCCAAAATTGGCTGTGCCGATCCACTCGTGTCACAGGTGACATACGCGTCATAATGATGTCAGAAAGGGGAATTTATAATACCAAATTCCTATCTCTGGAGACTTCTGACGTCATAATGACGCGAAGGCATCTGTCACATATCTCGACGTAATATGGTAGCACCCTTATTTCAAAACGTTACTTACGGGAATATCATTGTTATTATTTCCTGAACTGAATGTGTATTATGGCATTTACTACTATTGAAAGATCATCAGCAAAAATATTGTTTTAACGAAGTCAAAATAAAATATATTCCTATATGTAAGACATCAGCAAGTCTAAATTTCTTATAAGTTCAATATCACATTTTTTTAATAATGTTAAGGTTCTTGTCTCTACAGCAGTTGTCCATACAAAGCGGCGGAAATTGTAGGCCCTTTTATTACCGTATAGGAGTACCGTCTAGACGGCCAGCATTAGACAATAATGTTGGCCTCCCTAAACCCCAGACCCTTAAGACTGTGGTAGCACAAACTCAATGATTTATTTTTAGTTTAAAAATCGTTTGCAGTTTGTTACAAGTTTATCGTTTGCAAGTTTTGGTTTTGTTATAAAGTTTTTATAGAAATATGTGATGGAATAAAAGTTGTTGTTCTAAGAAGACTGGAAAATATTTCGTTTCTTTTAATTGGATTATTATGCCTGATTAAGGAATAAGAATATAAATATAGCTCAAACTAAGCTTATAATTAATTTAATATCGTACCAATACGCGATAAGACAACACAAATAAAGTGAGTCAAAAATGTTTCCTAGTTCAAATTCCGGATAAAAGCGTAGAGACCTTTCTTTCCATGATCGTGCAGCATGTGGAAGGAAGGTGAATAATATAACCCGAATATAGAAGAGCGTATGATACAAAAGAATTGAAAAAAAAATGCGATTGAAATCGCCAAATTGGCGTAAATATTTCTTGGTGCTTTTTGGTCCTCTTTATAACTTACAAGTACCAAATTTTAGGTTAAAAACCTTGTTATTTACATATTGATGAAAGTATTTTATTGGGATTTTTAGAAAGGTATTATAATAATAGATATAATTTTATAATTTAAGAAATAATATAATGATAGATTAATTTAAAGTTGTAGGTACTTGTCAGTTATACTGATGACCAAAGAGCACAAAGAAACATTTTTGCCAATTTGGCGGTTTCAATCGTCAAAGTTCAATCGTCATATCTTAGCATGTGTTTCGCATTGCAAAATAGATACTCTAATGAACTGTACAAGCTGTATAGATGGCTAGATTTTATCAACTACATTAAAATAAATCGCATAAAATTTACTGGTCAGTTCTGCAGAATGGAACTCCCTTCTTTAACAACCGGGTTTTCAGTTACAAACCAATTGCTACCCAAATTAAAGTCATAGCCATGCAAAGGTGGGTTTATTGTATTAATGCTACTAGGAGTGACCAGTTGGAATACCCTGGCTTAAAAGAGAACAAAATGGAAAAAGATTCTGATGTAGGGTTTGGCCCACGAAGGGTTGTAGTACTAGTAAAGAATAATTATGTTGCACAATACAGTGATACATTTAACCAAAATATGAAATTAGATTTCCGGATATCTAACATTTATTTTAACTTAATAAGAGCTCTACACAGGACAAATTATACATATGTACTCATATATGATTTATAAACAAATGAGTGTCTATTAAAGTAACTTGAATAAATGAAATTATGAGGCTCTTGTAAGAGAATTATCCAAACCTTACTTCAGCGTTTTACTAGCTTTAATTTTTATTACATTGTTTTTAACGAAATAAAAACTTTGTGGTACTTTGTGCTTAAAGGTAAATTTTGCCTTAAAGGGGTTAGGTAGAAGTCACATTATTTCTAAGTGACTAGATTCCGAGATTAAACAATGCACTATTGCTGCTAATCGTTGTTGTGAAAATGAGATATTTTGTTTGTTCTAAAATCTTTTGTTTATAAATCATATATGAGTACATATGTATAATCTGTCCTGTGTAGAGATCCTATTATTTAAGTTAAAATAAAAGTTAGATATTCGGAAACCTAATTAAGTATGTTGGTTAAATATTCACTATTGTATACGAAATAAAAACTGTGTGGTACTTGGTGCTCAAAGGTAAATTTTGCCTTAAAGGGGTTAGGTACCGGTCACATTATCTCTAATTGAATTTAGTAAGATCAAGCCTTAAGCCCATTTGATTTAAAACAAACCATCGATAAACCCAGATAAATTTTTTGGTTTACAATTGCTGATTACTTTCATCCGGCAATCGTGAAACCCCGCCGTAAATTATTATTCAGGGGAATTAATACATACTAGCTTGGAATCAATTAGTGAGAGATAATTCTTTTGTTAATGTTATAAAAAATATGAGGTATCATACAAAACTTTCCAGAAATGAAATAGAATTTTTAAAAATCTACACTGTAGAAATATAGGGCGATTTCAAGTAGCAATGCACATCTCAACTTATGACGATTCTGGCTTTAATTTCAAACGAAAGGGCAGCTTATTGGTTGCCTATTGTCCATCGTAAGTATGAAAATTAATGGGAAGGGCATTAAAGCCATTCATAACGTTGCATGAAATCGCTATATATGCCTAAGAACTTTCTTTTCCGGTAGCTCATTATAGTTTATCAAAGCTAATTGCAGATAAAGACGATCCATTTAAATTTTAGATAATCATTGAATTACTCTAAACAACAATATGTGAGACGGAGTCTCCGTTTTCTATTGAAAGATAAAGCGATTTCTCAAATTGATAGGTGCAAGAATAATTTTATAATTCATAAATTTATTTTTCCTCTTATGGCAACAAAAGCTTGGAATCTGTTATTTATGATAAACTTTATTTATGGCTGAAGGTAACATTTTTCTGTATTTAGATAATATTTCAACAGTAAAATGTTACATGGATAACATCAACAGCAAACAAAGTAACAAGACAGAAAATATAAAAGAAACTAACTCAGAAACGAATGGTAAGAATGAATTTTTACTTTTAATAAAGGTAAATAATCTTCCATAAAATTTATTAAAATATATATACAAGCAATTATGAGAAACACCAAAGTTCAGATTTCATAAATAGGAATTTTAATTATCGGTTATTTCCCAAACCACGGTGATGAATATATTCTGGAAAATATTTCTTTTATACTTACTTCTTTTGATTGTAGGTAAGTTACGATGGTGCGATAAGCACCATCTATGGATTCTATGTCAATGAGACTGCTCTCTAAGTTTTCGCCAACATAGTTATTGGCGATATTATAAGACAAATTCATTACAAATAGAATGATGAAAAGTTGAATCATAATGAGGTTGATTATCTTTATTTATTAAAAATATTGTAGTCTGCTACCGTGAAAACACAGCCAGAATGTAATACAAACTTTGTGATATAAACTCAAAGGAACTACTTAAGGAATGGGTTCCCCTTGGCAAATTTGGCGAACATATTGGCAATATTTACTAAAACACAAAGGTAATCCATCCAAACATTGTATTTCTAGTTTTTTCCGTCAACTTTAATTGATGCACAGTACGCTATCGTAATAGAATTATATACTCTTATTTAATTAAAAAAAACGACTTGAAAACTGGACATTTATATTTATAGGCAATTAATCCATTAACAGTTTACAAGCGCAACAGCTCCAAATTAATAAAAATAAGCCACAGTAAACCATTAATGGTTTGTTATATCTATTATTTTTAAGCCTTGCGAACTTTTAATATAAGAAAAGAGTTACACAAGGAGAGTTGGATGAAAATATCATATAAATTATAATATAGATACAGATTGTTTGGACACGGTGAGATCAGAAGAAAATGTTAGGCGACCATACTTAAACCATTATCGCCAAGTTGGCACAGTAACTCAGCTCTTTAGTCAAGCCAAACTCAAATTTTAATGGAGATTTACCAGCGGTGTTACTTCAGTATAGTTTACCCCCTGGCAAATTTGGTGAAAATACTGGTAATATTTACAAAATGCAGACACAAAAACTAATTTCACTATTCCACTCCCCAAGCGCACTGGAATGGAATCTCAAACAGGGTTATACTAAAGAACCGGGTATCCTCTCTTATTTTTAGCGATTTTTAAATGGGCCAACGGCGACATTTAAATAATTATTAATTGAAGTAACTGGAAGGCTGATGTTATGAACTGCGGAATTTTGGCTGGAATCAAATAGCTATACTTATTGTAAACTATGGTAAAATGAAAAATATACTAATTATGCAATTAATGTAAACAAAGGGGTAAAATTGCAATAAATTATACTTCAATTATTACAAACTTTGTTTATTTATATTTTTTCGTGAATATTTAGTATTTTTAAGTGGTATTAATTTTGAAAGATTAAAAGATCGTTATTTTTCCTTTTTTTAGATTGCTAAAATAATTCCTCATTTTTAGAAACAAAACAACTAAAAATTTCATTTTGTAAGATATAAAACCAGTAATAAATAAACAATAGAAAACACTATCTCGCAGATTTAGTTCAAATTTTCAAAGAATAGTAAAAGGTTAATAATTTTTACTTTTCAAGATTCATTTTGG
Source organism: Pardosa pseudoannulata (assembly GCA_032207245.1). NCBI lineage: Eukaryota > Metazoa > Arthropoda > Arachnida > Araneae > Lycosidae > Pardosa > Pardosa pseudoannulata. Next base: position 67,885,209 of record CM063506.1, on the reverse strand, counting down.
ATTTATAGATTGAATTTTTTAACCAAGGGGTGTGGAGCCCCCCTTAACCCCCGTAAATGTTGTTGCAATTAATATATAAATTTTACTTTAAATTTCATAGTAGTTTTTATTAATGCAATAGATAAAATAAACTGAAACACATTATCTATAGAAAACAATGCTGAATTCCACTTCCGGTCATAAAAACATACCAAGCCTTTCAATTCAAGCGATTTCAATCGACAAATTAAATAACATGTGTTTCGCATTGTTGATTAGCAGGTAGAGTTCGCCAAATTGGCGTAATTTTTTTCTTGGCGCTTTTTGGTCACCGTTTCAACTGACAAGGACTAAATTTTAGGTTAAAAAATTTAATTCTATTTCTTGTATTATATTTTCTTTGGAAAGTTTTCTTGCCATAGTTTTCAGCTAGAATTCAACAACAGACTCAATTAAACATCAGTACTTCAAATAAAAATTTATTGCAATTGAGCAAATATTAAGATGGTGAAAATTGATAAATACATGTATCTTTGGACAAAGCTATGATTTTCATAGGGCAATATTTTCTTTTAACCCATTAATTAGGATATATTTTTTTAAATGTCAAAAAAATGGTTATTTTGTAAAGGCAAAATATATTTTATATGCAAAAAATACTATATTAAATATTTTACCCTAAATTTAAAAAAACAATGGAATACAGACATATTTTACTTGAAAAAAATCAATTATCACCATATAAATGAACTAGAATCATAATTTGGAACCTATGCAACCAATGGTAAATTGAATAAATTGATGACATTCAATCCATGCTGTTGTGCGGTCTCACAGAATCCATGACCTCATCCCTATCCCATTTTGCAACACACAATGTATTATACTTTGAAAATACCTATGCTGAAATGGCACGTTTGTAAGTTATATCATACATTCTATATTGTATGAGAGACAGTTCTACTGTAACGATCCGTTGCATGACCCGAACGAAAGAAGAACGGAAGGTGACCTTAAAGGACCTTCTCATTGAACAATTATTGCTAGCGATAGGTAGAAACGAGCAATCCGAAAAAGCCGTTGTGTGCTGGGTTTCCGTCAACAAAACAGATGTAGTCGCTTAAATGGAAGAAAATTAAAAACTGTCAGTACACCGGAGCAAGTGTGTCTACGTCGTTAAGATGTCTATTGCCGTCAACAGACTTTAATAATTTTTATAAATCGAGTGACGGTGGAGTGACTATTCCCCACATATGGACCCAGTTAACGGTGCTGCTAATGTATTAAGGATGGTTGGTCTGCTAACTTAGAGAAGAACTCCTGCCACACCTGGAAACGCATCAGCTGAGCCAGGTGGGTCGTTTGACCGCAAAATTACTTCACCCTGGATCTGGAAGGTTCCAAAAATAATCACGCGAGGGGCAACCCCTTATATAAGAAGATTGGCTGAGCGGAGAAGAGGCGGTTTTTTGTGGAGCTCGAGAAGAGTCCACTTGTCTCTCCGAATTGCCGGAGCTTGCTTTTCTTCAGAGACCACCAGCATCTCTGATTTCTACTAAGAAGTCGACCTTCGACTTCGGGATCTCATTCCCGTTACATTTAATATTTTTTTACTTCGTGCTTTGAAGTAGGTCGCTGAGAGTGACACTTACTCTCATTTTGGATCGTCTTGCATCCTTTGATTCTCAAGTGAGATACGTACTCTGAGCTTTTCGATCCTTAGTGTAGAAGTCAACTGTTCGGATCATCAGACTGATAGATTATAGTATCAGAGTCCTGTACCGGCACTTACTAGCGAACTGTTCTAGTGTTCGAGAATTACTAGCTTCACTGTACCCACGTGTTTCATATTTTTAACGCTTAACTCAACTTAAGATTTCAGAAGTATTTGAATTTACTGAATCCTGTATATAGATGTATATAAATTATTCCCATGAATACATCATTTAATCAAGATTAATTAGATGTTCAGCCTGTATCCTTGACGGCCTTGCTTACATTTACTCCAGTACGTCACACTATAGATCAGAATCGTAAATGACCCTTGACTTTAACAGTACCTTCTGCTACTATCAAAGTATCTTACTAAGTTTTAACCTAATTTTTTTTAGATTCGAAGCCTACTAGACCACTTCACAGTAGTCACAGGATTATTTCAGAATCGAAGAGAACGGGTTACATTCATTAATTCCTTTTATAGTACACAGAAAGTAGTAAATGGAAGGATTCTCAGTTTTATTTCTCCGGGAAACCGTAGATGGTTAGTGCGAAATCTCCAGAATTACGAGACTTCCCCGGAGAACACTCACCTCTGTTCACTGAAAATATATAAAAAAAAAATATTTACTATACGGTTTCTTTAATTTAAAAAACAGAAGAAAAATCCGCTTGTGATAGTACTGAAAGGGGTGAAATTTTAAGGAAGTGCAGTAAAAAACCTGGTAAGTGTTGTACTTTTCAACCAAAAATATATTTATGTAACATTTGACTATTTCTTTTGATTTTTCGTTATGTTTCAAATATTTTTGGATGAAAAGAACCGATTTAACCACAAATAGTTTTCTCTCTCTGTTGTAATGTACTTACAACACTCACCAGTGTTCGTTCTTCAAAGGGGAAACACAGTAAAATATACTCCACAAAATTAAAAGTAAATGCCTTATATTTTAACTAAAATATTTATTATATACATTATTTATTTACAGATATTTTTCTTGATTAATATATGACATTCATTATTGCGATATTCCTCACTATACAATAATTGATTATTTTCCTTTTTTGTTTAAATGTTATTCCTTAATTAAAATATTGAATTAATTAACTGAGGCCCAAGTAACAATCATGAATGTGTTTAATCGGTGTCCGGGGAAGCAGGGCCCGACTTACAGAAATGGAAACCCAGGGCAAACCCATTCATCCTGGGCCCCCCTGACAATTCTGTACTCAGGTGGTGGTTACGGGGTGATTGTTAAATGTAGTAATGATTTAGCTATGGCCCGCAGAGCCTTTAAAGTTGACTCAAAAATATAGTTATTAAAATAATATTAGTTTAAAATAAAACAAAAAATTATGAAATAAGTAAAATTTTAAAAAAAGTTTCAAAAAAAATCCTGGAAGGTAAAGCATATATTAGAATTTTGTAAGTCCTTACCCGAGGAATTTTCCTGCCTAAAACAGAACGTAGCTGCTTGTTCTACATTTTTTGCCAGCACTTACAAGCTCTCTAATGATACTGAATAAGTCAAAAATTTAAAAAAAGAAATTGTCGATAATTTAAAGTGAATTTTAGACATACGTATCATATTTTTACTTGCAATGACAGTTAATTTGAGGGCCCGGGTGCTTGCCCCGTTTGCCCTGTCGGAAATCAGGCCCTGCGGGCAGCGCTGTAGACAGGATGAAACTCGGCTCGGGAGTAAAGGTCGTCAGTTATTTCTTTCCGGATGTGGGCTGAGGGATCGGGCAATATCTCCGTTTTCCTACATCTGCATCCCCTTTGGGTGTGGTGGACTCATTAAAATGCCCCCTTTGATAAAAATCGACATTATTGCCTAGCCACTGCCCCCATATCTCACGGCTGCATCCCTGCCTGGGCTTGACTGCTACAATTCTGCAACTCCATTAGCTGTAACTCCTCAGCAGGGGTCCCCCATTGAAACTCGAAGTCACAGCTGCTTGTATGTTCTTCTTAGAAATCTAGTCCACAGCTGTGTGGTGCACGTGCTATCCATCGAGGGAAAGTACATCAGTACACTCTCAAGAGAAATATCAAAACTATCAAATGTAGCCCTTTTGAATTTCAGAAGCTGCTGAAAATTCTACTGATATCAATAATTTCAAGGATGAAAATCTGAAATCTCAAGCTTTTAAAACAAGGAAAGGTAAGCTGTATTTATTAGTGTAAAATAGCAATACACATGAGCATACACATTCACTCTCTACTTTTGCTTTTTATAAGGATGTGTAATAAAATAAAGTTTTACTATGACCTATAGCTATCTGTCGTTATTAATCTTTAAAACTTTAACTGTATTTTAGCTATCTACTAGCAGTTATAAATCTATCTTCATTGTACTTAAGTAACTAAGATAAACTACAGTTTAGCTGTCACTCAGAATCCTCTGGGCAGATAAATAGAGTTATGTCTTTCGGTACTAAAATTTGTGACACCATATGTGTGTGTGTGTGTAACAAACGAAATTATTCTTGCTGATTACAATAGAAAGTTAGGCCTGAATTCCACTAATGGTAGGAATATCTGTAGATGTTCGGAATAGCAGTTCTTAAAGCAGTAAGTGTCGTACTATTTATCCCTTATGTCACAAAAAATGGCCTTAATTATTTAAACCAAACATAGGAAGTCTTGTAATAAATATAACTTATCAATGTAATACCTAGAAGAAATAAATAAATCACCTGGGTTAAAAAAAGGTTAATCAGACTTCTAAAATATCAGTTTGAAAAAGTGTCCAGTGTCCCCAAGGAATAGAGTTCTATAAAAGTAAATTTTGCACTTATTGCTAAAGAAAGTTCTTAAAAACAGGAAAACTTGGTTCCATCCTCATTATTACATTGAGTAATGTAACACTGAATAATAAGGTTATAATTAAAAAAGCTTTTTAAAGAGACATTCTATTTATATCATTAAAGCAGTGAAGATTTGGTGACCAAGAGACATGCTGAAAACTAATATTTTTGCTACCACTTCGTAGACTTAAAATAATTTATGGATGTAGCAGTAGCTGGTCATCAGAAAGATAGGTGAACTCAATGAAGAAACTAACTAAAGCTGTTAAAGTTTAGTAGCTAAAAACCCTTGCAATGGAGGTAATTCACTGGAAAAAAAATATTCTGAAAATTTTTAATATCAGTATTTCCGACGATAAAAGTAGTACTAGAAACTCCCTCAACTTTTAGTATGATATGCATTTGTTGTTTGTAAAATATTTCTATGTGTAAAAGTGTTAGAAGTTATTGTATTTAGCACCTAGACTAAAGTGCACACGTGCTTAGAGAGACCACACAAGACAACCAGTACAGTTAAGTTTCCTCTATTGAAGATATCTTGGATGAAATGGATATATACAATGATCCCCAGGACAAAGATAGTCTACTGCCGAATATCAGATGTAGAAACCCCGTTCTTCTCCATCTGCTTATCGTCGAGATGAAGCTAATCGCTCCCTAATACTTTTCTGGTAATTTGGCCTCAAAAGGAAAAGAAACCTTCTCTTCCTAGACTCTGGCCGTCTAACAATCAAAACTTGGCTCACAGCCCAAAGCCCGCAAAAACTAAGTCGCCTCGCGCCTCACAACAAAACTTTCCTCTCTCTAGAGAGGTGGGCAAGCCGCTCTCCCAGCGAAGCCCAGTCTCAAAAAGCCAAAAACCTCGAGAGCTGGTTTACTATAGTTTTTAAAGTTTCCGAAGTGAGCATGACATCATTCATTTTAAGGCAATCTCATAGGCTAGGGAGTTTAAGAGTGTTATCGATATGCCTTGATATTAATCTGTATCGGCTAGCCATCAGGGCGTGACCCCATTGTTATAATGTCACAACCCTAGACTTCATGTATCCACGTCAATGTTACGCCAGCCACACTTGCTTCAGAAGAAAAGGTGAAAACAGCTGATCTCGCCGGATAACAAGTCGGTCATTGTATTTCGAGACATGAGTATGGAATTCCACAATATAAATGTCAATATATGTATATGCGTGTGTGTGTGTGTGCGTGGGTGTATATGTGTGTGTTTGAGCGCGAAAATATTCATACCAATTTCAATGGAAAATTAGCCCCAATATTTGGATTTCCTGGACTTACCTAAGTGATTTGCAGATTCGGAGTCTAGCGCGCTGCTTCACAGCAACTGCGATATCATTCGAAAATCATAAAAAGCGTGGTGCATTCTTTGATTGTTTTTTATAGTACACAGAAAATAGTAAATGAAAGTATTCTTAATTTATTTTTCTCCGGATAACCGAAGATGGTTAGTGGGAAATCTCCGGAATTCCGGGGCTTCCCATGAGGGCAAACACCCATGTCCATTGGAAACATAAAAAATACTTACTGTAAGGCTTCTTTAATTTCAGAAACAGGAGAGAAAACCGGTTATGAAAGTACTGAAAGGAAAGAATATTTAAGAAATATCAGTAAAAGGCTTGGTAAGTGTTGTAAATAACGTTTAAAAATGTATTTATATAACATTTGGCATACTTCTTTTAATTTTTCATTATGCTTAACATATTTTTAGATGAAGAGAACCGATTTGGCCTGTTACAATGTACGTACTCATAACACTGAGCTACCTATAGCTCAAACCTAGGTTATGTGCTTTACCAAAATAATCCCTTACAAACTAATATTCCAAGTTATCTGTCCGTCTGTCCTCAAATTTATGAGGTGGTTGGACCTGGAATAGATAGAGGCATCCATATTGGATACTTGATGAGTTAGGATTAGCAAAATTCAAAGCGAGTAAAGTTTATCTTCTACTAAACTATCGGTTGGATTCTAAAATAAATTGATATAAAAATATGCTTCATATCACAGCAAAAAATACTGTCGTCTTTAAAACGTTCGAAATCCACCCCTTCTCCTCTTTTCAAGCGTTTAATGCTATTATTTCAAGCCCTTTTGACTTTTTCCCCGGTTAAGAGCAGGCGATTAAATTTATCAATTTGTCCCATTATAAGTAGATGAAAATAACATTTTGTTCTAGTATTATGACGTCATTCCTTTAACCATCTCATTTAATCATTTCTTATCTTAAATTATTTAAATATCATCTGCATAATTTATCACTGAACTGAGATATTACGTAAATAATTTTCTTTTATATTTGGCTTAAATAATAGATTAGGTACATATGTGATGATTTTAAATTTAATCATCGATTATTTTTTGTTGCAATGAAAATTTTAATACCGGTATTAACAACAAATTCTATCTACCTCCAGGGTGTAGTGGAAATGTTAGTTTCATTTCTTTACTTCCATTAATTACTGTGGCAAAAAAATTGGGAATACCGATAATTTTGACATAGCTAAGAAAACTTAATTATCTTAATAAAATGAATTATCTTTCTATATGAATTCAAAGTGATTCTAAACTGCATTCACAGTATCAGGTGACTTTAGATGAATATGAAGATAAACAAATTATTGAGAATGTACAAGATAATTCTCAGTTAAGAAACCAAACATTTTTTTACCTGCATCACAGGGTACTTGCATCACAGGGAAAATTAAAAATTTTACTGATATACTGTCCGTCATATGACAAGCTATATACTAGTGATCAATACTTAATTATGCAAACTTAACAGTTTATTATCTATCAACATTACTTACAATTTTATAGTCAAGCAATTAAGACAGTGTTGAGACAGCAGCACTAACGATTTAGTTTACCTAGCAACAGTTAATAAATTATGCTATTTAACTATAAGGTGGTAACTTTAGT
>CM063506.1:67807766-67872766 GCA_032207245.1 Pardosa pseudoannulata | reverse complement strand
ATTCAATTCGAGAGTACTTTTACTAAACCCCGTATCACTGAAGTCAAAATTATGCATTGACACATGATCCGCACTGCAATTTCAACTTGATCAGGTTAGAACTGTACTATACACATAGACAACTGACTACAACACGAAGCTCTCAAGCAAAACAGTTGTCAATGCATATCTTGCGTGACACGGATCTAAGATAACCATTCCAGAAGCAAGATTTAGATAAGGAAAGGCTGAGGGAAATCTTTAATTTATTTCAGGTATTGCTCTTCAAGCTTATAGTCAGACTTCAAATGCATCTGTAAAAGATAAATTTCCAAGATATGAAAAGACCTTTTCTAAGAAAAAGCCTAAAAAGAGAAATTTAAGGAGCACTATTTCCAGTCCTATTCATCAAGACGTTGCACCAAGCACATCGAGGGGGACAGCTTCAGATTTTGACGTTGTGGCTGTTCTTAAAAAACAGCCATCTGTGAAAGAAAACGCGACCGCTCCTAACGACGAAAACTATTACTCAACACTCAGAAGCGACTTCCTATGTCTTCAACCCTCTGGTCTCGTTGAAACTAAAAAGCTGGACATCATTTTGCAGAGATTTCAGTCTTACAGTACAAATAACTTCACAACAGATGCTGCCAAGCCTCTGGAACGAACCAGACCGAATCCGAACGTAGTGGCCACTACTTACATGCAGCCGCTTCGTAAGACACCAGCTATTCAAAATATGGAGATAAAAGATATAGAGGGGCCCGAATCCACAAGGACCTTCTGCTCGATATGCGACAGATATGTGCAGACACTTACAACTTACGAAGCAGGATGGTTCACGTTTTTGTCATCTTTCATTTGTTGCGTAATAATGTAAGTCAAGTATTTAGTTTCCTACGCACTATGTACACTTATATTTAAAATGAGGAGAAATTTTGCATTTGATCAATTATCTCTTTAACTACTGGGCCAATTTTAATGAAATTTGATACTTACATACATTGATACAATTCAAAACATATAACCCTTCAACAGTTATAATACACATGTATGATCGAGCGAAACACTTGTTGGAATCTGAAGGTATGAGACAGCGGTTACTGAATAGAACAAAAAAGGGGGTTATTTGGGGTGTGGTCTTCTCTAATAGATATGCAGGCCTTGCAGCGGGTTCATACTTGAAATAAAGCAATTTATAAATTCCTGGAGCAATTGGTCCATTAGTTCAACAACGCTGTTTTTAGACCTTAAAGGTTTTCGGAGAAGAATTGCGAGTTGCAATTGCTCTCCCCAAAGCGTCTCAGACATGCTCTATAGGGGTGAGGTCAGGAGATCTGTTTAGCCACCCACCCCCGACAAATATCTCACTTTCTAGAAATTTGTCTACCAAATCTCTATGTGGCTTCATGTTATTGTTCATTAAAATGAACTCAGGGCCGATTGCACCTCTAAAAAGGTGAACATGGGCTCCTGAACCTCATACCTATACCTCACAGCAGTCATAGTACCTCTTTCAAAGACTTGGAGTGGCGTACGGCCATTCAACATGATGATTGCCCATACCACTATACCACCGATGCTCCAATGGCAGATTTCTGCAACACTGTAGGGCAGAGAGTGGGTCCTGGTTTTCTCCGTATGTACGTACGGTGACAATCAGTAGTTAGGTTGAACCGGAATTCATCGGTGAAGAGAAGGGTCACTCATTTATTCCATACTTCAAGCTCTTTGCTCTCTGCTCCATGATAAACTGACTTTCCTGTTCGTAAAAATGATCGGGACGCAAATAGCAGGACTTTTTGCAAGCAACCCTCTCTAATGCAGTCGTCTAGTAACAGCCACCCTTGAAACTCGGGTTTCTGTCGCTGCATACAAACCACGAGAGAGCTGAGAAAAAAGTAGCACCCCCTTTATGCCTCGCTCTAACGGACAAATGGTGATCTTCTCCGGCCGTCGTGGCTGTTGGATGACCTTGATCAGGCTTTCTCCCGATAGATCCGCTACGCCGGAGCTGTTTCCATAAGTTGCACATACCGCTAGGCGTTAAACGGAACTCTACAAATCTGGACTTGAGACTAGCCTGCTTCTAGCCTTTCCACAAATCGCCGCCTCATTCCATCATCTTAGTGTTGGTGATTACTCATTTTTATTGTTAGAATTTGAATTTAACCGATTGCTACAAAAAAACGCCAAGGATTTCGGCGAGCTGTGCTTATGAACGAAATACGTGGTTTGTGACGTGTGCTTACAAAGTCTGTTCCTCTACTGACTCCACACTCATGCGTGTAAGCTTGGGCATTCGACGTACATGATTTGCATCTTTGTCTCGAAGCACTGGTTTTACATTTCGTTCAGTTCTATTCATGAAATTCGACAAAATAGACAAATTCTCTTACTTTTGAACATGAGTTTAGAGGAATGCTTCGCTAAGTACTGTTTATTACTCTATAGTATAGGGTTTTATTGGTATTCAAACCAGTAATTTTTAACCGGTTTTAACCATCTTAAACTATATAAGTTTTTTTAGTACTGACCACGCAAATTCATTATTCAATTTATTGAATACTAATCAATTATATTTTATAGCATGTGTTTAAACTAAGTCAACGATTATTGAAAAAGTCATAATATAAGTAACACAATACCAGCAAACACAAAATAAAAGAATGACACAACATAAATATCAACAAGATACAACATAAATGTTTTAATTATTTTTCTCACAAGCACTTTTATGTAATTTGTTTTAAATTTTAAAAAAACTATTACGTGTATTAAGTTTTGCTATTGTACCTAAATTTAAGCGGTTTCGTAATTTATTTTGCTGTTCCAGTATAATTATCCCTTAATTAGACAACGCGTTGATTACTCATAATTTTTTATGAGAACATTCTCACCTCCTCGCTTCCTTGGGAGCTGGAGTGTATTAAATTTTTGTTTGGAATAATTTGTGCCTTGAGGCCTAAATTGATGTTTTGATCTGTTTTACGTTCGGAGGTTAAAATGAAGACTTTGCAATTCGCTAGGTACTTCGTAGAACCCATTTACCTTGACATTGTTCTTGAATTTATTTTGGATTATTCCAAAAGTAGAAATTAGTCATTCTATTGATGAAGAGTCAGTACAACAGTTGGTTACAAAGTAGAGATGTAAAAAAAAACCCGGAATTTTGAAGAGGTGGGAATAAACCTGGAATTTGGGGAACTTTGGGATGAAATCATTTTAACAATGTTTACATCTATTTTTTCAACAGTGGCTACTTAAGAACTGGCATATTATTTCTAAGATAATTTTTTTTACTTTTGGCAATATATATATATATGTATGTATATATATATATATATATATATATATATATATATATATATATATTATATATATATATATATATATATATATATATATATATATATATATATATATATATATATATATGTATATATATATGTATATATATATATGTATATATATATATATGTATATATATATATATATATGTATATATATATATGTATATATATATATATATATATATATATATATATATATGTAATATATATATATATATGTATATATATATATATATATATGTAAATGTATATATATATGTATATATATATATGTATATATATATATATATATATGTATATATATATGTATATATATATATATATATATATATATATATATATGTATATATGTATATATATATATATATATATGTATGTATATATATATATATATATGTATGCATATATATATGTAATATATATATATTATGTGTGTGTGTGTGTGTAATATATATATGTATATATATATATATAAATATATATATACATATATATATATATATATATATATATAAATATATATATATATATATATATAAATATATATATATGTATATATATATATATATATATATATATATATATATATATTTATATATATATATATATATATATATATGTATATATATATGTATATATATATATATATATATATATATATATATATATATATATATATATATATATATATATATATATATATATATATATATTCAAGAAATAATAGCGATGAGCATTTAAATGATTTTTTTACAGTAGTGCTTATGTAATTAATTACCCTGTTAGTCTTATCAAACACATAATTGGTTGCTTCAATTTTAATTGCTAATATAATAATTATGTACATTATTCTTTATCATTATTTATTATGTAAATTGCTTTATGTTAAACTTTTTCCCCTCCTTTTATAATATAAAAATAAATCATTAAATTTAAAATAACAGTTTATTATTTTTTGTAATGCATATATCATTTAAAGGTGTAATCAAATGACAATGTTGCATTTTGTGTCCAATTTCTACACATACACACATTATATATATATATATATATATATATATATATATATATATATATATATATATATATATATATATATATATATATAGAGAGAGAGAGAGAGAGAGAGAGAGAGAGATGTTATCCAAGGAAAATAATGATTTATGGGTTTTGTGACACTACAAATTATTGCCTAATATTTATATAATAACAAAGTTATTGGATATTTCTCAAAGGAAAAATATACTCATACTTTCATGCTAAACATGATACCTTGCCAAATATAGTTAGTTAACCCCAATTATTCAATTTTTTGGCTGTTTGGCTTCCTTACACATTTATTCATTACAGTTGCCAGTTAACTATTAATATCAAATCATTTATTAAATGTAAAAATTGTCTTGTGCGATTAGGATAAAAGTAAACAAAATACTTCAAAATTCCCGTGTTTTGGAAATTTTCAAAATTTTCTTCCCAAAAAACCCGGTTTTTTTCACGGGTTTAAACCTGGTTTTTTCCATTGCTCCCAACTTTAGTTACACGTAATACCAATTCAATAAATTTTATATTAATGTCTTTCAACTTTATGCATTATGTTTTTAACTGCAACTGGCTTATATCTTTAGTATTGCAAAATAATTATCTTTACAATTTTTAAATTTCTAGCATTCTTATTGTTTTGTCAAAGCATAATCCCCTATATAATAATAGCCTAAGTTATCTGTCTGTCTGTCCACCAATTTATGAAGCGGTTGGACCTGGAATGGATTCCCCGGCTAAGGGCAGGCGATTAATTTATCAATTTGTCCACATAATAAATAGGCAAAAGTTACAATTTTTCTAGCATTATGACGTCATTCCTTCAACCATCTCTTATAATCATTTCTTATTTTAAATTATTTAAATATCGTGTGCATTATTTTCATTTCTAAAAGGAAAAATATACTCATATCTTAATGCTAAACATACCTTGCTAAATATAATTAGTTAAATCCCAGTTGTTCAATTTTTTGTCTGTTTGGCATCCTTACACTTTTATTCATTACAGTTGCCAGTTAACTATTAATATCAAATCATTTATTAAATGTAAAAATTGTCTTGTGCGATTAGGATAAAAGTAAACAAAATACTTCAAAATTCACATGTTTTGGAAATTTTCAAAATTCCCTTAAAAAAAACGGTTTTTTTCCGGGTTTAAACCTGGTTTTTTCCATTGCTCCCAACTTTAGTTACACGTAATACCAATTCAATAAATTTTATATTAATGTCTTTCAACTTTATGCTCTATGATTTCAGCTGCAACTGGCTTATATCTTTAGAATTGCAAAATAATTATCTTTACAGTTTTTAAATTTCTAGTATTCTTATTGTTTTGTCAAAGCATAATCCCCTGTATAATAATAGCCTAAGTTATCTGTCTGTCTGTCCACCAATTTATGAAGCGGTTGGACCTGGAATGGATTCCCCGGCTAAGGGCAGGCGATTAATTTATCAATTTGTCCACATAATAAATAGGCAAAAGTTACAATTTTTCTAGCATTATGACGTCATTCCTTTAACCATCTCATATAATCATTTCTTATTTTAAATTATTTAAATATCGCGTGCATTATTTTCATATGTTTTATCGCTGAACTTATATATTAAGCAAATAATTTTCTTTTATATTTTTTATTAAATAATAGATTAAGTATATAAGTGATAATTTTAAATTTAATCATCGATTATTTGTTATTACAATGAAAATTTTATCACCGGTATTAACAACAAATTCTTCTCCAAAAAGTCTAGGAGTCTATTTCACGGACTAATAAACATCATATCTTTGAAAATTAAGAATTTTGTTTGTGTGTTTGTTTTTTATACATAACCACACGGTTTGACTAAATGAATTCAGCGTGATTCTAAACTGCATTCACAATGTAGGGAGACTTTAGAGGAGTATGAAGATAAGAACATTATTGAGCGTGTACTAGATAATTCTCAGCCAAAACACAAACCATTTTATTACCTGCTTCATAGGATACTTTACAATGCTGGAAAATTAAAAATTTTACTGATCCCGTCATATGACGGGCTATATGCTAGTTTAATGATAATGAGCCTCATTAAGTTGTCAGTGTATTGTTTTTCACTGTACTGTTTCTTTTATTACATATTAAATTATTTCTAATCGCAAAAAAAGTATTAAAATTAAGACCGTTTAAAGCCAGCCATCTTTAACTTTATTTGTACCTTACTTACATATTGTTTGCATTTTATGCTACATGTTTAATAGTCATGACCACTTTTGACCGGTTTGGAACTGTTAAAACTACGTTTACCCAATGTCCTGGTCAAAATCAGTTTTGACCGGTTAAAACTACAACCCTGCAAAAGTACTGCATTAAATAAATCCGTACTGGGTGAAACATTATTTCTAAAGGAAAATAAATAATTCTGTCTAAGAAAATTTTCCCAAACAAAAATATTTGTATATTTACCTAAAACTAATGAAACAAAAGAGTGTAAAGGAAAAATAATGGAACACTTTTACTGCTTAATGTTTATAAAATGAAAAAAAATTAACTAGAAAATCAAGGCAATTTTTAACTTTTTTTTTTCTTTGTATATCATGCAATAACCCAGCATATCATTTTCTAATTTTTGCCTTCTTTCAAGGTTCATTCTTTTTTCACTTCAACCATTTACTTTAATCGATTCGCATGCTTTTCCAATGCGATTGACTAATTCAACGTTTTATAATGTTTTTAGCGTATTTTTTATTTGCACAATTTCTTCATTTCTCTTTCATTTTTTATTAAACCATTCTTCTATGTGGAGGAGATATTTGACATCGAGAGGTTGAGAGTTCGCCTGAATAAACTCCATGATGTCAGTCTCATCTAGCAAAAAAATAGACCGTAGAGTTCGAAACCAAACCAAACCATGATATCAGCAATATTCGATGGTACAACATCTGCATCGTGTCCAAATTTCACATCTTCTAAGAATATAACTATTTCAGAATCGAATCTGCAAAAACACAATCAGGAAACACAAGTTATATTTCCACCAAATCATATTGTTTTCAATTACTTTATTCCATACATGTCCCATTTTTAAACTCCACATGGATTTTTATTTTTTCCATAGGTTAATATGAAGCTAAATTAATTCAATATGACAGGTACAGACCTACCTTAAGGCTTAACCTGTGTTGTGTGTTAGTTTAAGGAAATCTGGGACACAAAATTCTATTTTATCTTTTTGATTATGCACTTTGCACTGAAATGTTTTTTTTTTTTCAAATATATGCATATGTGAACATTAATATACTTATAAACAATTGTAGATTTTTTTTAAATTTTATATTTTCTTCTTTTCGTTGGGCACTACTGCCTACAACAGGCCAAGACCGTCCCAATAAATTTTTTTCCATCTTGACCTGTTTGAATCCATGGCTCTCCAGTTTATTTTACCAATTGCCAAGTCCCTTTCAACGGCATCTAGCCACTTAGTAGAGAACCCTTCTTTCTTATTCCTTCTCTTTTTTTATTTATTTATTTTGCATGATTTTAGTCTTTAGATCGATCAATAAAGCTGTTCCAGCCATCGAATGCAATAAGCTTTAATAACATTACCTATGTCCAGTTGTTTATATTTTCGATATAACTCGCGATTAAGTACACCATTCGTTGTTTTCACAAACTGCTTCAAATATTCTTCTGAGATTCTTCAAAGATTCTTTCAAAAATCATCAATTTGTTCTTCTCTAATTTATTAAGGTAACGAACCAGGGCTCACTACCATATAAGATCTAGGCCGTAGGAGGGTTTTGTAAATACAGTGGACTCCGCTTATTGTGATCTCGGTTAATGTTATCAGTCGCTTATTGTTATCGAAATCACTTGGTCCCGATTTTTTCTTTTCATTTGTATGTTTAAGTTATCGCTGTATGTGATCATTCCATCGGTTAATGTTATCAGTTTTCGAACCTCTTTTTAACTGGCAGAGGAATTTTCACAATGTATTCAGAAAGAACTTATTCTTTTCTTTCCCATCGCTGTTTGAATTTTCGAGAATTTGAATTTCGAGCTATTTATTTGGCTAAGAAAACTAACGTTCTTGATGCGGTGCACCTATTAACAATTTCTTGGAATCGAGTTTTTGCTCAAACGATCAGAAACTGGTTTGCCCACGCAGGATTTTGTGAAAATAAAACCCCAGGAATCTCAAGAAATGATAGAAAATGATAAAAAATGATAGAAATGATAGATCAAAACATTCCAGTAGCTTCCACATTAACAGAATCTGAAGTCTGTCAGACTGTCATAGGAAAACAGACGAATGTTGGAACTGATGAGTCAGATGAAGAATCTCTTAATATTGAACCACCCCCTACAAGTGCTTAAATAAGAAGTACATTGAAAGTGTTGAAACGTGGAGCACAGCACCGCTCCGGTGACTTTAAAAAACATTATGATTACGAACAATTTATCATTGAGCTTCTTAGAAAAACAGTCAACAATTATTAATTTTTTTAATTATGTATTCCATTCTTATGTTTTAAAGGAAAATATATAGTACATAAATATAAGGTGAGTTTTTCCATTTTATTTTAAAATTTAGTGGGTGTGAATTAAAGGATGGGTAAATTTATCTAATTTTGCATATCGTTTATTGTTATCAAAATCACGGTGTCCCAAACCGATCACATTAAGCGTCCACTGTATTCATTCAGTTTTTGTTTTAGAAATCTGCTTTTTACTTAGATTTTTAATCCAAAGAAGCACTTCTTCGCAAGTGCTAGGTGTCGTGTAGTCCTCGTTTTTATTTCAGTATTAACCTGTGATCAAATATATAGTGGGATTTTATTTTGATTGCGTTGTGTAAAGGTATCTTAGTACTAAATTTAACCACATGTTCTGAGAAACTACAGTCATAAGATATGAAACTAAACTAAAAGCTAAATTAACAGCATCCGAAACTAGCTTAATATAAAAAAAAATAAATTTATTATAATATATATACATCTAAGTACATACAAAACTGAGGCTAATTTTCATAAAATATGCTTTATCAACATCTTCTAAATTAGTTCTGACAATAATTTTTTAATACGTAAAAATTTATGTAAATATAAGAAAGAGGACTTAATCTCAATTTCAAAATGTATGTAAAAGGGGGTACCTTTGGGGAGTGAAAATGGTGTGCCCGGAACACTGCTGGTTGATGGGCATCTATGGATCTTTCGTCGGTCTGATCAGGGGCTTCCTCCTGAGTTTTTGGGGTGCAGCCGTGCTATTTGATACAGGAACACTGCCTGTCGGACTTAGCTGGACTCTCGAACTCGTTCCGTCGGACTCCTCTCTTCGTCTGGACTATCGAACACCTTCCCTCGGACTTACAAACACCTTCCGACGGACTTGACTATTCTACTCCCGAACCTCTTCTGTCGGACTACTCTCTTCGTCTCGACTTCCTTCTTATCATCCAATCGGGATAGTTGTAAAAGTCTAATTGGTCTGCTTAAACCCCGCCTTGAGACCGCCAACGTGGAAAACCTTATCCCTTCTCATTGACCACTGTCCCTTAGGGACTCATAAATAACTCCACAAAGGTACATTCTTATTTAATGTCAAGTTCGGAGACGGGATTCTAATCTGGGACTGGGATCAGAACCCCGCCCGAGACCACCGTACAAGACAACAATATCCGTTGAATATAAATTTATGGTCCTCTGTCTTTTACAAAGATGTGATGAGGTCAGATTTAGATCCCGAGCATTTTACTTCTTGTATGAATGAATAAATTATATAACAGATCTAAATCGCCTCATCACACTAGGCGGCTATCAATTTCAGTATTTATGTTACAATAGTTCCAAGATATTTAAATTTATGAACAGCTTAAAATTCGTAATTATTCACGCTCAGTGGTGATGACTTAGTAAGACTATTATTTATCTCCATATATTTAATTTTGCCAGCGTTGATGGTAAAATTTTAAATTTTAAATACTAAAAATTTTTAAGAGTATTTTTATTTTGTTTCAACTCGTGAAAGAATAAGGCGATTTCACGCAGTATGGCACATCTCAACTTATAACAATTCTGGCTTTAGTTTCAAACGGAAGGGCAGTTTATTGTTTGTCTATTGGCTGTTGTAAACGTTAAAAATGAATGGGAAAGGCATTATAGTAGTTCGTGACGTACCGACAAATTGCTCTACAGCTCTTTTAAAATAATTTTTTCATTTTTATTTGGAGAAAAAGTAACTACTTAGTCTTTGGGATTTGTAAAAATATTGCTTGCAAATGTTTTAATAATCCCTGAGGTAAAAATTTTGAATTTTTTTCGAGTGAATTTTTGTGTTGAAGGCAATATTTTGAAAATAATTTATTTTAATTGAAAATTCCGATGACCAATCAAAGAAAATGTATAGAAAAATATATGTTCAAAATTTCAATCGTGTAGTTTACATTGAATTTGTGATGTATTAGTTTGAATTTGACAAATTTTGAAAAAATAAACATTCTGAGATTATAGGACTTTTTTAAGCTCATACGAAGATAAATTTTAAAATTTTAATGTAAAATTAATTAACTATACAATCTAATTTACTTTTTTTTAATATAGTCTCTGAAAACAGAAAATAACTTTTATATATATATATATATATATATATATATATATATATATATATATATATAAGATCATTTTTCAAAACATTTACTCCCTGAAGAGGGAATTGCGTACACTTAACATTATAAAATAATATCCGTATTTTTTATTTTATAATGTATATGTATTTTTTAATGTAATTTTATTTTATAATTCTACGTAGTTATATATTAGAAATTTTTTATTTGATTTGCAAAACTCTGTATTGTTTAAGATTAAATATAATATAATATATAATATTAAATATAATATATATATATATATATATATATATATATATATACATATTTGGAGAGGTAATAAATGAAGAGGAACAAGAACTATATCATCGGAAGCCCAAATATTTAATATACAATTCATAGGAATTTCCTTTACAATTGACAACATCTGGAGAGAAATGAAGTGAACAGCTTTAATTACAAAATGGCAGAAGAATGGAAAAATATCAGGAGATGCCATCAGGCAAAAAGAAAACTCAGAATTGAAGTAGCTGCATTTGCTTGTGCACGAGGTAATATTTTGTGTTACGTCGCCGCACACATATATTATAATCGATATTTATGTTTATATATATCGATATCTATGTGTTCTTGATCACCTTAAATGTGCGTTTCTCCTATCATTTTTTCTTATTCATTAGCCCTACAACCCGGTGCAGGCCAAAGCTTCCTCAATTTGTTTCTTCCAATCAGGACTACTTCTTCTACCATTTAGTTATCTCAAATTTTAACTGTTCTCATTTTTGCCTCTTGGAGTCTCAAATGTCGTACTAAATTCTGTATAAATTTGTATTTAAGTCAATGAAAATCTTAACTCTAGTTTTTCTCTTACAGTCCAATTTTAATATTCTGCGCATGGATCCCTTTCATGTACACAAGCTTCATGGATGTAAAACATGCCTGCCCAAAATGTGGAACAACTCTCGGAATTTATAAAAGAATATAAAATACCGAATATTTTAGTTGTGATATCATGTTGTATTTATTTGTAACATTAAAAATAAGTTATTTTGTTACGTCAATCTCCATTTTAAAGGTCTATCAATAATGTACATTATTGTGTGTGTACATCAAGCAATCTGTAACTGTTCGTAGTATGTAGACGCTGACCTTTAATCTTGAAAATATGAAGGGGTGTTAATAAGCAATGGCGTACCCAGGGCAAAGAATATAGACAGTAGAGACAATGGAAACACGCAGCGAAAGAAGTAATCTTCAACAGCCTTGAGAAAAAACTACTTTACAGATTCAGCTCCTTCCTTTCTGATTGAGTTGTGATTTGATTTTGTTTTTTAAATTATCAATTTTGTAATTTAAGGTATGGATTTTTAATAATTCGTTGTCGATTATATACTTGAAGTATAAGCTAATACGTACACAATGTTTAAGTTAATTTTGTATGTCTAGATTAAATTTTCTGTTAAACAGATAGCTGCAAATGGCGTTGAACATTAGTTCGACCGAGAGACCGAGTTTGTATGATTTAGTCATTGTCAGAGCAGATGGTAACTGGTAGTTCTCGCGCTGTGACGTCACTAAGCCGACACAATAACAAATAAAACAGCAGCAGGTGTTGGTCACACAGACGGTGTAAGAAGGTTTTCTAACCGAATAGCAGATCATTCGGTTTTAAACTTCGAGTACGCCTTCCACGATTTGTCCAGGGATTACAAAGGATCATATGCCTCCTCCTTCCCTCCCCCACACACAAAGATTTTTTTTTTCTCAATTGAAATATTTCACGGTAGTTCTTTTATTATTCTATTCTAGATGTCCTAAACTTAAGTTTTAAAAAGTGTATAGTAGCTTTAAAAGAGTGCATTATCATAAATACCATTAACCTTTGCCGATAGGATAAAACTGGCATCTAAAAGTTAGATAAAAATAAACAGATCGGTCTTCAAAATAAAAACATATACCAAATTAAAATTTATAAAATTTAATACGTATATGGTCACAAACCAAAAAAATTATATTATCTAAAGACACATTTTAATTGTCATCATGTGCATTAAGTTACTTAAAATATTTTAATTTTTTTCGCATGTACGCAGAAAATGTACCAAATAACTCAAATATAGTCATCAAACTTAATTTAAATATAAAAAAATCTCCATACACTTGACCTTAAAAATTTTTGAAAAAGCAATTTTTGTCACTGGGAAAAACCCTAAAATTGCACATGAATCTTTATAAAATAAATTCACAATACTTTAACTTTATATATGAAAGTGCAGTATTTGAAACTGCAATTTTGCTAGAATAAGCTAGCATTTTAGATAAATGCATGAAAGTGATTATAAGACATTATCTTCCTTACATAACTGTAGTAAAATTTGGTTTTAAAGAGTCACCATTCTTAAAAACATACTTTTCATTTCACTATAGTTATTGAATTAAATACAGCCTACAAATGGTGGTAACATATTTCCTCTGTATTTGGTATTTCAAAGGAATTTAATGACATTATAACACATTTACAAACTTGTTATACTAATTCTGCTGCTATTGAAAGAAAAAAAATATTTATTTTCATTCCGATAGTTAAAACAAATTTTCATTAGAAACAACCTGAAAAAGTTTATTGTACTATACAATGTTGAAAAATGTTAAGTAATGCTAGTTTGCTCTAAATGTAACATCTTTTATGTTATTAAAATAAAAAGAGAGATTTTGTTTATCTTATTATTAAAGTATTCATAACATACAGAGATTTGTCTTTAAGCTAAACATCATAATAAATTATTATTAGAACTGAGTCAGCAGTATTAAAAGAAATTTATATAAAATATACAATGAAAATGTATCTTTTATTCAGTTTTATTTCTAACTTTTGCTTCGTTTTATCACCTTTTTGTCACTGCTTTGGCAAAATCCTAACTCTGCTACATTGTATCACATTTACTGCTAGCAGAGCAATTTTGTAAATGTAAATATATATACATATATATATAGTTTTAACATAGAATACTTTACCAAATCCTTATCCAAGAAAATCTAAGCATTATATGCAAAGTAACTATAAATTTTAGTTTTTATGCAATTAGTTATATTATTACTTGCTTACAACTCTTTTCTTCTACAAAGATAAAAGAAATAACAATGAAGAACTTTATATGCATTTTATTTTCACCCTCTATGTGATTACATTTCTACATGAGCTAATAAAAAACTGTGTTAATGGTACTCATTTAAAATCTTTAAAAAAAAAGCCCTTTGAGAAAAATCTGAATGAATAAAACAAGATCTAGAAGAGTATTGCTCAAAAATTGTTCTAAATTAAAAATAAATATATAAAATCATTCTATTTGAGTTTTTAAATGACTATATGGTTAATTTTACCTTAGCTAGAATTTTTTTGTCAAGAGTCTGAAACAATGCTGATGTATCATTGTTTTAGCTATTAATATATCTTCTAAATTTTTACATGGTTCCCACTCTTTTGCTTCTGAAAATTTCAAGCACTTTTCAATGACTTTTCCAAAACCTGATATTTTTTTCAAGCACCTCTGTTCATAATTGAAAAAAAATTAAAATAAATCCCCAAATCAGTAGAACTATATATATAATGTTCACTCTTTTCCCAGAAAAAAAGACCAGGCTTTTGAAAATTGTAAAAAAAAGGACGGGCTATAAGCACACATATACTGGTTTAAAAATACAGTTTCTTTTTAAAGTATTCGAAAGTTTATTTTTTTTATATCCCTTTTTTAAATCATATTTTATCAAGCCAGCGACAATAGCTAGTGTATTTTACTGTACCTGAAAGATGAGTCACGTGACACGAACAATTGAAAATAACGATCCTTCTCAATTTTCAGTGCAGACATGAATTAAAGGCCCCTCCACACTGTGGTTCACTGCAAACCATCACCACCGTCTGGAAGGGATACGGCTTATGGTGGTCGATGGCAGGAAACGATAAAAATAGCCTTGACGAACGATGGCTTCGGAGGTGGTTTTTTCCAAAGGTCAAAGGCAGGCAGAAATGCGCCACTAAATGTGCAGTAGACCCAATGGATGAATCCATGAGCTCGCTCATTCAGTGGCCCAGCGTGTGGATGCAACCAAGCCTGAACCATCATTCAAGGTCCCCATTAGGAAGTGGTGAAAAATTGGCCATAGTGTGGAGGCTACATAACATCTTGCAGGGACTTAAAAAAAGAAAATCAAGCACCGGACCTCAAATTCAATGACTCAGAGAAAATTCAAAAATTTTAAGGCCTTAAAAAGCTAAAAGAAAATTTAAGCACTTTTCAATGACTTTTCATGACCGTAACCCTGTTTTATCAAGAATGGAACTTCTAAATTCAGTTTTGTCTTTACACTGCTGAATATATATTAATTCTGCATTGCTATGTGTAACTTTTTAAACTGATAGTTCCATAAGTATAATATCCATAGATATTTCTGATAAAATTATTCTGCATTAAACAAGAATAACTTTCCATTGTATAAGTTTTTAATTTTAATATGTTTTGTTTTGCTTCATAAATTTATTTTATATATTTAACAAAGATGATTTTCTTTAATTATTTTTTGTTTTTATTTTTTAATTTTTTTATTTATTTACATAATGTTTACATTTTAATTCAATTATATACTATAACATATTATTTATATACATTAAAAATATATTTATTTACATAAATTATTTACAATATATTTATATATAATTTTTGTTTCACATGAGCAAAAACACAAAAAAAGCTGACTTCCCCGAGGGGGGTGGGGGAAGATGTAGATACAATCTTTAATAATTCAGTATAATACATGAATGTTCAAGCATACAGCAATTCATGCAATAGCTTTTTTGGACAGCAAAATGTGATTTCGAGATATAGTTTAAATTTAAAATAATAATACAATTTAAAGGATAATTTTTTTGATTTTTTGGAGTTAATAATTTAGAATAATTGGTTGCAGCATTTGGAGAGCATATTCAAAAATATATAATAATAATATGATAGGTATGAACAATATAATAAGGAGTGATGATGTTTTGATTATCTGTTGGGTTAAATAAATATTTGGTTTAGCATCTGCTGCTTTTTTAGCTGCACCAGTAAGCACCCTCCCCCATTTTTTAATCACGATTTCTCGATGGATTTGCACTGATCTCAGAAACAGTCCTAAAGGCTGTCAAAAAAGCAGATTTCCGCTTAAAAGAGGAAAACTTTCATAACTGTATATGGTATAGGTTCAGACAGTGTGTTTTCTTTACATTTGTCTCACCTTTTTTAACAACATATTAAGTATTATAACAAAAGAACTACACTTGGTATTTGTCTTAAAAATAAATAACCAAAATAAATGTCTTAAAGTTCCTGCCTCTAAAATAAATATTTATTTATGACTAATTAAAATAATGCAACAGAAAAAAATATCATAAAAGACTAAATGTAGAATTTATTGAGAATTTCCAAAATGGGTATCAATTTATACCAGTCAAACATTTTCAATAATGATTCACTCCGGCAACAGAAAAAAAAAACTTAAAATTCATTAAAATAATTAAAAAGATATATACACATAAGCACTATATTATTCTGGAATAAACAAGTGCAAACAGTTTATATTACCTAACTAAATTATACCTAACAAATATTTCAAAAAGTAAAATGTCAGTATTTAATTTACATAGTTTTATAATACATTAGTTTTTAACATATCTGATTTATAAATACATGTGATATTCAAAAATAAAAAAAGAGAAAATTTTTATACTATGGAAAATTTTTGTTTCAAATATTCCCAAGTTTTAAAAAAGTCAATGTTTAACAAAAATTAAAATTTCAGTTTATATTATTCAGAAAGCTTTCGTTTCTTCTGCTTCTGAGGGCTTTTTGTCAAAACTGAATCCTCTTCAGTTATAGGTTCATGTAATGTTGATGCAATATCAATCCACTGAAAAGCTTTGGGAATTCCATCATCAACAGGCATTTTATCCCAATTCCAAGATAAATATTTTTTGAACACTGCTGTAGCTTTTAAATCTATTTCATCAGAGTCAACATGCTTTCTCTCTCTAAGAATAACACCTGAGTACCCTTCTGGAACTTTGACTTCTTGACCCTGAAGAGGGTAACCTCTGAAACGGAATGAAAAAATTGCAAGTCATATCATGTTAAACATTGATTTCATTACATTGAAATTATTGAAAACTAACAATAAATCCAAAGTCCACATAAGTGAGGCAAAATAGAAAAAAGAATTTTTCTATTTTTACCTTACTTGGCTTTGCACTTACTGCTACATTCTGAAACAAAGATTTTATCTTCTCACACTGAAAACAAGTCAAATCAATACAAGTTAAATATCAACATACTGAAATTAATCAAAACAAGTTAAATCAATAAACAGGGTTGCAAAAAACCCACCTACCCAGAAAAAACCGAAGCAGTTTTTTCTGGGTAAAACCCAATCTAAAAAACCCACTCTAAAGTGGGTTTTTTAAAAATTGATGATATTTTTATTTATTTTCAGAAATTGTTATCTTATTTTTTTACCCTCTTTCAGTTTTAAAGAATTATTCTGTGGAATTATATATACAGTCTATCAAAATTCAGAAAAATATTTGCAAATCTAACATAACAATTTAGAAAATTTTCAATTCTTTTGTCAGCAAGAAAGGGATAGTGTGAAAATCTCCACTTCCTCTTCTTTTGTTGTGAAAAACAGGTTGTGATGACTGTTGAGAAATGACCTTACCTTGTTCCTGGAACTTGACTCTTTTTTTGGCTACATAGTGATTGCCTATTACCTTTGACAAAAATTTTATGCAAAAAAGTTTCAAAAATGTTTTTTTTAATGGAGAAAGAATAGAGATAAAAAGTAATCCTTTGTTAAAATAACATTCAAATATGTGGTATATGTCAATATATAACATTTTGTGTGTGATGTCAGAGTAAACTTTTTTATAGTCTTTACACTGATTTATTTGTATTAATTAAATTATAATTTCTTAAATATTAAGTTAATTAATAAAAATATAATCAGTTTTAGCAATTTAATCTTTTATGAAATAAGATACTTCCCCTGCCTTCTCCTCTTAAAACCAGATCCCAATAAAACCCAGAAAAACCTACGCAAGTTGTGTTTTTCTTAAAAAACTCGGATTTTTTGCAACTCTGTCAATAAAGGTTGTATGTGGATCTCCCTAACATTACACTTGGCTCTGTGACAATAAAGCTGTTGTCACCAGCAGTTGAGAATCATTGAAAATCTATATTAACCAATGTTCTTACTACAACATGAAAAAGTGAGAAACTTGTTTTCTAATTTTCTTGCATTAAAAAATTATTACTGCATGAAATTAGCCCATTTTATAAACCACTATGCATGAAATGTTCACATTTTGAAAAATCTATACACTCTTAATATTTTAGATAAATTAGTTTCATTTTATGCAAAATTATGCCATTCCTCCATTTCTGTTAACATCCCCATTCTTACCTCTTTTCTTAGTTCTTGTTTCCCTTCCGACTGTTATTCATCTAACTACAATAGTATTTTATACGCAGTAGAAATAAGTGTTACATTACCAACACTTCTTAGACAACTGAAAAAGTTGACATTACTTTAAATGTGAAATTTCTGTCCCTTCCTATAAAACCTGGTAGTAAACAATAGCATGCACTTCATATTGACACATGCAGAAATTTCTTTCTTGGAAGAAACAAGCATTAAACATCAGACTATAGAATATCAACTGCCTTAGCTAGACAATTTACTACACTAACTACATTTTCCTACAAGTAAATTCACTATTTTTATCCACAAATGGGAATCTTGTTAGGTTATGGTGAATAATTTCCTCCAATGCCTATTTGTAATTTCCCTTAATTTTTAGAAATCTCACTCTTTTGGGAAAAGGATGAGAAATTCTCACCCATTCTTTTTCTGGGATGAGAATTATGATTAACCTGAAAAATATCTCAAATACTAACTTTTCTTTCTATTGAGTGGCAATCTTTGCATAGTTGTTTTCTAGTTTTCATTCACCATCAAACTTAGATAAGACAAAGCACAATTAGAAAAATCAACAGAACAGTCTTAAAATTGATCTTGAACAAAAAACTAACAAAACAAGTACTAACATATTTATTTAATACACTTCCCCAACAAAAACAGCTTGAACTACTGCTTGTAATATACTACAGTTAAAAATATCCAATACAAGACAAAATTCTAGGACACTGCCAAAAATCACGGGCTGATAAATGAATAATATTTTCTTGAGCTTTGTATCATGAAGACTGATTCTTTTAAGAATAAACTTGTGATCTGGAATGCTGCAAATTTATTTCTCTGCTGACCAAAATACTTTCCAACAAAACAAAGGTTACATGGTTTTTAAAAGGTAAGAAGAAAAGAAAATTTAACTACTATCTCACTTCTAAAACAGACACTATCAAATTGAGAATAACTAAAGAAAACTACCAGAAGCAAACTACAAGCCTTTGATCAGTAACTAAATCATTAGAAAATTAATATACGACTACAAATTTTAAAACTGTAGATAAGTTAATGAATTGTAATGAATTTTAAGTGGTAAAGAAAAATATGTCAGCATTTTTATTATATAGTCGATAGTACAGATTAATATGGCATCAAGCCCTAAAATTTATCAATGTTACAATGAAAATGAAAACACATTTGAAAGAAAAACTCGCGCACACATCTAAAATTCAATGAAAATAAAATAAATTTTGCATGAAAACTATAGAGTTTTCGAATTACAAGACCAGCAGCTACTTATTACAACAATAAAAACTCAGGTGAAAAAGATGAATTATTTCTTACCTCAAAGAGCATGTAAAAACATTTTCACTTTCATCTTCCCGAATATATGGAGTAAAGTACTTTGAAACTTTAGAGTAACCATTAAAATTAATTTTACATGGTAGCCTGTGACAAGATATATCTTCCTTGACACAATCATCTTCAACATCTAATTTTATTGATAAACTCATTTTGCTAATTCTGTAACTTTAAAACCGAACAAAATAAACCGCGAATCAACAAAATGAGTTGAGTTGCAATGCAACAGAAAAGGGAGGTGGGGCTACTCTGGACGTTGTGAATACAGGATGTTCCAGTGATGTCAGAACAGCAACACAAATCTCAACTTTGAAGGCGAAATATTTCTTAAACATTGCTTTCCTACAGGTTGCCTTTGAGTATATATTATAAATGGATACTATATTTATCATTATTTGGTTTCCGTGATTTATTCTCTGTAACAAATTTGTAGTAACAAGCTGAAATGCGTATGGTTGTGCAACGTAGTTCAAAAAAGACGAAAATATAGAATTTTATACTATATACTTTCATAAAGATCTTACTTGAGAATACTTTGAATAACAATTTTGAAATTACGAGGATGAATTCCAAGCTGTTCGTTGAGAATTCGTGACAAGGACTTACAGAATGGTGATAAATGTTCATTTTACCTTAATGTAATAAATTATGTAAAAGTATTGTGCTTTAAGAACTTTTTATTTCTGATGTATTTTCTATGCAGCTATATGCAATAAAATGTCTTCGGATATAATGATTTCTTTTTCTTTAAAAGGGAGAAGTTGTAAGTCTTTTTATTAGCTTCTTATTCACATAAGTACTTTGATTCTAACATTTTTAATGCTCAGTCGTACTTTATTAAGTCTTTAAAACAGAATCAGTTACCTAAAAAAAAATCCTCCTTTTTTTAAGCAAGGCATGATCCTTTATTATTTTTTACTACTACAATATATTCAAAGCTGGGTTGCCGTTGAAAAAAATGAAGCACTGGTTTGTATTTTCGTGGTAACTCAATAAGTAGAGGCTGAACTTAATCACACATATATTTATTTACGAGAACGATATTCTTATATAATTACACAAACACGGCGACATTGAACAGTATACAGAAAGTTTCATGTGTTGCCACACAGCTTTTGCAAAACTGATAGAAATTTTAAAGTTCGGCTAAGTAGCCGCCACAGTACCCCCTTCTTATCAGGCCCAAGCTCCTTTGCATGAGTTTCTTAAAAATTCTAAGAAAAATGATAAACGTGAAATGCAATGGACTGCAGATTATTTGACGCATTTGAAGAGTGTAAAAAGCAGCTAGCTACTGTCACCCTTTTATCTCATCCTTTCCATGATGCAGATCTAGCCTTGATAGTCGATGCAAGTGATTTCGGATTGTGTGCATCTTTAAATGAAGTCTCCCAAACTGGGTTCAAGCCTTTGGGATTTTTCTCAAAAATTTTTACCCCAGCCCAAACCAAGTATAGTGCCTTTGACCGAGAATTACTCGCAACATACACCGCAATTAAGTATTGAAGGATGTACTCTTATTCTGTATACTGACCATAAACCTTTAACTTTCGCTTTTCACCAAAAGTTAGCCCTCGGTAAGTCATTTAGATTTAATCTCACAATTCATTAGAGATATCAGGTATCTTCCTGGCGTAGATAATGTGCCAGCTGATTCGTTTTTCCGCTTAGCTACAGTAGTTACTCCCAATGCCATTAATTACGAGGAATTTGCACAAGCGCAAAGTGTTGATGATGAGTTGTAAACACTTATTTCATCACCAAATCACTCTCTTGAATTAAAAAAAAAAAAATTATGAATGCCAGGCTCATTAACTGAACTATTTTGTGACATTTCGCCTGGTACGGTAAGTCCATATATCCCAGAACCTCATCGGTGGTGAGTATTTTTGCAATACACAATCTTTCACACCCTGGTATACAATCAACCACAAAGGATATTATTCAAAAAATTGTGTGGAGTTACATTCGTAATAACTACACAAAATGGACTCACATATATGTTCATAGCCAAAGAGTTAAGGTTCAAAGACATACTTTCAGCGATCTTGGGTCTTTCAATGTTCCTGATGCTCGCTTTCAGCATGTCCATCTGGATATCGTTGGGCCACTCCCGAGGGTTTTTCTATTGCCTCACAGCCATCGATTGGTTCAATAGATGACCAGAAGCCTATCCAATCGTTGATATGACTGCTGAAGCAATTGCTAACACTTTGATACTTGAGTGGGTACCAAGATTTGGAGCTCCTGGACTGATAACTTCTGACCAGGGACGCCAATTCGAGTTTCATATTTTTCAGGAATGTATAGCTAACCTCGGTGTACAAAAAACCGAACTACACTGTATTATCCGTCATCTAATTGCAACATTGAACGGACACATCGTTCACTCAAGGCTGCGCTGATGGCGCATGCCACACACAGTTGGACCCTTATACTACCGTTTGTTCTCCTTGGTTTGCGTTTAGTAATCAAGGAGGATATAGATGCATCTTCGTTAACGAAGTAGCTAGCACCGTAACTAGCTCAAATCTGAGCTAGTTTACGGAACTCTTCTTTTGCCTAGCGATTTTTTCACTGTTTCTGAGGTGAACAATGTATCTGAATATGTACAAAGATTGAGAGATACAATGCACAACATAAAGCGTTTCCACATCCTCTCATGGAAGCAGAACTGTATTTGTGCACCCTCAACTTCAAAAATCAACTCAGGTATTTTTGAGGCATGATGCAACCAGAAAGCCCTTGCAGTCGTTAAATGGTTTGGCAAGGTGGTCACGATTCGCCGCAACAATAAAGATTTTTGTGTATCAATAGATAGGGTCAAATCAGCTTTCCTCGAGACAAGCTTCGGCAACGGAACTACACAACAACCTTGTGCTGTTAACTCAAAACAAGATGCTACAACTGAACTGCCAATGCAAACTACTCATTCTGGTCGTCGAGTGCATTTTACAAAACGATACGTGCCTGACTGATGATTGGCTACCCATCCCCAGTCAAACACTAATTACACGTCCGCATTTGAGATCAATGATTAATCAAAAATGATTGAGAAAATCTGAACTAAAATTGGCAGCTTTTATATTTGCGATTACGAAATTCTACGAAAAAAGATCGTCATAAATTTAAATCAAGGGTAAAAAGTTTTTGTTCATAAGTTTTGATTTTTGAATCGTTAGCCGCAGAAAGTTCAAATTTTGTAGGTTTAAGAAATAATTTTAGCTGAGGACTAATACTGATGGCTGCGCCAGAATCAATTAAATAACGCTGATTGGTTTTTTTGTCAAATACAAATAGGCGACATTTTTGGAGAATGGTTTTTCATGACTACAAGTCGCGACTGTGGTCATGGATTTTAGTTTTCCTGAATATCTGACAAATGTGGTCCATCGCGAGATTGCGGTTCGTATGTATTCACACGGTTGAATACATTTGCGTGAGTTATCCCTAAAACGTCTATGATAATAACAAATATTATTTGAGCTTCGATGTCTGCTTCTCGAGCGAGAAGATGATCTAGGAGGAAAATAACTTTTATTACGTGAACGCGATAAGTGAGCTACTTGTAAAACTTGTGAGATGAACTTGTAAAGCTGCAATTTGTTTAGTAAACTCTATCCTAAATACTATATAAAACCTTCACATTTTTACTACCTTAAAGAGTACTTAAGATTTTTAAATTTGCACACTGATAGTGGTAGTACTCTAATTATACTTTAAATATTAGTATGGAATTTACTAATTTGGGACATACTTCCATGTCTTCAAACCTTCTTAACCTCATAAAACTTTCCCCATTGAATATTTTTCTAGATTCAAGACTGGTACCACAATAGGTTGAATAATTTTTTTTAATATTTTTTCGGTCGCAGTGGGTCTGTTCCTTGAATAGTTATGATTTTAAGAAGAAACAATTAATGTCAATGATTAAAAGCAATCCTTCAAATAACTATTTTGAAATTTCCTATCATATTTAAAAAATGCAAAAGAATAAATTTCTGATGAAACATCAACATAAAAGGGATTTATATATAATTATGAAAACTAGTGCAATTGAATCTTCTGAATGCTTTGAATCGTTATCTCTTTTCATTCGGTGGGGAGCTGGAAAATCTGATTGGTTACAGCAATCATAGCGTGGGGAAAATTTCTCCCCAGTGTTTGATAAGTTTCGGTTTAAGATGAATATTTTCAAATAAAGTTTTTCAAATCACTATTTATGATGGGATCAATCGTGTTAAATACGCTTTCTATATTTTTAGGATTATTTTTTATCCTTGTTGGTTCTATGAAGATATCACCTAAAATAAATAAAGACATGCATCGGGAAATAGTGAGCATATTTAAATTATAATAATTAAATAAAAAATAGATACTGTTAATTTCGATTAAATTTTCACACATTTTTATTTTAACCTCATGTCATACGTTTATGCGACTATTATTTTCGCTATCTTTATAACACATTTTTATTTTTGAACAATTATTTTGAAAAGTGTATTTAAAATTTATTTGTGTTACTAGAGATTAAAAAATGTTTATTTCGACATCAGTCCTTGTGAGAATCATAACTATAATTTTATAATTATTGTAGCTACTATTTTTAGAATTTTGAACCATCTGAGGAGGCAGGGTGGAGATTCTTTAGCTATATATTATTAAGCTATTGTTAAAAGTAATAATCAATTTAATGGTGGTTCAAATCTGAGCTAGTTTACGGAACTCTTCGTTTGCCTAACGATTTTTTCACTGTTTCTGAGGTGAACAATATATTTGAATATTACAAAGATTGAGATATACAATGCACAACATAAAGCCTGTTTCCACATCCTCTCATGGAAGCAGAACTGTATTTGTGCACCCTCAACTTCAAAAATCAACTCAGGTATTTTTGAGGCATGATGCAACCAGAAAGCCCTTGCAGTCGTTAAATGGTTTGGCAAGGTGGTCACGATTCGCCGCAACAATAAAGATTTTTGTGTATCAATAGATAGGGTCAAATCAGCTTTCCTCGAGACAAGCTTCGGCAACGGAACTACACAACAAACCTTGTGCTGTTAACTCAAAACAAGATGCTACAACTGAACTGCCAATGCAAACTACTCATTCTGGTCGTCGAGTGCATTTTACAAAACGATACGTGCCTGACTGATGATTGGCTACCCATCCCCAGTCAAACACTAATTACACGTCCGCATTTGAGATCAATGATTAATCAAAAATGATTAAGCAAATCTGAACCAAAATTGGCAGCGTTTATATTTGTGATTACGAAATTCCACGAAAAAAGATCGTCGTAAATTTAAATCAAGGGTAAGAAGTGTTTGTCCATAAGTTTTGATTTTTGAATCGTTAGCCGCAGAAAGTTCAAATTTTGTAGGTTTAAGAAGTAATTTTGGCTGAGGACTAATACTGATGTCTGTGCTAGAATCAATTAAATAACGCTGATTGGTTTTTTTGTCAAATACAAATAGGTGACATTTTTTGAGAATGGATTTTTATGACTACAAGTCGCGACTGTGGTCATGGGTTTTAGTTTTTCTGAATATCTGACAAATGTGGTCCATCGCGAGATTGCGGTTCGAATGTATTCACAAGTTTGAATACATTTGTGAGCGTTAGCCCTAAAACGTCTATCATAATAACAAATAATATTTGAGCTTCGATGTCTGCTTCTAGAGCGAGAAGATGATCTAGGAGGAAAATAACTTTTATTACGTGAACGCGATAAGTGAGCTACTTGTAAAACTTGTGAGATGAACTTGTAAAGCTGCAATTTGTTTAGTAAATTCTATCCTAAATACTATATAAAACCTTCACATTTTTACTACCTTAAAGAGTACTTAAGATTTTTAAATTTGCACACTGAGTGGTAGTACTCTAATTATACTTTAAATATTAATATGGAATTTACTAATTTAGGACATACTTCCATGTCTTCAAACCTTCTTAACCTCATAAAATTTTCTCCATTGAATATTTTTCTAGATTCAAGACTGGTACCACAATAGGTTGAATAATTTTTTTTAATATTTTTTCGGTCGCAGTGGGTCTGTTCCTTGAATAGTTATGATTTTAAGAAGAAACAATTAATGTCAATGATTAAAAGCAATCCTTCAAATAACTATTTTGAAATTTCCTATCATATTTAAAAAATGCAAAAGAATAAATTTCTGATGAAACATCAACATAAAAGGGATTTATATATAATTATGAAAACTAGTGCAATTGAATCTTCTGAATGCTTTGAATCGTTATCTCTTTTCATTCGGTGGGGAGCTGGAAAATCTGATTGGTTACAGCAATCATAGCGTGGGGAAAATTTCTCCCCAGTGTTTGATAAGTTTCGGTTTAAGATGAATATTTTCAAATAAAGTTTTTCAAATCACTATTTATGATGGGATCAATCGTGTTAAATACGCTTTCTATATTTTTAGGATTATTTTTTATCCTTGTTGGCTCTATGAAGATATCACCTAAAATAAATAAAGACATGCATCGGGAAATAGTGAGCATATTTAAATTATAATAATTAAATAAAAAATAGATACTGTTAATTTCGATTAAATTTTCACACATTTTTATTTTAACCTCATGTCATACGTTTATGCGACTATTATTTTCGCTATCTTTATAACACATTTTTATTTTTGAACAATTATTTTGAAAAGTGTATTTAAAATTTATTTGTGTTACTAGAGATTAAAAAATGTTTATTTCGACATCAGTCCTTGTGAAAATCATAACTATAATTTTATAATTATTGTAGCTACTATTTTTAGAATTTTGAACCATCTGAGGAGGCAGGGTGGAGATTCTTTAGCTATATATTATTAAGCTATTGTTAAAAGTAATAATCAATTTAATGGTGGTTCAAAACTTCTGAATACCTTGTATATAAATCATATTTTTC
The DNA here is from genome assembly GCA_032207245.1 of Pardosa pseudoannulata. Classification (NCBI taxonomy): domain Eukaryota; kingdom Metazoa; phylum Arthropoda; class Arachnida; order Araneae; family Lycosidae; genus Pardosa; species Pardosa pseudoannulata. Next base: position 67,846,033 of record CM063506.1, on the reverse strand, counting down.
ATAGTGTTAAGATATAATCTCTATTAAATTTTTAAAATCTAATATAATATGCGTAAAGATTTTCTTGTTTTCTCAAAGAAATTTGCCTTTTGAAAGGTGTTAAAATATTCAAAATATTTTTTATTAGACAAATAAATCTGTATTGTGTATTTTCTTTAGAATAAATTTGTTTTTGACATATGTTTTTGCAAAAACGAGTTCATAGTTATTTGCTTAATATCTAGTCAACAAGAATATTTTATTAATATTATGATTTTGCTTTTAATGTGTCTATATTTGGTACATATTTTTGTATTGTTGCATCAATTTTTTTAAACAAACTTTAAACATATATATTTTTTTCTGTTTAGAGAAGAAACTTCGTTCAGTATGCTAAAGTTTTTCCTCTGGCAAAGACGATGGGTGTCAAAATTCCATCCAAATATTTAAGAATTGTAGTTGGATGGCTTGAAGTTGTATGTGGAGCTGTTCTTATATTTATTCCCGGTATGTGTATGTTTTTGTGATAGATTATGAGTCGTGTAGTAGTTTATAGAAGGACTTTATTATAGTTATTACACAGGATTAAATCTTTCTTGTCAAAATATGCTTAAATATTATCTTATCTTGCATATTTTAAGTATAGTTAGTAATATTATCTTGCTTACTTTAAGTATGAAAATGTTAACATGATCAATATACATAATTAAGTAGAGATTTTAAACAAATAGCTATTTTATAGCCAGGAATGAACTACCTTAGTGAAAAGGGGGTGGGAGTGAGGGTAGCAAGTACAACTTGACTGCTACCATGAAGAAGTTGCTGATTTGTAGCAGGGTTGATAAAAGTCATGGTTTTTTTTTTTATAAAGTAAAAAAAAATCTGATTTTTTTGATTTAAATTGGATTTTTTTATTTAAATCAGATTTTTTTTATTTAAATAGGATTTTTGAAATTTAAATATATTTAAGTATAATATTTGATACAAGCAAATTAAATTGTTCAAGTTAGATGTCTAAATCAATTCATTTTTTTTTTATATCCCATATTGGACCGCTTTTTTTATTTGCTGAATTATATTATAATATTAATAGAATTTTATTTGCTGTCCTATAAATAAGACAGCAAATAAAACTCCATTTAATAAAGTTATAAATATTTCCTCAGTGTATTTTATTTTAACACCTTTAAAATAGACACACTTTAGCATAATAACAATAAAAAAACTGAGAAATCAAATTATATTGTATTGTAAAATTTATTTTCAGCAACCCCTTAAAAATTACCATTTTTTAATCTTTAATTTTATATTCATTATTATTATTTTTTTCAAAACATTGTGAAGGTTACTTGTCTATATATATAAAAATGAATTTGTGTCTGTCTGTCTGTATGTACTTGATAGACTCAAAAACCATGCATCCAATCGGAGTGAAAATTTGGGAAATTCTTAGGTATATCCCTGGGAAGGTTTTTGTAAATTTTTAACGTTCGAAATCCATTCCTTCCCCCTTTTTTGAGCATTTTATGTCATTATTCCAAGTATTATTTTCTCCAGTTAAACGCAAATGATTAATTTTTTAATTTATTGCAATGTGACATCATCCCAAGTAATTGTTTTAAACTCAGTTTTCCTCGGTTAAAAGCAGGAGATTAAAATTGTCAATATATCACATAATAAATAGGTGAAAACGATATTTTTTTATCATTATAACGTCATTCCTTTAAATATTTCATTTATTCATATCTTATTTTATATTATTTAAACACTGTCTGCGTAGTATTAGTTCAATTTGACCTGGAAATTAAGATATAAAGTGATTAACTTTCATTTCTATGTGACGCAAAATATAGCATTTTTATATGAGAACTAATTTCAAATTTAATTCTTGGTTAATTTTTACGTTACATTGAAATGTTTATCAACAATATTCTACAACAAGAAGTACAAATTTCAGTGACTCTCATGGGCAAATAAAAATCTATCATTTTAAATAGTTATCTTCATATTCACAGGGTTGTCAATATGTATGTGTGTTTCTGTTTCATACAAAACCATGTGGTTTGTCATGAATTTCCTTAATTGTGGACAACATTTATTAATACCAACAAAATGAGCACTGTTGCTGTCAAAACCTCTGCTTCCTATTCTACCATGTAATAGGGCAAGATGTATTAACGTTGCTAATCAACGTACAGTAGTAATACAATAATGTAATTTAGAGTTAAACTTATATTTTACCATAAAAAAAGTTTGAACAAACTTAATATAAGACACAAATTTGATTATAAAAACTGAATATTGTTGTAATACGCTTATAATAGAAATATATAAATATGCCAATGACGCGAACTGAACTATGACGAATTTAGAGAGTTATCCATGAAAAAAAAATTTTTGTTTAAAAGTAATATATTAAGTTCACCGTAGCAAAGCACGGGCAAGCTTGCTAGTAATTTATAAACAGAACGAATAGTGTAGCTGAACATTTTTGTTCAAAAATATATTTTACACGTGTGTTTTGTAAGCATAAAAAAGGTGTCCTAAAATTAGGATGATGGTCCAATCCATATTATTTTTCCACGCATTCGCTATTGCATTAACAGCGCACATTCTTTTCTTATCTTTCAATGAAAACCATTTCTAACACCTGTTCTCACACATGGACACAACAAGGGGAAATACATGTCTGTTCTATTCAGGAAAACTAGAGATTGCAAGATAAACTTATTCTCTTACTCTCATGCTTGGTTGATTATAGTTATTACACAGGATTAAATCTTACTTGTCAAAATATGCTTAAATATTATCTTATCTTGCATACTTCAAATATAGTTAGTAATATTATCTTGCATACTTTAAGTATGAAAATGTTAACATGATCAATATACATAATTAAGTAGAGATTTTAAACAAATAGCTATTTCCTAGCCATGAATGAACTACCTTAGTGAAAAGGGGGTGGGAGCGAGGGTAGCAAGTACAATTTGGCTGCTACCTTGAAGAAGTTGTTGATTTGTAGCAGGGTTGATAAAAAATCATAACTTTTTTTAAAAAAGTAAAAAAAATCTGATTTTTTTTTATTTAAATCGGATTTTTTTTTATTTAAATCAGAATTTTTTTTTATTTAAATGAGATTTTTGAAATTTAAATATATTTAAGTATAATATTTGGTACAAGCAAATTAAATTGTTCAAGTTAGATGTCTAAATGAATTCTTTTTTTATATATAATAAAATATACATATAACTAAAATAAATATATATAATATATAAGAATAATTCATAAATCAGTAGAAAATAATTACTTGCAATATAGGGATTTTTGCTTGTTTTAATTATCTATATCATAATTTAAATAAAAAATGCTTCATCTTAATTTATAAATAAAAGCAGGGAGAGGATAATACTTATTACATTTTGGGGTGCATTTGTTTTTATTTTTTAGAGGCACTTAATATTTAAAAAGTCAGGGCATTTTTTGTAAAGTTACATCCTTGTTACTTACCTTTTCTTTGTAAAATTTATTTTATTCAATAACAAGTCATCCAGATCTTAAAGTTGACTATTTAGTAGTTTTGACTATTTAGTTGACTATTTAGTAGTTTTCTTAAAGTTGACTATAATAAAGTTTGGCAATCAAATTTCAATATTTATTGTAGTATTAGTATTTTTCATTGAAAGATTTCTAATTAAAATTGTTTTTTTAACTATTTAGGTATAGTAAAACAAGTGGCAAATATCATTCTGTTACTTCTTATGTGTGGGGCTTTCTACACACATACCATTTTAGAAGATAAATTTGAAAGAACAGCTCCATCAATTGTCTTTGCTTTAATGTTGGGATGTCGACTTGTTGTGTATATACAAGTCAAGCGCAAGGAAAAAAAGTTGTTGGAAAAATCTAGGGAATCTTCTCATAGGGAACTATTCAGAACAGATGCTTCATCAAACAAAGAAACTAAACAAGATTAAATATACTGATGCTGTAGCAGAGGAATATGTAAATGATCATATTGTATGAACTTTCTTTTTATATCTGCACAGGAATTGTTTATAGTCTTTACTTATTTTTTCCTTTAGCTATGAAAAATTGATTTGTTTTGTTTTATATTTGTGATGTTTCTATTTTTAGGCATCTTTTCTCATGCATTTTTACTAAAATATAGTTTAACATTTATTTATTTCTCTACATGAGTTGATGAAACTTAACATAATGGTTAATTAGAATTTTTATGATGTAAATTATTATTTTTTAAATTTTGAATAGTAATTTAGTACTTTTAGTAAGGAATTAAAACTAGAATTATTTGTGTTTTTTTCTTAGATGCATAAAACACCATTTTTAAACCTATTTATCTTATATACTAAGGATAATCTAGTCCATTTTGTGAATTTTATTGAAGTTTATATTGAAGAATGGGTGTCTGGGAGAATGTTAGAACTCAAGTGATCTGAAATTGATTTTAAGTAATTAGAAATTTATGCATATAATCTCAATCTTTTGATCTTTAATTTTATTTATTAAACATATTATTGATCTAATTTATTAATCTAGATTAATAAATATTATATTTGCATATTATTTATATAGATTATTAAATCAAGATGTTTATGTCAATCCTCAATTTCAGCTGTAATTTTTATCTAGTCTGTGACAACATAGTGAGAATTTTTCATTTGTTTATTGTTTCTTTTATTTATTCATTTCACTTTTGTAGTATACAATCTACATCTTGTTATGCATTTTTTTATTTATTCATATTTTTCATTTATTCTAATTTATTCATTATACACACTATATATATTTATATGTTTATATAATATAAAGCTTTTATTTTAAGAAAATCATGATAATTTATTAAGTACCAAAAATATTTGTTTCTTCAACATAATTATATTTACATATTTAACCTAGTATTATTTTTAAACTTATACAGTTGTGTGTTAAATTTCCTTATTTTTATAAATTTTCAAATCTAATGTTAACATACTTTATTGATTTTCTAATTTTATTCTTACTGTTACGAATGAATTTTTTAATATGTTAAAAATTAGTTTCAAATAGGAGAATTTTACTTTAACCCTTTAAAGTTCACTAGTAAAACGGTTTTGGGATTTAATGGAGATAGGTTATAATTGTTACCTATGAACCTTATATATGTGAAAAATATTAAAATGCCTTTTGATAGTTTGGTGGAGGGAGGGGCAGTGTGTTTCAACTGTGGAACTCTCAACCCCCTTGTACAGTTCGAAAATAATACATTCTTAAAGTTTAAATCGCGATTAAATTTTAAGAAAATTGAAAGAATACTGCATAATTACATGTAAAAGATAAATAGCTAACTAAACAATTTATAAGTTATGTTTTGGGTAGGTATAATTATTTGGGGTCATGACAAAGAAAATCGAATATCTTTTTTTTCCAAGAAAAGAAGCTTAAACGCTTATATTTTAAAAAGAAAAATAAACTGTGTGTTGTGCTATTTTATTAATTGTTTAAAGTGTTAAAAACACCCTAAAAATCATTAATATACTTTAAAAAAGAAGAGAAAAATATTTTAGCAGGTGGTTTCACTACAAAACCACTGGTCTTTAAAGGGTTAAGCCAGTTTTTACAAAACATTTAGTTTTTAATAAATTAATGTTTGTATCATTCATCATATTTTTTTCTTAAATTCAACACTTATCCAGATATTTTGATAACCATTTGCTCTTTTTATACATAGGTCTGTATTTTTTTTGTTTTCTTCATGAAATAATAAATTCTAGCAAGTATTTTTAAAGCACAATGAATTTTATATGAATTTTTGTCACAAATGGATCAGATAAATCTGTGAAAGATTCTGTAAGTGAATGGAGAGTGGAAGCTTTAATATATTTGTATTAGATTATCTATTTAATATGATATTTTAGAGTTCAAATTTTGGAGTAGTGTAGCATTTTTTTTATATATAGATAACCATTTCATCTCTGTAATGTTATGTGTTCAAGGTTTTGATTTTTAAATGCCAGTTTGTAACCCATTGTATGTGTATTGTAATATATTTGATAACTTTTTGAATTTCCAATACATAAGGTAGAAAAAACATTCCAAAAATGTTGGCTTTTAACTATTTTCATAGTTTTAGTTGCTAGAATTTTTTTTTTCTAATCCTGTGTAGTGTTTTGAAGTAGGTAATAATTTTTTAAACTGTTTTTGTGATATTTTGACTGATTTTATTCATGTGCTGTTTTATTTTATAATGCACACACTCACATGCACATACTGAGACTGATAGAAGCTCTAATAAGAATTGGAGTTCAATTGGCAAAAAGTTATATGATTTATGCTAGCTTATATAGATTTTTTCCTGTTAGTACTATATGTTGTTTTGAATGGATCGTTTATTAAGCATAAAATATGAATTGTTAAATATTATCAGTCATAAACTTAATTAATTAAAATTCGGTTTTATGATTTGGAACATCAAAAATATATTTTATTTACAAAATAAATACATGAGGAGTAAAAAAGCTTTAAAAAATAATTAAAAAACATTAAATTTTTTATTTATGGTAGAAAAAGTGAGAATAATTGCAAATATGAATTTCTCTTGTGAATGTGTGTGATTAGTAATGTATAGATTCATTTTATGTGAAATATTTATGCAAATGTTGAATGTTTTAAATATTTATGTACTTGAAATTTAGCTATGATTTTCATTTGTATCTCACTGTAAATATCTTTGCCTAATTCGGTTAAGAAGCAAGTCTACTCAGTGAACAAATATTTTGTAAATAGGCATAGCTGTTAACCATTTATTTAATATGGTCAGATTAAAAAAATTATAAAACATGTTTTTAAAATTTCCAACAACAAGATATTATTTGATAATTTAAATTTGTTTTAGTAGTTCATTTTTTAAACATTTATTCGCTTATATTCAGGTTCATTATTTTATATGGAAATACTGTCAAACCCTGATTTAGTTCCACTCCAATAAAGTGCCCACATGTGTGAATGAATGAATCTTTAATATATGACATATAATGTTAAGAAGTTGCTAAAGTGCTAACTTGTTATAACCCTAACCAATGTTTATGAGACATGAGCAACAAGTGTGAGATTTCTAAAAAATTTTTCCTCTTTACTTTTCTTATAAAAACTGTATTTTACTCAATTCCCTTCAAAATCATTGCTGCCTCAATAGTGTAAACAATTTATACTCACAGATAACTTTATTTTTCAAATAAAGTTCGGTTGAATTTAGTATTCTCTTATAGATATTTCAGTTTCAAGGATTAGCTATGGAAAAGTTGAAATACCAACAGATATTTGTTACCATAAGAATTAATTTTTAGCAATTTTCATCATTAGCTGTTTTGGCTAATTTTTCTGTACTTCCCCTTTGTATCAATGCAGCACTATGAGTGGAGAAAGGATCTGAAAATCTAATTTACGTATGAAGAGAAAGTAACTATTAACTGTTGTTCACTTCTAATCACAACCAAATAAAACAGTAAAGATTATCTGTTAAAATAATTTTTAGACATGGCACATAAATCAAAGGAAGCAAATGTTTCTATTAATAAATTAGGAAAAAATTTAGAATCTATTGATAATAAGTTGACTAGAGTCCTAGTTGTAAACAATGATATCAGTAAAATAATTTAGACTAGTATTTTAATCTTTCTAGCAAAAAATATTTAAATAAAAAGGAAATTGGGTTAAAATTCTAATCCATGTATTTACAAATAAATTTGTCTATTTTGTCTGAATCAAAGGAATTAAATAAATGCTTAAATTAAATTTTATTAAAAGATGTAGAGTTGCAATTTGATATACTCCCAAATTCATTATAGCACTAAGTTGTTATCCAAACAGATGGTGGGGCTATATTGGGGTTTGAGTGTAATTGTATTTGTAACAGAACACTTACAAAAGTTTTTTTTTTTAAATAGTTGTCAGCTATGCTAACAATTTGTAGATAAGCATCTATTACTTGATGTTAACAAATTGTACAGGCACTCTATTTGCTTTATGATGGATGAAATACTTATATGTCATTTATTAAGTAAAATTTGTTTTTACCTTGAGTGTGCTACTGTACATCCTATAATAATACACTATGATTTATTTTCATCATGAAGAGTATTGATTTATTTTATAGAAGCAGCAATAATTTATTTTGTGAATTCTGAAAATAAATTTGTTTTTTTCTAGAGCATTCACTTGCCGTAATTTTGAGTAGATAAGTCGCGGCTTATATGCATTTTTTAAACGATGAAACTTTACATTTGTGGTGCATCTGCTTGGGCAGCATTTTCTAAAGGAAATTTTATTGCTGCTGTTAATAGTAAAAAAAAAAAAAAAAAAAAAAAAAAAATTAACCAAATGTTTTTTATTCTTCTGTTGCATGATTTATTTTTTTTCATTTGTGCTGTACAGTATGGACCCTACTAATTCATCTGTCGCTTGGTTTCAAGAAAATTATAGAGATCGCATAAAAGATCTGATTAGACGCTGTCATAGCCTTGCTTGTTTTGGAAGACTGTTTAAGAAAAAGGTGTAATAGATCAGAGAGAAAGGGGATTATCAGCATCAGCAGTTAAAACTTAACTTCAAGCACAAGAAATTGCTAAAAAAAAAAAATAATTAAATGTTGGAGAGCTGATGATCCCATAAACTTTCATTTTATTTAAGTCAAATATCATGTGTGCAGTATAATGCTTGTCTGCTTATCTACCCATAGTTACGGCAATTGGATAGATGACTTTTATTTTCAAAGAAGCTATTTTTAAATATATATCTCTTATATTTAGCATATCACAGACAAGAAATAGTTGTGTTTAGGCTCATATTTGTGTTTTCTGATTCAGTGTTAGATAATAGTTGTATAAGTGCCAGTCTATGTATAATTTACCTTCTGATATTTGCTATAAAATTTAGTCCTTTTTATATTTGCTTATTAAATATTTCAATGATTATTAATAGAAATATCTATATAGTTAAATTACATTTTTAGGTGTTGAAGCAGAAAATCCCTTCTTGAAAGTTTAAATTGCTTGATTCATTATATGTAGTGGTTTAGAAAATGTGAAGCTGTTTTTAATGAATGAATATAAATTTTAATGATTTTTTTGACATACTTTTTTGATTTTAAATTTTTAATGTCAGTAGTAGATAATTTAAATCATTTTTTCTATTTCAAAAGATATTAACGGCAATGCATGTAGTGAATTATTCTATTTCCTTGAACTAAAATCTCATACACTCTCACTGGTCATGCACACTTTTGAATTTGCAATTTTTATCTATTTGCATAAAGCACAAATAATATTCAGAGAAAATACTTCAAGAACTGAATCTTTTTATTGTAAATTAAAAGTAAACCTATGTTTTAGGTATTAAGACAATGCACAAATATCCATGTCTTATAGCAAGGATTTTTTTTTTTTTCAAAATATATCTTCATGATACTGTAATTTAATTTAGACAAACTGAACTTTTTCAGTCTGATAGTTATTTCACACTGTTTTGTATTTTAGCAGTTAGAACATTGTTCTAACAGGGTTGATGCCTTTTTAATTGAGAAATCAAACCATGAAATTTCATATTTTTATTGTTCAGTATTAATTTAATGCTGGTAACAGTGAAAAATTTGTAGGAAAAATATGCTTTTCATTTTTTACATTTTGTGCTGTGAAAATGAAAAAAAAAATTAACCTTTTAATTTAGTACAAATACAATATATTTTTTTTGTACAGTTGTTTACCAGTTTATTTTTTTTGTTTTATCATAAAATATAATTTTACCTGTTCTCATTTGTATTTTTTTCTATATTTCCTGTGAAGAATTTATTATGTATTTATTAACTAATGTAAAATTTATTGGATTGAATGCAGAGGGAGAAAAAGGGAAACAAGACCAAAGTATGGCCAGTCTTGATTAAATTTTAAAATAAAAAATCCACAGTTAAATTTAAAAATATGATTATACTGTTTTTAAAGAAATAATTTAGATTTTTCCCACCTGCTTCTATTTAATCACACTTAATCACCTGCTTTTAAAGAAATAATTCAATTTCAGTTCTTAATGTAATTGATTAAAAACAGCTTTTAATTAAAATATTTCCTTCCCTACATAAAATATCACAGTTTGACAGTTAAAAACAAACAACAGGCAGCTATGTATAAATACAATGCATATTAATGCACTATATAATATAGTCAAACTTGAAATATTAAATTTTCCTAATATCAAATTTATTGCTAATATTTAATGGCCTGAAACATTAGATCAGTTGCATTTTTATGGTGCTACTGTTTGTTTTAACTAGAGCCAGCTGGTGTATGATTTATTAGATTGCTTGTATGTTGTAATTCTGTTGATCATAATAAAACAATGTAGGCTTGGTAGTCTCAAGAGTCTAATTTAAAGTGAATAACCACTGAAAAAAATGTTTATTAACAAATGCCCAATACATCAATATCAAAAATAAATGCTGAGACAGGCACAAAACAATTTTTAAACAAACACTTTAGGAGTCATTTACTGGTTAAATTTGCTGAAATATTTCAATTTATCTTCAGGATTTGGAATTATCTGAAAAAGAAGGAATAAACATTTAAATAAAAAATGCAATTAAAAATATTGCACGCCATTACTATAATTTTAGACATATGAATTAAAAATACAAAATTAGCCCATATTTGGTTTACTGGGATTGGTATCAGGCTTTTTATAAATTTTAAAATGAATCTGAAATTTTTAGGGGAACAACCTTAAATCACCCAGACTAAAAGCCGGGCCCAAAGCATGTATAGTCTAGTTATTTAGAAACAAGTCACTTTGAAAATTAAAAATAGATTCTACTAGTCTACATTGTAGCAGGCACATGTCGTCAGTTATAAATGTAAAGGCTATAGAATGCTAATACTAACTTCACTTAACTGTATAAAAAGAATTAAGACAAAAGTAACTCAAGTCATAAATGATATTTATAGCTTCATATAATGATTTTGGATGGTTGGGAGAGTATGGTAAACTTTTTGCTACACAAGGGTTAGATTGGAAAATAATGCTTCAAGCTGATTCTGAATGACTAAGAACATCTAGCTAGCAGCAGGGTTCAAAGCTGCAAATTCCAGTATAGAGTAGCAGGACCAATTAGGTTAATCACACAAGTTTACTTTTTTAAATGATGTACACAACGGTGAATCTTTACCAAAAACCAGTCCTATTACATTGGTTGCTATTAGATAAAATAACTCTTTACAAAAGACAATACACTTTACATTTTTTGTGTACATACATTGTAATCTTAACTAGTTACACTGTACAAAATACATGCAGAAAATAATTACATTCCTTTTCCACAGTTTGGAATTCCTTTTCTTCCTATTTAGTATGAAAGAAACATTTTTAGAAAATTTTACTGCCTGCTTTGTAAAGTGCACATTATTTAGAAGTGAATACATATAAAATATGTTAGTTCAAACTGAGGATTACTTGGAAATATGCTATTAAGATGGTTAACTAACATGGTTTTGCAATGTATATTAAAAAGCCCTTTTTTGAACAAGGAATAATAAACTTTGCAAAACAAATGCAGAATGTAACTCACAGTTTCACCACCAGGTTTCCATCCAGCTGGGCATACTTCTCCATGTTTATCGGTATATTGGAAAGCTTGTACAAGTCTAAGTGTTTCATCCACAGATCTTCCCACAGGCAAATCATTCATAGTTATTTGCCTCAAGGTTCCTTTATCATCAATAATAAACAACCCTCTGAAATATAAAAAAGTAAAAAATGATACATTTCACAAAACTATTATGCTTATTTATTTTTTAAAAGGAAGAGAGAGATGTATGCAAATTAATCATTACTAAAGTTATAGTATTCATTCAAAACTCAATTGTTTTAACTTATTTTTTTATTTTAATATGGTACACTAAAATGGCAACTACCCAAACTGATTGGGACCAAAGTTGTTCTACTTAATGAAAAATCCAAATAATTGGATAGCTTTAAAAAAAAGAAAAGATGGCAATGTTCTTTAAGGAAATTTCCCATTACATTTTCCCACAGGTCTTGGACTGGTATCTGTAGTAGTATATAGTTTAGCATATTACATATAAGAAAAAGGAGGACACAAACATATGTTGTGATGGGTAAGAGAGCTGAATGATATAAAATGTAGGATACAAGAGCTAAGTACATGGGAAGCAGGAGGGGGGTGGGAAGAATACAAGCAAAGATGATGTAAAATGGGCTAGTTAGAATAGCCTTGATGACGTATGAGTAAGTCTTGTAATCTGATTTCTATTTTATATTTCTGTTGTACTAATGTAGAAAGTTATAAGAGTCAGTAGTAAAAATGGACTTATTTTATTTTACGAACCTAACCCAGCCCGACCATGAACATTTCTATTTTAATATTAGGTAAAGACTGATTTTTATGGGAAAAAATGTTTTGGGGGAAGGTGGCAAAAGATACGATTCTTGACCCATCTGGTTAATTGGGAAATTCTATCCCAGGGCCGTAACTAGGGTGTGGCAAAGGTGGCTTTTGCAACGGGTGCATCAGTCATAAGAGTGTCGCCTCATGAGGAAAATGGGGTCCGAAAGAGGATGATCTGTCTTGAGTAAAATTAAGGAAAAGTTGAAAAATAATTTTTTCAATATAAAATCAAATGTGTTTAGAAATTATTTTTTTAATGAATTTTCTTACTTTTTAAAATGGTTCTATAGACTAAACTTTTTATAGATTCTTACAAAACATTTACCAAACAATTATAATATGTCTTGATAATAAAACTGAGTTTTTGTTTTAAATTTATTAATTTTATCAAAACTAAATTTAAGTTTAAAATTAAAACTAAATTTAAATTTTATGAAAATTTAAAGTCCAAATAAAACATTTCCCTCAATAAACTATTCAGTTTATCAAAAAAATAATACCTTCAGAGTGTTCAAAAATATTTTTAAGTAATTAATGTGGTAAAAATAGAAGAAAGTTAAAAATTAATATACAAGAAACATTTTAAGAATCAACAAAACATTTTGAGAGTTCATTCTGAATGTATGATAGAGAAAAAAAATATATATTTTCTCACTATATTTGATGGTAAGGTTTTGCCACGGGTGCTAAAGGACCTAGTTACGGCCCTGTTCTATCCTTTTTATTAGCCTTAAGTGCAAGTAAATGCTGTATATGATACTGCTTTGGTTGCATTACCGAGATGGATCTATACTGCAAGGGAAGATAAGGCTTCTTTGGGGACTTATGGGTGTATTGTGTTTTAATATATGTTAAGGGGAAAACCACATAATATACCTGGCTAGCTGAGTCAAGTTAAAACCTATTACCTAGAAAGCAAAATAGTCATTTTGAAAAATCTAGCAGAGTGTTATAAAAGAATAGCAATAATCTATGTTTTAAATTAACATTTTTGTTGCCTTTATAAAATACAAAATTCTAATATAGGTGTTTGTATACTTTGCAGTGGATTACTTAGCTCTGAAGCATTTTACTTATCCTACTTTTAAAAGCGATTCTAGTGTACAGTTAAAGGTGTAGATCTTTATTTTATTCAAATACATGAAATTCTAAATTATTGGCTATTGTTTAAAGTCCTTTCAATTTAGGTATTTAGTATTTATATTATAATGGAAGATAAACTTTTTGTTTGCTTTAAGGAAATATTTAGCTGTATTTTAGTTAAAAATTTTGAGACGCCACTGAACATAACTAAAAGTCTAAAATTGCATTGTGTATTTGGTGCAAAGCAGCTAGTATTTTAATAAATAATATGTAAATTAGTAGATCAAATGCGAATTCCACAATAGTAAAGACTAATTTTATTCTATTCTTCCCACATAACCATTCCTAAGTTGCTTCTGTTAAAATGTAATAATTTATCCTAGCTTCTAACTAATGCCAAAAATTTTCAATAATGTCCAAGTATGATGACATAGGTGAGTAATATTATTTATTCTTTTTTCACATAATTTACTAAAATATTCCTAGAAGTTTAAAGAATTCACAGAAGTACTTTTGACAAATACAGATATCAAGAAAATGAATTTTTAGTAAAAGAATTTAAGATTTTTTGAAAAAAGTAATTTTTTAATTGTCTAAGAATGTGCATTTAACTAAAAAGTTGTTTAAAATTTAAATGTTATCATATGAAAGCAATTGATTATGCATTATGGCTATAGTACCTTAAAGTATGTCCAAGGTCTTCTAAATATACTCCATAATCTTTAGAGATTTGATGAGTGAGATCAGAGAGTAAAGGAATGTTTATTGGACCAAGTCCACCAAGTTTTCTGGGAGTGTTCATCCTATGAAAAACAAATCTTTATATATACACAGAGAAATACTTTTTGACTGTAATATTCTTGCTATGCATTGAATAAAAAACTTGTTATTAAAGGGTAATATTAAAACAGCACAAGAAATACAAATACAATTCAGAGGAAAACATATATATTGGAAATTCGAAATATTTGTAAAAATGTTCTCTTTCACCTTCATAGTATTTAAGAAACACTTTTTTTTTATTCTTCACTATCTAATAGTTTACACTTGTAACAATATTTCTCACCCCAGAGAAACAGAATATTAATGTAAGACCTTTAATATATACAGAATAGAAAAAGCATTTAAAAGCTGTACCACAAAGCAATTACACTTCAATTATATATAATTATTACAATTATAATAATAATAAAAAATATATTATAATAATAGTGTAATAATTATAATATTATCTATTACATTTCATTAAAATAAATTGAATTTTAGTATAGTGCAATTTATTTTTGAAGTCAGAAATAAACTGTTGTAATATAACCTTTTAAACAACATCTTATAATAAAGGTATGATCAATAAATATACAAGTATAACAAATTTTCTATTTTGAATAAATTAAAATATAAGTAAATGCTTAAAAAATATAATCCAGCCAAAGTCCAAGAACTTCTGCATTTAAAAACAAAATAAAACATTTATGTACTGTAGTATAGCCTTTTTGGAATATTATATAACTTGGATGGACATACATGAGATTAGTGAGAGCAGCAGTTTTTTTTTCATGTACAGTAGCCCCTTCATATTAATCAAAGGCAAGCCAAGGAGCTTAACCAGGGTTATCCCTGGATGAAGGCTAATGAGCTACTTAAGCTCAGTACGAATGAGATAAGGGTGGCCATTGGTCTGTTGACTGGCCACTGTTGCCTCAAGAAGCACCTTAACATTATTGGCATGTAGTAGGTGCCATATGGCAGAGGTTCTCACACATTTTGTGTGAATGTGACAACTACTGTGCCAAGAGATTTGAATTTCTTGGATATCACTTCATCAAGCCATGGGAGCTGATCAACTTCCCAGTTAAATTGCTGCTTAGATTTATCTCAGCTATTGGTCTCTCTGAGACCTAATTGTTAATATTTCTTAACTTTATGCTGGGACTCCTTTGTTCCAGTAAACGGGGGAGGGAGTTTCAGTACAATAGGCACTGGGTCGCAGTGCTGGTGCCCTTATGGGCTGCCCCACCCTAAATCTAAATATAGCCCCTTCATATACTGCAATCATCAGGAGGCAAACATAACACAATACATTTGGGGTGAGAGGGGATACTGTAAAAAGTCACACTGAGTACATAGCATACACTCAGCCAAAATTGGAACTTGATACTAAGAGGGTGCCAGTATTCATCCAGAGAGATGCTATGATATAGTGAGCAACTTTGGCATTAAATTTTGGATTTGAAGAATAAGGAAACCCATCATGTTTAAATCGATTCAATCTTTATTTTTCTTAAATTTAACTGATATAATTTTGAATCTTAGATGGACTAAGAATATAAAGTTATGTCTTATGTAATCTACAAAGGTTGAAGTATAGCAGTTCCTTAATGTGTGCACACACATACATATATAATACAGTTTATAAATAATATATCATTTCAAAAATAATTTTATACTGATTTTTAAAGATAATAAAATTTTAAAGAATAGGGAGGAATGCAGTTACACATGCAAAAAATGGAAAGAAACTAAGGCTATTACAATATTTTTAATAACATAAGAAAATTTTTTTAAATTAAAAACATAATAAAATTACGAAATGTGAAAATATTATATTACTCAAGGAATTGTCACTACAGCAAACTAATAACAAGAATAGAAAATTATTAGACTGGAGATATCAGACAGAAATGCATTAATGAATCATTTTTAATTTCATATTGGTTAATTGTAATTTTTAAGACAATTATTATTCTTTTGTACACTTCTTTTAATAATTCTAATTTTACAGTTTTGCAGTTTTCATTTTTTACAATGTCTTTAAGATGAATATTTAGTTACATTTCATATTGAAATAAAATTAATGATTTGCTTAAAATCCCTGTTTTTATTTCAATAAATGCAAAACTTCCTATGCACATTAGTACTGATTACTCAGTCAGATAATGGGACTGAATACTCAGTACTCTGCTACTCAGTCAAAGCACTACTCAATACAGCATTAATTAGAAATATTTTAGTTTTATGTATAATACTCTTAAAATACAATAATATAATTAGTAGTGTGAAAACAATGCTAAAAAAGAATCCTTCATATAATAAAGACAAAGAAGTTTTATTTATTTTTTAAATTTTTGTACAGTTACACATGTGTATTTAGTTTTGCCAAACATAAAAAAAAAATTTGGGAGCCACAGAAATGTGTGATATAATTGTATGCATTCTATATTAAGGCCTGATATAATGAAGGTTTATTGTATTATTAAGAGCCACACTATGTTTCATAATATTAAAAAAGAAGAATTCAATTAGTATGATTACATATTCTACACATGTTAAGTATGAAAGTAAATGGAAAATAATTAAAAACTTTAAATAAATATAATAAAAATATATGAATTGAAAGTGTAACATTTAAGCAAGACTTTAGCTCAAATCTGAAATATGGTATCACGTCTGTTAAAGCCTTTTGCAGTGATACAGACAATGATTGGTCAATTATGAATGATTTTAACCTCTTGTCTTATGAATCGAGCAACAATTGTGTGTGCCACTTTCAATGAAAGCTTTTCTCATGTGTCGTGACCAGGAGCAGTTTCATCACTAAATTTTGCATACGTTTTTTTACAGGACAAACTACAATGCTATCTTCAGAATATCCAAATCGGTATCTGTTTCAGTTTCTAAGGTGCAATCAGGACACTTTCCAGCACTGTTATTAGTATCAATTTTCCTTTTTGCCATTAGGTTAAATTTTTAGAATTTTTAAAGAATTTTTTAAGCACCAAAAGTTAATTATTTATTGCATATAATATAATACTCTATTGCATTTACGCCTCAGAATAAACGACCAACTCTTATATTGCAACTGTAACAAAGAATAATGCAGAAACAAAAACTTTATCCCCTAAAAACAATAACATGTCTGATGAGCTTTTCACTTTTGGCCAGAAAGAATCATCACGTGTCTGACACAAGCTTTTCACTTTTGGCCAGACAGAATTATCACGTATGTGATACGAGGTTCTCGTTTTAGGCAAAGCAGTATGATCATGTCTCCCATACGTTGTTTTAAGGCAAAGGGTTAATTTCACAAATTGTACTTTGAATTACAAAGATGTACAGCAATATGCTGACCAAAATTGAAATGGCATGCCAAGCTTACTTTAGGGTTGAGTATAATTCATTCTGATTCAAGCATGAGATTCAAACATTTATATTTACTGTAATAGATTTGCAAAGTTTGATAACTTTGTTATTTCCAATATCTTCTATTTCTTAACTAGTTTATTTTTATTTCAGAAATTCGAAATATATCTGCAATATTACAAAAAAAAATTAATAAAAATAAAACAGATTTAATTGAGTGGGTGTTGCATTTTACATGATGAAGAGCCACATGTGGCTCCAAAAGCTGCATTTGTTCACTGTTGGCATATATTTATATACATTTCTTACTTAATATTAGAATCTACAATTAAATATCTATATCATTTAGAAATTTATATATATAAAAAAAGGACATTAGTTACAGAGGAAAAAAATTACCAATTTGAAATAATATAACCTTTTATTCCTATTGGAGATAACTTTGTTATCTCCAATATCTTCTATTTCTCAACTAGTTTATTTTTATTTCAGAAATTGGAAATATATCTGAAATATTACAAAAAAAAAAAAAAAAAAGTTAATAAAAATAAAACAGATTTAATTGAGTGGGTATTGCATTTTACATGAAGTGCCACATGTGGCTCCAAAAGCTGCATTTGTTCACTCTTGGCATATATTTATATACATTTCTTACTTAATATTAGAATCTACAATTAAACATCTATATCATTTAGAAATTTATATATATAAAAAAAAGGACATTAGTTATAGAGGAAAAAAAAATTACCAATTTGAAATAACAAATATAAACTTTTTATTCCTACTTCAATTTTTACATACAAAGAAGTCGACTTATTCTAATCATAAATCTGTGGTAGCAATATTTAGATTTAACTATATGAATTATGCTATGATAATGTGCAAAAAATATTGAAATATGTACTTGTGAATCTTTGTGGCAACTTTAACAGTCTACAATGGTAACCTTCATTTTTGGTAAATGGGAAAAAAAAAAAAAAAAAAAAAAAAAAAGAGTTTGAAGTCATTTCTAGAGGAATTTAGGAATTTGAGATTTATATGAACTGGATATTTCTTGCATTCAAATTGGCACCTTCTGGTGAAATAGTTTACAGAGAGATCCACAGTTAAAAAAAAAAAAAAAATGTTTCAATTAACATAAATTAATATTTTTTAAACAAGAATTTAATACTCTGATTAATCTTGAAAAATATACATAAGCTAAAAAAAGTAAGTAGATTTACCAAGCAAGATGAGTAAAAGGTGAATCAACAGAGCAAGCTATGACTTCAGTATTGATTGCATGGAATTCTTTCACACGATCACTGAATGCTATGATTTCAGTTGGGCATACAAATGTGCTAAAAGATAATCAAACTATTTTAATAAAATAATTTTTTTAATAACAGGCATATAAATTGATAAAAATCTGCATAACCTAAAAAACATATATTTTTGTAATAAGGTGATTTCACACAGTAGGGCAAATTCTCAAATTATGACAATTCTGGCTTAGTTTCAAACAGAAGGGCAGTTTATTGTTTGTCTATTGGCGGTTGTAAACATGAAAATGAATAGGAAGGGCATTATAGTAGTTTGTGACATTGCGACAAACTGCCTTATAGTATACTTATATTAATTAAACAAATTACCTTTAAATGGACATAGTGGATGAATGAAAAATTTTAAACTGTCAAAGGTATTTCCATGCCAATAATTTTTAACAAATTAAACTCTGATTTTTAAATTTTACTGTTTTCTCATATTAATTTAAACAGCTAAGTTTTTAATAATAAAGAATCAGTATTACTTTATTTTCATTCTTTCAAAATTATTTAACGGCCAATTTAAAAAATTTATGGTACTACTTAAGAATTGGGTTCCCCTTGGCAAGTTTGGTGAAAATATTGGCGATATTTACTAAAACAAAAAGATAATCCATCCAAATATTATATTTCTTGCTTTTTCTGGTGACTAATTAATGCACAGTGCACCATTGTAATAGAAATGTATACTCTTTATTAAAAAAAAAAGACTTGAAAACTGCACATTTATATTTATTGGCAATTAATCCCTTAACAGTTTACAAACGCAACAGCTCAAAATTATTAAAAATCAGCCATATGAACCATTAATGGTTTGTTATATCTAATTTTTTAAGCTTTTTGCGCTTTTAATATATAAGAAAAGAGTTACACAAGGAGAGTTGGAAGCAAATATTTTATAAATTATAATATAGATAGATACAGATTGTTTGGACATGGTGAGATCAGGAGAAAATGTTAGGCAACCATACTTAAACCATTATCGCCAAGTTGGCAGGGGAACCCAGTTCTTTAGTCAACCGAAATTTATTACAATATTTATTAAAAATTAAGATCATCTAATACAATAAAAATTAAAAAAAATTTTATCTCAAAGATAAACAAATTATTTGATGATCTTAATTTGGAGAAGCTAAATTAACATATTTAACTGGATATTGTGCTGAAAATGAAACTGAAACTAAATTTAGTATATAATTAAACTTACAAGTCTAAAGGATAGAAGAAAAACACCACATATTTTCCTCTATAGTCTTTTAACTTCAGTTCTTTAAATTCTCCATTTATAACAGCTGTGCTTTCCCATTCTGGTGCTGGCTTAGATACTAAAGAGATAACAGTAATTTAATAGCAATTATCTAACTTAAAAAACTTACACTCCTTTACAAAGGGAAACTATAGGTAAAACAACCACAATATTTTCAAATTTATTACACTAATAAGCATAGAAGTAATTTATACCTTAAACTCTACACTAAAAAAATTAACTTACTTTGGGCTTTACTTGTTACCAGGTTTTGTCCAACGGTTGATCTAGTAGTTTCTTGAGGATATACATGACCACCTCCATAGGAGTAACAAGCTTCGTCTGACAGACAGTAAGAAATTAAAGAAAACAGAGCAAGGTAAGTAAAAACTGTATTCATCGTAACAGCTGTGAATAAAACGAAAACTATACGTGTAATATTCTTAAGATCAAACAAACATTGCTTTCCTGTAAAACACCTGAGAGTCGCCGGCAGATACTCCTCACAAATTATTTCTCACGCTAAGATCATGGAGTACGTGCACTTAGATAAGGAAGTAATCTGTCGATAAAACAGTGATATGTGATAATGTTTTACTTAGTTAACTATCTTTATTTATAGCTTATTAAGTTCCATTTATCATTATTTTATTATTTATCTTTATTTTTAAATAATTACTTTCCTCTTTTGGCCCATCATTTCGAAGTTTAAATGCATTGCCAATTTGAGTTTTGGAGAAATTTATGTAAACTAAATTGGCAATTCTAAAATTGTGTTCTGCTATTTTTCTGTTTTCGTGGTTTCGCGGCAAAATCTTTTTAATTTAATTTGGATTAAAGAAGTTATATAAAGTGTCCGGAATTACAGTCAAAAGAAACATTTTCCTGCAATCATCTCATCCTGGAATCCAATTAGTAAATAATATTAAGTACGAATTCCATTGTTTATATTTCTAAAAGTACTGAAATGACATTTGTCTATTTAAATTTCTGAACTATCATATCTGTTATTGTTTAATTTCAAAAGAAAACTAGTCTTGATTAATAATATATCCATTTTTGTTTTCTCTTATGTACTTTTTGTGTTGAATTTGTGGCTTGTTACTACCATAAATTTGACATTCACTTTAAATTTACTTACAGCTGTTCAAATTTCAAAATTATATATTTAGAGCTAAAGATTATCACTGCATTAAAAGTTTTAGGAATTTATATGTAGCGTATACATTTGGTCACAAATAAACAAAATAGAGACAGTTTGTCTAAATACTCATTATGCATTTCAGTTTTATTTTGTATATTGGCTGGACTCATTTCTGTACAAAAACAAGGATTTTGCTCTGAATTTTACATCTCAACTGTATTATGTATAACAGTTAATTAACCATCTCGTTATTAAAAATATATTTATAAAATTCTGTGGCCTGAAATATCTATTTAGAAATATCTGCAGACTGAAGCCAAGACAATATTTATACAATTTAAGATATTTAATATCATTAATAGTTATATTTATATATAGTACCTTTCAAAAGCTAACAGAACATGCTAAAATAAGTTAATAAAATTGAAGGGAAAATGTATGAAACAATTTAGCAATACACATTCAAAATGTAAACGAATGAAATTGCTTAAGTAGGTTTTGTTGCCTTCAATAATATATATATATATATATATATATATATATATATATATATATATATATATATATGTATTTAGACTTATGTTTATATAAGTTCTCTGTTAATAAACACTATTATTTAGAGTCTTAGTTCTAGATGAAAATTTCTAAATATACATTTTTGGTTGCTAATATACTACTATACATTTTGTTGCATATTTGGATTTGAAAATTATCTTAGTATACTGGTGTCAAATGGTTTTATACATAAAAGTATTAAAGAATGCAAGGTCATTTTAGAGGAACTTTGTCACAAAATATTTCAGGGACTGCATTGCATCACAATCAAGCAAGATTAAAACTGTATTTTAGAGCTGCTAAGACAGACATCTTTACTAGTCAATGACAGACAAAGGAAAGACACAAAAATCACTCTGCTCGAACAGAGGTGCATCCAAGAGCGAAGACAGAAAGAATTTTCCCAAGGTAGAAGAAACTTACTCAGCGAATTAAGCTTTAAGATCAGGAAAAAGCGCAGAGCCATTTGCCAGTGACAGCTGGAAAACATGTTGAATAGACAGAAAATTTACATATAGAGGATAGAAAGCTTTGAGAATTGTATTGAAAGAATTTTAAGTCGAAGACACTCCTTTGATAAGGACATTTAGAGGTTGGGAAAAAGATTTTAAGGAATTAAAATGGAGGAGGTTTTTAAGGAAATATTAAAGTTAAATAATTTTGATATATATATATATATATATATATATATATATATATATATTATTAGATATTTAGAAAAAAAATTGTCTTGATTAACCAAAACCTTAATTAGTCGCAGCTAAGATAATCAAGGTTCTATTATATTTTAAAATTAGCAGGCTTATTTGAGTGCATTTTAAACCAGAGAATTACTATGTAAATGCATCAAACAAATGCTAAGGTGAGTTTTTTCTAACTGTGCATAAACTTTTTAGAAACTTGGTTATATGTTTTTTATTTGTTTTTGCATAAATTATTTATGCTAGGCATCATGTTATGATGATTTATTTATAAGAATTAATAAATGCTACTAAACATTGTTATTATGTTTAAACTTTTATTTTTCTTCTAAGATGGATGTTATCTATATATTCACACTTTTGAATAGACTATGTATAAAATATCTCATTTATATGTTAAGGAAATTAACATAGGTATTTTGGTTGTTATATGTTATTTTAGATCTTGATTACTTGCAATAAAATATCAAAAGAATAGTGCTTATTTGCTTTATAATTATTTCTGTGCTAAAAATACATGTCAATATTTAATATTTAATATAAAAATAGTTAATATTTAATATAATAATATTTAAAATAAAATTTCATGATTTTTTATATTTTCTTTTATTTTAGCTTAATGATAAATGTATGCATGTGATTTTTATAGTCATGTATTCACTGTCTTATTCATTTTTAACATTACAGGTTGTGGAAAGATCTTTTGCATTATAATACAACTATGCCTTCTTGGGATAAAGGCACTTTTTGGTTAAAGCGCATTGGCAAAAACTTTTTATACAGTGTTCCTGTTACTATAGCATTTTTAGATAGTGTTGGATACGTTGCTAAAGTAGAAGGTATATCAATGCAGGTTTGTTGTACCTTTATATTTTTTATAATGTGGTATAAATATTAATAACAATATGCAATCTTTTTCATAAAAATTTAAAAATTTCTCATAGGAATCTCAAAGCTCAATGTATTGCAGGATACTTTTATTAGTTGTAAAATCATAATATAGACAATGCATTACACTTCAAATATTAAAGAGATGACAAAACGGTTTTATAGGAATTGTTTGAAGCTTAAGCTGTGAAGGTTAGCACATTTCGTTGCTGTCAGCCGTCCTATGATTTTGCAGGTGTAACTTAAAACAGTTCCTGTAAAACTATCTTGTCATCTTATTTCTGAGTTTGAACTGTGATGCTTGTTTGAATTGTGATTGTGCTTTACATCAAATAAATATTATTCTACTTTTTATTGGTTTTCGAACTGAAAAACTGGGAATGAAACTGAGTTTTCAACTCAGTTTCATAACCTACATAATGAATTGTGCATTGCTGACTAAATAGGGTTTACAACCCCTTGTTTTGTGGTAATTTTTCATCCTCTTACTGTCTATAATTATCTCTCTAAATTTGTTGAATTTGTAGAGGTATACTGAAGCAGATTAAAACTAATTGTCAAAATGAGCTTTCCATCAAAACATTTTTATTCAGAAACTGATACGTAAAATAAAGAGTAAAAAGTAAAGCATAAAAACATCAGGGCATTTATAACACTTGCGGCTTGCAAGTGACAAACAGTCTGGCAAGAAGTTCTTTTGATCAAGCACGATTATACAGCCGAGAGTGAAGTGTTTCCCTCTCGACTGAGCTGTGCCTCTTACTTTATATACTGTCCATGCTCGGGTGTGCAGAATCGAGGAAAATTTGCATTCCACGTTAATCTGCATTTGAGCTTCTTCGACGTGGTTAACATCAGAACACTACAAATTAAACAACACCCTGCAAAAAACACCTAGAGAAAAAACTGTTTCTAATTTATTTCATAGATTTATTTTTTCTTGAAGTATATCATTGGGGTAATATAAAAAATGATATATATGTTTATTTTATTTTTACTGGATGAATAAGCAGAACCAAATCCTTGTTCTGAGGTGAGTTAGTTTTTTCATGTCTCACGTATTCACAAGCTTCTTCAATGCATTTCATCTCACTGGGCAAACATGTTTTAACCTGGAGAATTTTTAATTGTAGAATGTTAATTTTATATCAAATTTGGGAAGGAAAACAAAATTTGTTAGATTTTCAGTAGTTTTCATCATTTTGCCTGTGAATAGAAATTTTATTAAGTGATCAGTGTATCTATGTTGAAAATAATGAATATAATTACTTTGTGTGCTTAGTGCTTTCTTGTTAATTGTCTTCGATGAGAGTAATATATTATTGTAATTTTGTCTGTTATTTTTCACATATATATTCCTCTTCCATTTAGTCTGTTTTTTTTTTTTTAAAGTTTGCCTTTTAATATCTTTATTTTTAAACATCTCAGTTAAGTAACAAATAAACAAAAAAAACCCATTTTTAAATTTAAAGTATTTTAACAATTTTTTAAGTGTTCGATTTTTGTTGTATTTATGCATGTTTAATTATTTGTTTCTCTTAATGTTTATTTTTAAAGTTATATCCAAATATGGTTTTAACATTTCATTGATATTTTCCTATTTCATTTTTATTTATTAGAATAGTTAATTGTTATTTGTAATGTAAAAGTTATATATAATTTATGATGTTATTATTCAGAGGTTGTAAATTTTTAAAAATTATCTTAATAAAGTAAAAAATAAGAAATTTAAAATTATTGAATAAATTTCAGAAGATATATTAGATCTCAAGGTAAATCAATCTCAAGGTTAGAAATAAAATGTTTTGTAGTAGTTATTTGCAAAAGAAAAACATATATATATACAACTAAGCACTGAAATTTCTTTTTCCCGCACTTATGATATTAGCCCAAATATTTTAATTACCAGGGCTTGCTTAGCAATGCAGATATACCTTTTAGGAAGTCATGAAGAGTTGCATCCTAAATATTGAGGCCAGGCAAAAGCTTCATTAAAATTAGCTTTATTTCATCATCGTAGTTCTTGAACAGTTGTGGAACATGAAATACACACCAGGGCCCAACTAAGATACTTTTGTGCTCAGGGCACAGTCCAATTTTTGTGCCCCCCACTCCCATGCAAATTTATAGTGATAAGTTATTATCATAATTACAGACATATAAAAATTATAACACTGAATTAGCAAACAGATTTAAGAAATTAGCATTAAAGTAATATTCTAAATAAAAAACACACCAAATTTTCATTTTATGTAATCATTATTATCTCTGTTTAGCCATGCTAAAAATTAAGGACTTTTAAAGACCTAGAGTGACCCACTTTTTTTTATTTTTATCTTGTCACACTTACAAGCTCTGTGGTGGAGAAAATAAATAATAATAGAATTAAAAATAATTTAAATTGACGAGATGATTTAATGGTTATAGTGGTGCGTTGCTAATAATCTGTCTTATAAATGTGCAGTAACCCATAGGATAAAAAGAGCACCAGGTTTGTTGAGGGAATTATCAGGTAAATAACAGTAAAATGAAAGTAAATAGGAAGCAAAGTAGTTCATGTCACAATTACCTCATACAATAATTTATTAAAACTTAATGATGGTAGTGTAAGTTTGCAATTTTTTCCCACTTAATATGTGTTTCAAGCACTTGACTAAATTTTCGTGCCCCCAAAAATTTCTGTGCCCAGAGCACGTGCCCTAAGTGCCTGTGCAATAATCAGCCCCTGATACACACACACACACATATATATACACATATCTTTAAATGTTGATGCTCATAAAGGTTTTTTTTCAGTGAAAAAAATATTTATTATATTACAACAGTTCAACTGTTTTTGAATAATATCTATTAGAATTTTTAGATTAACAATGTTTTCTTAACCCTTTGAGGATCAGCACGTAAATGCTATATGAGTCAACTATTGTGAAAACCTTTGCCATTTACGACATCTAGTAATTAAATTTAGTATTTAAAAATTAAAATAAAATGTTCAGATCTCCTATTATGCATATGCGATGCTGGTCTCTCAATATCAACCGTAAATTATCATGTAGAGGCAACACTGGACTAATAAGAGTGAAATCGCTGTGTTGCATATACCAGACATTGGTTGCGAAGGAGTTAAAGCAATAATTCTCTTTTTAGGTAGTAATTTATAAATATTAGAATTTAATATATATTTTCAGAGTTAAATTTTCTCTAGCTTGTAAGAATTTTAAATTTTGGAGAATTTCTTTGCAAATTTTATCTGTATAATAATATATATTTTTGAAGCAGAAGACTGGCAAATTTGGCATCTATTCCAGGTGGCAAACCTATGCTACATCGCTACCTTTCTTTCTCAAAACTGTAACCCTTATCATACCATATAATAATTGTCTTTGCCTCTTTGTCATGAATACTTCTGGATGTTTACTTCCAAAAATTATTATTTTGTGAATTATCTTCAATTACTATACTTTGAACCACACTATGTATTGTAAATATTGGAAATGTTACATCATGGGTAAAATCATGGTTCTTGGAGAAAAATAAAAATGTACATATATCATTGGAGTGAAATCCAAATTTAATTTAATTTCAATTACTTATTATGGCATATTATTTTGTACCACTTTCATGAATTGTATTTGCTTTGATTTTGAAACAGTTTATTTAGCCTTTGCAAAATGAAATGTGTATTATATATTTAATAGATATATAATCTTTTGTCATAGCATTCTGGTTATTAGTGGTATGTATGTTAATAAATGTTTTGTATATGTAAAGTTGGAAGATAAATGATTTTTTTTTTGCATGAATCGTTCAAATGCATTAATAAATATAGAATCATCATAGCAAAGCACATGAATACACTTAGTTTATATATTACTAGCTATATCATATACATATATACATATATCACATATATATGGTATTTGTATATCATAGAATGTGTAATATGATTTATATATGAATATAACTAGAACAGGGCCATAGTCAGGAATAAATTTCTCGTGGGTTTTAAAAATATTTATAGTATTTTAAAATTAAAAGAAAATTAAATTCAAAGGTTGGTTGCTAGAAAATATAACTGGATCAAACAACCCCTCCCTTCTTGTTGTTATGAATATATATATATATATAAATATATATATATATATAAATAAATATATATATATATATATATAATATAAATTTATATATATATATATATAAATATATATATATATATATATATATATATATATATATATATATATAAATATATATATATATATATATATATATATATATATATATATATATATATATATATATATATATATATATATATATATATATATATATATATATATATATATATATATATATATATATATATATATATATATATATATATTATATTATATATATGTATATATATGTATATATATAAATATTTATTGGTACAATTATTAATATAGCTCTGGACATTACATTCTTTTATATCTTCTAATATGTTTATGCTTCAACTTGGAAATAATTTTTGGAATTCGAAATTTTTATCAGTATCAGAATTAGTGGTGTATTTATTTATTTGAAGTACCCAGTTTTTGAATATATTTAGATATACACTTTGTTAAACTGAATTTTAATTAATAGAAATTTCTTTTTATTCCTTTTGAATCTAGCCTTCTTTGAATCCAGACGAGCAGAAATCAAATGACTACGTTCTACTCAATAAATGGGCTATGAGAAATTATGAAATTGCTCATGGAGACATTGTAGCTTTAACGTAAGTGTTATTTTATGAATATTATTGTATATACTTCAAAGGACTGAGCATTTTAATTTGAGTTTTCCAGGCGAAATATGTAACAAACTTTATAAACATATATATATATATATATATATATATATATATATATATATATAAATGATAGACTTTAACCTGTTGGTATTCTTTGGACAACCCGGCCTGCTGCTGTGCTTACTAATGGGATATATATATATATATATATATATATATATATATATATATATATATATATATATATATATATATATATATATATATATATATATATAACGGAGATCTGGAACCGCCTTAGATAGACCGGGAATGGGCCATGGTCGGTAAGGAAAGCTGTAAGGGTTGCATTGGAGATTAGCCGAGTGGGCTTTACTTTCTGGTAGTGGAAGTAGACAGACCTACCCTTCTTTGCTGTGTCCTAAGTGACCTGCCAGTCAGCTATTTGGCGGTCTCGAAGTTTGCTCCTGATGTAGACCGCTGGAAGAGGAAGTTCCAGATGAATGTGGTCTTGTTCGGCTGCGGACTTCGCCAGGGCGTTCGCTTGGTTATTGTCGTCTGACTTTGCGTGGGCTTTCACCCATTGAGGGTTATTTTTCTTGTTTTGGAGATCTGCGCCATTAGGAGTTAGATTCGTTGAACTTGATTTTTTTCCCCCTGACTCTCCGAGAAGATTAAAAATGGAGTTATGCCCGGGAGTGAAGATAGC
The DNA here is from genome assembly GCA_032207245.1 of Pardosa pseudoannulata. Taxonomy (NCBI): domain Eukaryota; kingdom Metazoa; phylum Arthropoda; class Arachnida; order Araneae; family Lycosidae; genus Pardosa; species Pardosa pseudoannulata. Next base: position 67,817,062 of record CM063506.1, on the reverse strand, counting down.
CACTTTAGGGCAGATTCTAATGCGGTGAGTTCTGTCTGGAAGACAGTGCTGTGTTTGCTTAGGGAAATTTTATTATATTTATTTAGAAGTTTTTCATGTTGCAATGCTATAAACGTGGTTTCAACTCCTTGTTTCATTTTTGAGCCGTCTGTGTATATCCCTATTGCGTCGCTACTGGGGATTCCGCCAAAGTCGAATTTCATGTCTGCAGGGTACATATTCAAAAAGGATGCATTACTTTGTATTTCCTTTGAGTCCACATCTAGGGCTCCGATTCTTTTTTTAAGCCTCAGAAGGTTCGCTTCTCTGGCTTTCCTCTGACTTGTTAGATGCAGCGGCGGGCAGTCTGTCAGGATGTTCAAGGCTGGAGTAGATGCCGTCCGGAAGGCTCTAGCGATTCTAAGTAGGAAGGGACTTTGTATTGACGCTAGGAGTTTTATTTCCGACTCGTTAAGAGATAGACCCCGTATTGCCTCTGCATGAGTTACTGTCTTATACCAGACGTGGAGGCATTTTCTCGTGGTGCCCCAGCACTTTCCCGCTGCTTTAAGTAAATTAACGTGATGTTGTTGCACCTTAGTCTTAAGGTTTTTAATGTGGGAGGTCCAACTTAGGTCTGGCTGAAATGTGACTCCAACATATTTGAGTACGTCAGAGTTGGGAATTGAGAACCCATTAAGCCTTAGAGTAGGGTACCTGTGGAGGCGCTTTTTTGGTCACATAGGTTACCTGGTAGACTTTATCTGGTGCAATACTGAGTCCGACTCGGGAGATATTTTTGGCCAGGGAGTTGAGTGCCTTTTGCGCTCGCGCTTCGATAAATGTCCTATGCTCCCTAGCACTGATTATAAGGTAATTGTCGGCAAAGGAGTCTAAATTCAAGGTTCGGACTGAAGTCAGAGGATATGATTTCCGCTATTATTAGCCACAGGGTCAGACCTAGGCACAAGCCTTGGAGCAGCCTGTTCTGTGTTTAGTTGGGCCTGGGCCCCACGAACCTAATAAATATGAGTGAACTAAGTTATTTAGAATTGATGGGCATTTAATTTCTATCATCCGGTTAATAAGAAGGGGCCAAGGCATGGAACCGAACGCTTTCCTTTTATCAACCGATATCACGTTGCTTAATTTATTATTATTTTTGTTACTTGTTGTTGTGACATAGTTTAAATCAGTATCACATGAGCGTACTTCCCTGAAGCCGTGCTGGCAATCTCTTAGTAATCTGTTGGTTTCGAGGAAGTACACCAGCCTGTTTATTATTTTTCCAAGAAGTTTACTTAGAGTTGGCAGCAGGCAGATAGATCTGTAAGAGTTCGGGTTGGTTGGGTCCTTTCCCAATTTTTGAAAGTAGACAATCTGCCCCATTTTGAGCAGGTCTGGGATGTGTTGCAAAGCAAAGAACTTCACGGCACATTCAAATAGCACAGATTTGTCCAGAGAGTCTAGCTGCCTGAACATGGTTACGTCTATCGCGACAGGACCTGGTGCTTTCTTTCTGTTTAGGGTGTACAATGCTTCCTTGACCTCTTCCTTCGAGAGCAGTCTGTTTCCGGAAATGTTCGGCGTGGCCGAGTGAACTTTGATCATTTTCGTTAAGTCGAAGACCACGCAGGTAACAATTTAGTTATTGGAGAAGTGAAACTGTTTACCTGGGGCAGCTGAAAAATGTGGCCAGTGGACAAAAAATATATTTATTCTAACGTTAGTTTTGGAAGTCGAGTAAAGAGAATTTAAGTCGGTTAACACTATTTTAAATCCGACATTTTACGACTGGGAAGTTAGATATTAAAGAATGCGAAGGGGAAAAGGAGAATTTTTGATAGATAATTTATGTGTAATAATTTTGATATGTTACACACGCACGCATATATATAATGGCAATATGTCAAAACTTATCTTCAGTTGCCTTTAAGAACTAAGCCGTCGATATTATAATCACCTTCAAATTCAAGTAACTTTTAAATACTCTTTCTGATTTGCGGCTAAGGAAAATTTCATTGAGGTATTCATGTGTGCCTGAAAGACCGAGAAATCAATAAAATATTTTCGAATATCCTTTGAAAGGTTCCCATGGAAAGCAGCCCTCCTTGAAAACGGATTTGTTTCTTATAACTTATGTGGAATAATCATTCCCTTCTTGAATTATTGATGGGAATACTGAATTTAATTATCTCGAGGTAAAACTTGATTTCGGCGCTGTTACGGAATAAACATGAATTCTTCATAACCTGCAAATAATGTGTGGGCCAACGAATTACAGTTTTAATTAAGCATCCTAATAATTACGATTTCATTACTCCGATGAAATTATTATTTCTTCGCATTTCTCTGTTAATCAAAGTTCGATGTTAATGATGAATTTTTTTTGGCATTTAAAATTTTGCTCATTAATTAGGCGAGACAAATTACCAGTTATTGATGCTTAAATTAAGTACTTTTTTTATCGTTTTTCATTTTTTTTTCAATTTAAAATAATTTATTTTAAAATAATCTATTTTAACTTACTGGAGTTTCACCTTTAATACAGTTCTAGGTGAAAAGCCTTTAACACATTGTATGCGGGACACGTACTAGTACGTTTCCTGACGACTGATACTTGAGCGTGGGACACGTACTAGTACGCTCTCTGACGACTGATATTTAAACAACGTATTTGCTGCTCAGTGGTCAGCGCAACGGGCTTCAATGCGAGAAGTCTCAGGTTAGAATCCATGTGCAAGCGATGTGGGAATTTTAATTTAAAAATGCGTAATAAAAATTTTAAAATTTTATAAAAACCAAAAATATATCTTTTTGTTAGGGCTGTCACTTTTTGTTTATTTTCATTTGCCGTACCAAGTTGCAACTTTTTACTGTCCCTATTTTTTTATTACTCTTTTACCTATTTTATATAATTTCTGAGCTTCATGTTGAATCTATGTACTGCTGTTAACCATACCGAATGGTCATTGTCAAGGTTCCAGTCTAATTATCCCCTAATTAGACAACGCATTGTTTACTCATAATTTTTTATGAGAACGTCCTCACCTCCTCGCTTCCTTGTGAGCTGGAGTGTATTAAATTTTTGTTTGGATCACTTTTTGCCTAGAAGCCTAAATTTATGTTTTGTTCTGCTTACGTTCGGAGGTTAAAGTGAAGACCTTACGCTTTGCTAGGTACTCCGTTAAACCCAATTAACTTGACTTTGACTTTGATTGATACTTGAGCGCGGGTCACGTACTAGTACGGGTTAGTGTAACAACATTGTTTGTGGCTACAAAAATAAAGGTATATACAGGAAAAGGAAACCGAATGTTCCTGTCTACTACATAGATTCTGGAATGTAAAAATATTTATATATAACATAATTCGAAAAACTCAAAACTATATACTACTATTTCTATTTGATTTTTCATAATTACGATACTATTATAAATTTATCCACTATTTTTTTTTTTTTTTTTTTTTTTTTTTACAAAAATCATTTGGTTTTTATTTATATATTTGTATTTATATATTTGCTTATATATTTCAATATAAAATACTAAAAGTTGGTTAAAAAATTAACTAATTTTTGATCTATTGAGATTTAACTGAGTAACTGAATTTACGCGCAAAACGGGGATGATGCTGACAGCTCTATGTCTTCGCGCCAACTGTCTCTTATCGGTTTGCGTACTCATCACATTCCTACAATATCCTTTCGCTTGACCGAATTATCTTAAAAGATTACGCGAGCGTGGGTTTTTACATTTGTTTTGTTGTTACGAAAGAGTTCCCTTTTTAAACATTTACAACTCGCTTAATTTTTCCAAATCCCCCCTTTTTAGACCTACACACACACACACACACACATATATATATATGTTGGGGATTAAATTTGTCCCTACTAAGTATTTTATTTATTAGATAATACAATTAAAAAATGCGTTTATCCATTTATAAATGGACGATCCCTTTAAATACCTGTTTTAAAAAAACATTTATTTCTTTCCCGATATTTGAAATAATGCGTCTTAATCTCCTGATCAAACTCCCCCGGGATACATATATATTGGGCATTAAATTTGTCAAATCATCAACTTTTTTGCTTCTTTGTCATGTGTATGGCATAAGAGGCACTTGCACTTAAAATTTATATTCCGATTTTCAAGAGATTCGATAGAGGTAACCGAGTTGATAAAATTAACTATACAATTTTTTCTTTTTTTTTTTTCTTCAAAAGGTACTCGACCGGGGAGAACGATTCTTGCCAGAGTCTCGAAAGCTTCAAATAACATATATTCTTTTTTTCTCCAGAACTCGTCTGAGAGACAAAGTCCTTAATGATGGAACAAGAAAGAGAGCTCTCTTTAATGAGATGATTGTTATTAAAAGTTGAGGTAACGTCAACATTTTATAAAAATTAGTCGAGGGAATATATTTTTTCTTCCATCTGGAAATTGGTAATTAAACCAAGCTGTTAGAGATCTCCAGCAACTGTAGAGCTCAACGATGGTTTAGTGAGGATCTGAGAGCAGTCTCATTATAGATTTAAATCCGTTTTATTTTTATTATTATCTGATTTTTTGTATCAAATTCCCTTGGTAAAGAGATATATGGGTATTAATTTTAAGCCATCATCAGCTTTATTTGTTCTTCACTGAATTTGACACAAAGGACTGTTAAAATGAGAGATTTCGGCAAAAAAAGTGAAATGATTTTTTTCTAAAGAAAGTTAGGGATATGCTTTGTAATCAAAAGGTATTTTTTGAATAGCATGATTATCTTACAGCTTTGAAATCTGTTTTTTGTCCTACAGCCTTGTTTTAAACTTAAGAGCGTTAAGATTAATCACGTGGGTCCTGCTCAAATTGAGACTATATTGCGTAAGTGAGTTATAGAAGAATAGTCAAGGTAAGGAGAAGTTAGTTATGATGTATATGTTGCGAACATCAATGGTTTTGATATTTGTTTTAAAAATGTTATCGTTTGTCATTAGCTTTGTTTTAGTTTTCCTTTTGGGATGTGGCAACTTTTGAAAAGAAAGAATAATAAGATTTTTTTCTGATGGGATTGGAGTATTTTAAGATAACGGAAAGCATATATATGAAATTAATAAGATGAAATCTTAAGAGCGTTAAGATTAATCACGTGGGTCCTGCTCAAATTGAGACTATATTGCGTAAATGAGTTATAGAAGAATAGTCAAGGTAAGGAGAAGTTAATTATGATGTATGTGTTGCGAACATCAATGGTTTTGATATTTGTTTTAAAAATGTTATCGTTTGTCATTAGCTTTGTTTTAATTTTCCTTTTGTGATGTGGCAACTTTTGAAAAGAAAGAATAATAAGTTTTTTTTTCTGATGGGATTGGAGTATTGTAATATAACGGAAAGCATATATATGAAATTAATAAAAGGAAATCTTATGGTGCTTCTTGTCGTGTTTCCATGAAACCGTCTATAGCATGCATTTGAATAAGAAAACAAAAGTATGCGAAGTTGTCAAAGGTTACCACAGTTAGAAGAGGATCAAAGGAATTTCGCCAATGGTTGTACCTTTGTGAGAAAGAATAGCCATAAATTTATTTAAATATATCAATATAATTAAGTTGGTTATTATGGTTAAAATATCATTATATATATATATATATATATGTATATATATGTATATATATATGTATATATATATATATGTATATATATATGTATATATATGTATATATATATATATATATATATATATATATGTATATATATGTATATATATATGTATATATATATATATGTATATATATATGTATATATATGTATATATATATATATGTGTGTGTGTGTGTGTGTGTGTGTGTGTATGTAATCCAGCAAAATAATACAACTGCCGGTCACATTAATTATATTATAACCCCTATGGTTTTACTTGCCCGGAATACTGGGCAAAGAGAAGCTTAATCAGCTAGCAGTAATGAATAATGTTGCAGTCCAGCCACATTGAAAAGTAGTTCAATTTTGAAAACAACTTAATCTTTATTGAGGAGCTGCTAAAAAAAAGGGGACTACTTAAAAATTGGCTTTCCCTTTGCAAATTTGGCGAAAATATTGGCGATATTTAATAAAACACAAAGGTAATCCATCCAAACATTATATTTCTTGCTTTTTCTGGCGACTTTAATTAATTCACAGTGCGCCATCGTAATAGAATTATATACTCTTACTTAATTAAAAAAACGACTTGAAAACAGGACATTTATATTTATAGGCAATTAATCCCTTAACGGTTTACAAACGCAACAGCTCCAAATTATTAAAAATCATCCATAGTGAACCATTAATGGTTTGTTATATCTAATTTTTTTAAGCATTGCGCACTTTTAATATATAAGAAAAGAGTTACACAAGGAGAGTTGGATGCAAATATATAAATTGTAATATAGATACAGATTGTTTGGACACGGTGATATCAGGAGAAAATGTTAGGCGACTATACTTAAACCATCATCGCCAAGTTAGCGGGGGAACCCAGTTCATTAGTCGAGCCCTAAAAAGACATCTTTGACAGACAACGGCAGACAACAGAGTGATAGGAAAAAAACTTTGCTGGTACGGAGGTGTACCCCAGAGCGAGACAGATAAAATTTTCCCAAGGGACTAGTTAGTTAGCGAATTTAACTGTTAGATCATGGAAAAAACTGAGCCATTTTCTGGCGACAGCTGGAAAATGTGTTGAATGGACAAAAAATTTAATCTAATGCACAGAAAGCTTTGGGAAATGTGTTGAAAGAATTTTAAGTCGAGGACACTCCTTTGATTAAGACATTTTATGGCTGGTAAAATAGATTTTAAGGAATTAGAATGGGAGAGAAGAGGTTTTTAAAGAGGTATTAAAGTGAAATAATTTTGATATATTACATATATGTGTATGTGTGTTTGTTTGCGTGTGTGTGTATAAGCACATATATACACTTTTATAATGTCATTTATTGAACTTAACAAAATTAATAGCAAAAAAAAAAAAGTGTAAAAATCAGAAGAATATTTATTCTCCGAGAATAAATGTAAGTCAGTTTCAAAGAGGAACATAAATTTAAAAAGTTGAAATAAACTTTCAAAAGACTGAACAAAAGTTCATAAAAACGCTATCTCGTGGTAACCATAGTAACAATCTTTGGGCAAATTAAAAAAAAAAGAAAAAAATCGGGTTGCTAATAATTCTCGCTTTGTTTTTCTTTTTTGTATATCTAAGAAATGACTGAAACTTCATTTAGAAATATTTCAAACATAAATCAGAAAAACAAAATTGGAAATGAAGCCTTTAAATTGCTTCTTTTTTTAAATTCTGAAATACATAGACATCTGTCAACGTGGCTTTAAAAAATAGCACGGGGATTATTTATAGAGAAGAAAAGGGCATTCTAAAAGTAAGAAAACTTAGGTAACTTTTCATCGGTAAACAAAAGAATGAAACGACAGGAAAATATTTTTAACTCATCTTCAGTAAACTAAAGAATTGAATGGAAGGGACATTTTTAAAAGAAAGATACTGTGTATTTTTAACATCCTGACTCTGGTGCTAATTTTATTGAATATAAAACTCAAATATTTGATTCCACATTGTCAAAGAAGAAAGGTAGTTTAACATTCATTAAAAATTTAATCTCTTAAGTATTATATTTTTTTTCAGTTGTTGGAGATTGAAAATACATATATGCATGGTTTCCGCGCACCTAGAAAGTCAGGGAAAGTCATGGAAAATCATGGATTTAGACAATGGATTAATTTTGTCATGGAAAGTCTTGATTTTTCAAGTAAAATGAGTGAAAGTCAGGAAAGTCATAGATCCGCTAAACTATCGATTAAAAAAATGCGTTGAATTGTTTAATTCTATTTTTACTTGTCATTTGGCTGAAGTTACTGAGTTTGGTATTTATGTATTATCCTATTGACCCTATTGCCAAGTAAAATTTGTTCACCAAGGAAACTCAAAGCAAGAAAGCTTAATGGGTGGGTAAAAGTATATTATTCTGGTTTTTTTCTTAATTTGTAATACAAAATTTTATTAATATAATAATTATTTTTTGATAAAAATTAGTTAAGATTTTTGCACAAAATATAAGTTTATCTCTAGGGATATTGTATATAAACATTATAGGGTTATATTTGGCTATTATTCATGGTCACCTGGATAATACCAAAGTACCCTGAATTCAAATTGGAAACATTTTGATTGAAAAATTGCTATATGATTAAACTTAGGTATGTAGATACAACAGTTTATTTTTTTGCATGAGTTTATTAACACTTATAAAGTAAGTTTATAGTTTTTTATGATAAAATTCCTGTCATTTCTCTAAAAGCATATATTTTATTTGTGTGTACATCAGAAGTTTTATTCATATATACTTTAACGAAAGCTTTTTAAAGTCATGGAAAATGATCTGCTAAATCAGGGAAAGTCATGAAAAGTCATGGATTTGAAAAATTTTATTTTGGCAGATACCCTGTATGTGGTTTTGCTTCATGTGCACGTGTACCACACACGGGCGGTCGAAATTAGGGGACAGTTGAAATCTATTTACTGCTTTTATTCTTTCGACGACGTAATAATTTTGTACTGCATAGTCGCCTCAAAAGTCAAGATAAGAAATGTAATTTCAATTTTCAGCATATGCATTACTGAAAACTTAAACCATATTTCTTAAGTGTTGTAATTTTATCACTTTATTGTATCTATTTTCTTTTTGAAAGTTTTAGTATTGTTGTTATATTTCACTTCTGACCAAAAAGTTATAAAAGTATATTTTAATATACCGTAAATTTGGGCGGTCAAAAATGTTCACATAGTTAAAAAATAGGAAAAAGCGACAAAAATTAAATAAAAAACTTAATAAATTCTTTAGTGTTATTATCACTACTACTTCTACTAGACTAAAAAGAACTACTACTTCTACTAGGTTAAAAAGAACTACTACTTCTACTAGGTTAAAAAGAACTACTACTTCTACTAGGTTAAAAAGAACTTCTACTTCTACTAGTTTAAAAAGAACTACTACTTCTACTAGGCTAAAAAGAACTACTACTTTTACTAGACTAAAAAGTAGTACTACTACTTTTACTAGACTAAAAAAAACCTACTACTTCTACTACTCTTGTAGAATGTGTTGGAATTGATAGGTGTTGTGTTCGAAAGTTGATGCTCCGCTCGATGATGGGGTGATGTGAATTTATTGAGTTGTGCTTCATTACAGTGTTCTAAAATTTTTATTTTGGGAGTTTTATGTTTGTTTAGTGTTATTATCACTACTACTTCTACTAGACTAAAAAGAACTACTACTT